>JAWWNH010000011.1:16782500-17055000 GCA_034641385.1 Darevskia mixta
TCTCCATGAATTAGTCCAATCCTCTTTTAAAGCCACCCAAGTCACTGGCCACCACTAGCTCTTGTGGGAACAGCTTCCATAGTTGACCTGAGAACTGTGTGAAGAAGTACTTTCTTAGAAATATATTTTCCCCCTTACTGAAATCTAAGCCCTAGAATCGTAAGAGAGGAACGTGAGCAAGAGGCAATCCTATCACGCTTGCTCAATCAACCTACACAAAGCTCACAACAATGTGCCACAAATACACCGCAAAGAGCTACAGCTGGCTCAAGCAAGTGAGCAAAGCCCAGTTTGCTGCAGGCAAAAAACAAAACAAAACAAAATCCCATTGTTTGCAGATAATTTGACCTGGGCATAATTTATTTTGAAGCATGAGATGCTTATATTTCTACCTGTCTCTGTCCCAGGATAAAATGGTGTAGCATGTAGTTTGGGCTGGATAATTCCCATGGGGGAAATAGACAATTCCTTCAAGAATCAGCTGAAGCCACACAGAAACTCAGGCCCCATCTTCACTATTCATTTAAAGTAGTATCATACCACTTTAAACAGTTGTTGCTTCCCCCAACGAATCCTGGGAGCTGTAGTTTGTTAATGGTGATGAGAGTTATTAGAAGACCCCTATTTCCCTGCCCAGAACTGCTCAGAGTGTTTAACAGTCAATCTCTTTTCCCAGTGAACTCTGGGAATAGTAGTTCTGAGAAGGAAGCCATGGCTGTATGGAATGGTATGATACTGCTTTAAATGTATCATACAGATGGGGCCTGAAAAGAACAAAATTATCTAGCCCAAGAGAGTCCTTAGTAATAGCTAGCAGCGGCTAGAAAGAAAGAAAGAAAGAAAGAAAGAAAGGTCACAAAGACAGGGAATAAAAACACAAAGGGCCTGCAGAACTGTGGACAGCTCCCAAGAAACAAACATCTTCCAGTGACTTCCAGGACACAGGACAAAAACTCTGAAGACTACTATCCTCGATGAGGAGGGGATTTCTTAAAGGTGTGGCGGTTTGCCCTGAAGCCCAGTGCTTCTTCAACTTTCTGTCGTCTCTTCAGGGGGACGGCCTTTATTCTAGGTTAAGGTGGGGGGGTCAGGCACTGGTAAAATGGATTATCAGAGGGCCTGAGTTGCCAGTTCTTTCTTCCATGAAGGAGTCCATGTTCAGCATATCCCAGGACTGGGCCTCAAGCATTTGGGGGATATGAAGTTCCTCCAATACAACGCCATCACTTTAAACGATGAAGGCATTATTCAAGGCCAGAGACTGTACTATACCATTTTCTCAGTTTTGTTGACCATCATGGCAATCCTCATCTTGTTTACTCAGGACAGAAGCAAATCCCATAGGCATCTGGTTGGCTATGTGGGAAAAGGATATTGGACTAGATCAGGCTTCCTCAAACTCGGCCCTCCAGATGTTTTGAGACTACAATTCCCATCATCCCTGACTACTGGCTCTGCTAGCTAGGGATCATGGGAGTTGTAGGCCAAAAACATCTGGAGGGCTGAGTTCAAGGAAGCCTGGACTAGATGGCCTTTTGGACAGATCCAGCAGAGCTCCTCTTACATTCTGAAGCCTGTGGGATCTGAACTCAGGTGAGTGAGCACAGAACTGTAGCCTGCCCAGGCCACAGATCAGGGTCAGGATACTAAGGAACCAAGCCTTACCATTTTTCTGCTCCAAATTTGTGCATGCCTACTTGAAGATCCCAAACAATTAGAGAGATATTTTTAGCAATTAATATCATACAGCCTCTTTGGATCCGCTGGGATTCACTACTCATCTTGAGCAGGAAATGAATACATTATTTTCGTCTGATTCTTTTAGGAAGCATTTTAAGTAGGCAGAACATAATTATCAGCTTGGAATTTAGACAAGTCACTATATTAACACCTCTCAGACTATGCAGGTATATCAAATACACCTGTGCTCTGCTCTGTTTTCAAATTAAAAGATAAATGCTGCTCAGACTTTGTACCTTGATATGACCTTTATCGACTCACATGATTAACATTTCATAAACCAGAGATGGGGAAACTTTGGCCACCTCAGATATTGTTGGACTACAAGTCCCATTTTCCCTGATTATTGGAAATGCTGGTTGGAACTGATGGCAGAAGGAATATAACAATATCTGAAAGGCCACAGGTTCCCTATCCTTGTGTATGTGTGTATTAAAGCCAAAGAACATAACAAAATACTCCCAACTTCATCACTGAAAAATATATCTCTGAAAACACACACACACAGAGAGAGAATACGGTTTGTAGTAACGCAACATACATTTACAAACAGCTCTATCCTATCTCAGAGAGGAATTTTGCACTAGCGACACCCTGGAGAAAATAAAACCTCATGTACCATTCAGATCATGTTCTCTTTGCAGTGTTGATAGGATGATAAACTGCATCCACCATATTCATGGTTTTCAAAACCCAGCCTATAATGGAAAAACTAAATTAAACACCTACACTATAACTCAATCTTATGAGGAGGGAGCTCAAGTACACCACAATCACAAACTGAAATTAGTCTCATGAATTTATTTCATTTCTACCCTACCCTTCTCCTGTTAAGCACAAGGTAGCATATGTGGAATTTCCATGTCTTCTATCAAGACACAGACCACATCAAGGCCAGCTTAGATTTAGTAAGTTCCACTGCACCATGTGCCTTCACCCCATTCTCTGAGCCTAAGTATATCAACGAATACAGAAATTCTGTTCCCACTCACCTGGGCATAAGCCCTATTGAACTGGATTTATGATCAAATGGATATACATGTATAGGATTGTGCTGCAAAATGGCAAAAATTCCCAGCCTGACAAGGGAAGGAGGGACAGAGATCTAAAGGAACATACGTTTGCAAACGTCAAATGCATCCTAGAAAGTATTATGTCAGACACTATAGAACAAACACCAACAATCCAAATGGGACTATATCAAATGACAGAAACAAACAGTGAATTCTCACACTGAAATTCTTGCTTCTAAGGACATTCCCTTAGGCTAGGTCCTTACATTCTTCTCCTGATGTGAACATAAGAAGAACCCTACTAGATCACAAGAACATAAGACAATCCTACTGGGTCAAGCCAAGGGCCCAACTAGTCAAGCATCCTGTTCCCAACCAGATGTCTATGCAAGCTCAGCACCATTCTCCCCACTTGTGAATCCCAGTAACTGCTAATCAGAGGCATATTGCCTACAGCAGTGAAGGTAAGCAGAAATATCATGAGAATATCCAACACACGATAAACCTGAGTTACGTATATCTGTAACAACAAACAACAAACGTAACAGGCTGGCAAACATAAATTCCGATAATTCAAGATATAAATAATAAAACACATGCACGTACAAGACCAAAATCTGTATATAATTTGGTATAAACTAACAGAAAACACAACATGTGAATGTATCCACTACAAAAGTCTATATACTTAAAGGTTCATACATGGAGGTACATAGCAAATATCACAAGTCCAGTGCCCTCCATATAATTCAACCAATAGTCCCAAGGTCGGTGTACTCCATATAATGCAAATAAAAGTTCCAACTGAAAGTTGAGCTTGATTTGACAGTGATGACGCAGTACTCCAAGGTGTAAATGTAATTTTCATGAAGATTCTTGCTCCGAATCTTCATTTGCCATGTACCTCCATGTATGAACCTTTAAGTATATAGACTTTTGTAGCGGATACATTCACATGTTGTGTTTTCTGTTAGTTTATACCAGATTATATACAGATTTTGGTCTTGTACATGCATGTGTTTTATTATTTATATCTTGAATTATCGGAATTTATGTTTGCCAGCCTGTTACGTTTGTTGTTTGGAGATATCATGACAAGCAGCCACTGAAAGTCTCATCCTCCATGGAGCCACAGCAAAGTGTCTCCTGCCCATGTTGCTATGAAACCTAAGAAACCTGAACCATCCTGGAAGAACCAAATTGTGACTTCTCCCCACATCACTATTTATCTAGTTTTCCAAGAGTTGATGCTGGTGTTGGGAGGGGCCACAGCACAGGCTCCTGTCACTTGATTTGGGGCTTCCTACATCACACCGCCAACATGCACGGAAGCCCTGTTCTACACCTTCGAGTGCCTTTGCTTGGCTGGGATCTGTCCTCTAACTGGGATAACACCCCTTGCTTGTCTGGGTAGTGGATAGATGTGTGTGTAGACAGCTTTGACTTATGCATGTCTGGAATGCAGCTTACTATAGAAAAGTAAGAGCCACAACCACTGCCCCAGTACTTTTGCCTCTGGCGCTGCCCATCCCTGACATATGGCCTCCCAAAGGTTGCTCTCGATGCAATGCGGCCCCTGACCGGTGGCATAAAAAGGGGGGTATGGTGGGTGCGGGCCGCCCTGGGTGTATCACTGGGGGGGGTGACCGTGGGGCCTGGCCTGCAGCGCACCCGAGCCACACATCAGTGTGGTGTAGTGGTTAAGAGCGGTAGACTTGTAATCTGGGGAACCGGGTTCGCGTCTCCGCTCCTCCACATGCAGCTGCTGGGTGACCTTGGGCTAGTCACACTTCTCTGACGTCTCTCAGCCCCACTCACCTCACAGAGTGTTTGTTGTGGGGGAGGAAGGAAAAGGAGAATGTTAGTTGCTTTGAGAATCCTTCGGGTAGTGATCAAGCGGGATATCAAATCCAAACTCTTCTTCTTCTTCCTGGGAAGTGACACGGTGGCTCAGGCACCTGCAGGCTCCACGCTGCCCGAAACGGCAACGTGGGGCTTGCGGACTCTGTGGAGGTTCCGCGCAGTGTGCTCTGCCCTGGCTTGCCTCTCCCCCGTGTGCAGGGCATTTGCGCTGCCCCGGGTGCCCAAGCAGCTAGCTACGCCACTGCCCCTGCCCCTGCTCAAGACAACTAAGCACGACAAAAAAACCTGCGTGTTGCACTCTTTAAGCAGAAAACCAAAAAATAGGCAACACAATGGCCAACATTGGTATAAAAGTGATATATGTATATTTTTCTTTGTTCACTTGTGAAGTAACAAACAGGCAACGGACAGTGTTCCAGTAATGCCACTGTTTCTTTAATATCTTCTTCAGCTCAACATGACTAACCATACGATAAACTTTTCACGGAGCAGTGGTCATAGACTGTTTGTTACTTCACAAGAGAATAAAGAAAAATATACATATATCACTTTTATACCAATGTTGGCCGTTGTGTTGCCTATTTTTTGGTTTCCTACTCAAGACAAACCAGGCCTTTTGGGAACATTGCAAATCCTTTGAATCTCCAACACGACAGAATTGTGGAAATAAAGAAATCCATGTTACCCTGCAACATTAGCATAATTTATCCTGAATGCAGAAGTTGGCTTTTTTAAAAAAGAAAGAAAGAAAGAAAGAAAGAAAGAAAGAAAGAAAGAAAGAAAGAAAGAAATGCTACTGCTGTGGAAAACCCCATAGCTCTGCAAATATTATGCATGGTGCAGCACAAGGCATCTCAGAAAATGGATCAATGTAAAATGACAAGAAAAAAAAGAACCGGGTGCTGTGGAAAGACAGAGCTAGTAGATGCAATCCTTATGTTGAGCGAAACACATCGCAAAGCTACTGAAGCCTATTGTACATTCTGCCAATAGCCTCACATCTGTACTACGCCTGCTACCGTTTCATGTCATCTTTATTAAATATAGCCTGACCTTTTCACTGAAACCCATCTCTGCAGAACAAAGAGATTGAAGAAGGGGGGAACCTGACCCAAATAATAATTGTAATGAATGTCAGGAGAGAGCAGCATTTCAGCTGCTTTTTTTTTTTAGTCTTGGTCACAATTTATACTGCCTGCAGAACAGACTACTTACTGAGAAACTGGGGCATCACATCCTTTTCCACCTTGTTATAAAACACACACACAGTGGAAGTTGCTAGGCATCGTATATAGTGCTTCTAGAGCAAATTTGCAATAATCATAAGTCACCACAACCTATGAAGTGACAAAAGGCTTGAAGACAATTTGCAACAAGTAATATTACACTTTTGCATTATGATGCTGAAATACAGCTTTGAATTCTTGGCTCCTTATTTGTTTTTAACTGCATTTCTTTGGAAGCACATGCAGAGAGAGGTAACAGATTTATCTTTTATAAACCTCAATATTATCCCAATAGTTGTTTCTCCCTTTTAGAAGTAGAAAGCTGTTTGAGGCCTGACAGTCAATACATCTTCTAAAGCAGTTGGCCTGAGTAGTTTTCTTCTTTTAGGATGGGAGATGTCCTGTCTTCCTTTTTTATCTGTCTTTGTTCTATACGCTTGTTTTGTTTGCTGTCACTTGAAGCTACTGACTGATTTGTCATGGAAACATATTGCCAGGAATAGTCAATTATGTTGTCACTTGAATCTTGAAGTTGTCACTTGAAGTATAATCAGCGAAAGACCTTTTCCACAACAGGATGAAAGAAACCCTCTTGGAGCATTTGAGATGGTGCAGATTTTCCTTCAGAATGCATTATCCACAAGAGACAGAGTATCATAAAGGGGAAGGGGAAGATGTGAATGTCTTCCATGTCTTCTTTCGCAACATCTGCTTAAATGTGTGATATGCACATGTTGCCCAGAGGAAGGAAGATCTGTGAGCTTCAGAGCACCCCTGCCACGGTTCCTCATGAATCTCACCATTAGATGGATAAATAAAAGCTGCAATAATCTGCCACTCTGCGTCTCTTAGAAAAGCACAGTAAGACATTTCTACATCATTCCCTCTCACAGCAAACTTGGATGTTGGAGTGTCTACCAGCCAGGAACCAAAAGAAGGCCACACAAAAGAAAGGTGTGTTTTCTGCATAATCAGGTGTCTTCCTAGGTATCCAAAAATAGAGGTTAAAGCGAGTGTCCATATTCTCCTGACCTGCCCTTTCTATGCAGATCTCAGGCAAAATCTTATAGCTCCACTCCTATGTCAACTTAGCTCTCTCTCCAGAGAAAGACAGGTTCTATATTTGTTGAATAATGTTACTGGAAAAACAGCCTCCCTGGTGGCCAAATTTCTTTTTCTAGCTCTTAAGCATCGCAAGATTAAAATTGACAGCATCGACATGGGTTTATCTGTATAGCTTCATTTTATTGTTGGCTATGTTTTACTCCAAAGTCCTTTCAGACGTTTTAGATGTTTTAATTTTGTATGGAAATGTATCTTTTCTGACGGTCGAATAAAGAACTGAACTGAACTAAAGTGAGTGTAAACTTTTATAGATTAAAAACTCAAACATGCACTCGTGAGCTCACAGGCAGTATGAAATCTTGAGGTGCTGGCTGAGAGGGACAAAATGGAGGAGGGAGGAAATTCGGCTGCTCAGAATAAGTATCCTATAAAGGGGTTTAGAGGATGGGTGGATGTATGCTGTAAAGTTAAAGGACACGTTTTACCAATCTCTACACTATAGCTATAAATATTTTGTATTTTTATACTGCTAACCACCCTGGGATCTTCAGATGCATCTTGCTAGCTACTCCTTCTAACCCTTGAATGCTTTCCCTTCTCGCTGTGCGCCACAGACTGCCTACAAAGTGATGTGACCTGGTATTTTACACAAGGGGCAATTCTGTTTGCATAGCTGCCCATTTACGGCCTTTTAAAACTGTTATTTTTGTGTTTTTGTATGATAAATTGCCCTGTGATCTTCGGCTGAAGGGTGGTATAGAAATTTAATAAATAAAAAATTCCTATTAATAGAAGGCATATGCTAAAATTCTAACTCAACCAGGAGTTTGAAAGCTATTGCTTCCACAACACAAGAAAAGTGTTTTGTACCATGAAATCAAGGTTACAGGTTGGCTCGTGTCCTGACTGACACAAGGATATTTTCCTTGCCACATTCTCATGTCAAAAAATCAATATGGGATAAAAGCATGGCATTATCTCCATTCACTTAGCCAGGATTCCCAAAGGTGGATTAACAGGCTTCTTGACAAGCTAATAGCAACTACTTTATATAGAAAGAAAGAAAAATTAAGAACTAAGATGTAACATCTCGCTCACTAGCCATCTCCAGCAGGTTCTAAATTCCTCTTGAGGCATTGTTTTCTTCCAAAGCAATAAGGCCCGGGATATTATCCCACAAAGAAAGAAGCTTACCACTGAGAAGAACTTGAAGATTAGCACCTCAATAGCCAACACCTGTATAGCAGAATTTATTCTCTTTCACCATTTCATGTGCAAGACTTGACGAAACCCTACAGCTTAAGGGTTCACAAATGCATTTGCATACTAAAGCAAAGAAACCAAAGCAAAATAAATTATGAGGTACATTTTCTCTGAAAGAAAATATTATGTGGGGAATAGTGGGCGGAATTTAACATATGCCACTTTCCCACTTCTCCTCCCTCACCCATCCCAAACTTGTCCTGGATTAGTGGGTGCAATCCACCTTGGAGAGCGTAATTTGAAAAACCCCATAATCGCCATCATCTGGGCTCCTTCAAACCTCAAACATACCATTTTAGTGCACCAATACCATTTCCTCATTCATTCCCCCTCCTCAATTCTAAACAAGTTAATAAAAACAAGCACAAAGAAAGGTAAAGGTAAAGGGACCCCTGACCATTAGCTCCAGTCGTGTCTGACTCTGGGGTTGCGGTGCTCATCTCGCTTTATTGGCCGAGAGCCGGCGTACAGCTTCCAGGTCATGTGGCCAGCATGACAAAGCCGCTTCTGGCGAACCAGAGCAGAGCACGGAAACGCCATTTACCTTCCCGCTAGAGCAGTTCCTATTTATCTACTTGCACTTTGACATGCTTTCGAACTGCTAGGTGGGCAGGAGCTGGGACCAAGCAACGGGAGCTCACCCCGTCGCAGGGATTGAAACCGCCGACCTTCTGATCAGCAAGCCCTAGGCTCTGTGGTTTAACCCACAGCACCACCTGGGTCCCTTCAAAAGTCACACACATTTTACTAAAGCTTTAACCTTACTGATTTTTGTAAAAACCTTAATCTATAATATTGTGCTTATTACAAGACTGAAAACAAATTAAGGCAGCATAGTGCTGGAATGGTATGCTTAAAAGCACACTCTGTTCACCATAGTATCACAGGATGTGAAATAATACATTTTGCCAGGCTTTGTCAGAAACGTTTCTCAAAAAATTATGACTGTATGCACAATGAGCTATTTCCCCCTATCCCAAGCAAGACAGGGGACCAATGCAAGTCAACAAGTGATCACAGGAATAAAGCATGCAGGAACATCCCTCCAGGCAATTATATTGCAAGCTGTGACATATGCATGTACCTGTACTCAGGCATTCAAGTGTTCTGCGCCCACATGATTAATGGAGTGATCAAATCATGGAGCATAAACAGTTGGGCAGGGCACATCCTTATCTTTTAACCTGAAAGGTTCATGTGCTACACACACACACACACACAACATTTGTATGTTCGGAAATAAATAAACAACATTTCTTTTTTAAAAAATAATCTCAGTGCCTTTCCATTGTAAATACAGTTATCATATGAATGCGCACGTACAGAGCAAAGTGTGACACTCTTTAAGCTGCCAAACCAGACAAAGTGGCAGTGCTGTGAGTCATCCTCAGCAGCACTGAGAACAAGGGGAAGGATACAAATTTGGTCCCTGCAACTTTAAATGAAACAATCAGAACAGTGTAACTGAAAAATGAGCCAGGTGACATCATGGAACCAAGGAACCAAGGTGACGTGACATCCCGGAAGCCCTCTCCCAACTTCTTTGGGTTTCACTTATCCCCAACACTTAAATCCTTTCAAGGACATCTTGTCCCCACATCTCTGGAATTACCTTTTGCCACCGTATCATTTTATTAAACAAATACAGTCGTACCTTGGCTGTCGAATGGAATCCTTTCCAGGGATTATACTCGGGCAGGATTCATGATACGGGGTTTGGCTTTTGGTGGGGTGGTGTTTCTTTTTAGTGTTTTTTAAATGTCTCTTCTCTAGACCTGGTTCAGGCTGATTCTCAGAATGCCCAAGACAGCTCCTACCGGTAGTTTTCAGACGAATTTTTCTGGAACGCTTAGATTAATTCCAAATCATGTGAGAAGAAGAATCCGTGAATTTGGGGTGTAAGGGGCAGCCATATCACATTGGAAATGTACAAGGAAAGGGTGGCCTCAAGGAGGGTAGTATAGAGAGCAGTGATTAAGCAGCTTATACCTGGCCATAGCTGCTCATTTTCTTCTGGGATGTTTCCACCACTTAGCTAAGTGTCATCCAAGTGCTTTTAAAGACAGCCAGCAGAAATGTTCTTTTTAAAACTGAGAACATAGAAGCTATGACTCCAGTAACAAAACCATGCACTGCTGCCAGTCATCATGATTCACCACCCCGAAGCCATTTTTGCTTTCTATTCGGACTTGAGCAGTCACCTTCTAAGTGACCCCGGCAATGACAAGTCAACATGCTTTTAGAATGGAATGTCACTATTTTCATGAGGAATGTTGGAGGGTATGGTATCCTACAGTCGAGGCAAGTATGCTTTATGAGTCCATTACGTTCTGTGAGTCACAGCACTTCTCCAAGGCTTCCTGCCAGATACAGTATCAAGCGGGCCAATGATACACTTATGAACCCCCCTGACTTTGTAAGGGGGAATGCAGGTCACACTATTCTTCTAGCTCATTCCCTGTAGCCACTTAAGGATTTCTCTTCCACTGCTAGATACGCCATCTGGAGTTTTAAATTGCGAAGCAAAGGGGAGAATGTGGGCTTCACCTCAGCCAAAATTGTAATTTCAGCAAAAGTTTCCTGCACTCTAGCTGAGAGCAGGAACAAAGTGTGCAGCTGGGCCCCAGAGACTTCAGCCTGAAGTACTTTAGAAGATGTTATTCCCGAGACCTGCTTTAAATGAACACCAAATAGCATGGAGAGTGCTTGAAATTGAATCCTCATGAAATCTGCTTCTAGTGTCAAGCCACATCACCACAAACCACACAAAAGAATGCTTTAGCCCAAGAGTTATGCTGCATGTTTAAACCAGGAAGGAAGCCGCATTATATAGAGCCAGACAGTTGGTCTAGGTAGCTGAGTATTATATGTACAATCCAGGGAGAAGTTACCATTTTGTCCCCGAAGGCCACATGCAGCAGCTGGAGGTTATGGCTCCCTGTGCGCTATTCTCCCCCTTACAACCGCAATCCCCCAGTGCACCAAACAGCTGTGTGGTGTGCTGGAGGAGGAACATGATTACATGGGCAGGATGGCACCCATCACAACTGTACCACAACATCCAGCAGCCCTGATAGCAGCGGAATTGGCAGTGGAAATTAGCCAGGCACATTTTGTCACTTTCATGGGTCCAATTGCGAAGACATAGAGATCTCTCGATGCCAGGTTGGCGACCAACATCACCATCTGACTGGCTTCTCCAGCTTTCTTAAGCAGGTAAGCAGAAGAGCTTATTTATATCCCACCTTTTTCTCCAAGGAGCACATGGTTCACCCTTCTCCTCAGTTAATCCCTACAACAACCCTGTGAGGTAGGTTAAGAGGGTGTGACTGGCCCAAGGCCACCCAGTGAGTTTCATGACTGAGTGGGGATTTGAACCCTCATCTCCCAGGTCCTAGTCCAACACTGGCTTCTTAGAGTATCTCTGCTATGGAGCAGCTATATAAATTAAGTAGGTAAATAAATATGGGGAAAGCAAAATGCCACTTAGAGAAGGATCTGAAATATTTTCCTTTAAGCTTGCATTTTTTTTTATCTTGGATTGTTTTATTTGATGTTTTAATGTGTTGCAAACCACTTTGAGGGTTTTTTCTTTAAAATATAAATTGGTATGGAAATGAAATGAATATCAATAATAATAATAAACCCATTGCAAAAAAAAAGACGTCTAGACATTCAATTGTGGTGACTGTAACCTTGGTTTAAGGTGGCATTTGGTGATTAGCTTATATATCTGAGTTTCTAACGCTGGTTGCCTTCATATGGTTTAAACGGACTGGCAACAAATGTCCAAGGTTTCAGGCAGAGAGATGTTTTCCACCCTTAGAGATGCTAGGGATTGAAGTTGGGAACTTCTACATACAAAGCATGTCTCAACCCTTCAAGGCTACAATTACAGTATTTTCCTGCGTATAAGACTACTTTTTAACCCAGGAAAATCTTCTCAAAAGTTGGGGGGTCGTCTTATACGCTGGGTCGTATTTCTTATACGGCAAGTATATCCCAAACTCTATATTTTAACTGGAAAAGTTGGGGGGTCGTCTTATACGCCCAGTCGTCTTATATGCCGGAAAATATGGTATTCAATGTTAGCATTCTCTGTACAGATTATTCAACCTCCCCAGCCTTCCTAAACTTCCAGACTGTCCCTCCCAGGACAATGGTCAAAGATGATGGAAGCCGTAATCTAAAACAGCTGGGTGGCACCAAATTAGGTAAGGCTGTCACAACCTTTGGTCTGCTTACATTATGATTTTGAAAAGCAATCAAGTTTTCTCTTCTGAATAGTGTCCTTGGTGAAACGAGACTTATTTATAATCTGGAATTATCAGCCTGGCCATAATGAATTTCAAATGTATGCTGAGGTCTGATCTATGATTGTGTGTGAGGTCTTCTTTAATCTATCATACAGAGGTAATGGTGCCTTAAAGGATCTTGTTGTAAAATAGCAAGCAATATTTTCAAGCAAGCAACCAGAAATTTGAACCAGCATTTCAATTTCAGAAATATAAGGGTACTGTGTTAAATCTTCCAGGTAGCATATTATGGTATTTTTAAAACAACAACAACACCACATGCCTTTAGCGTACACCAAAGTGACTGGAGCACTTTCATGTTTTTAAATATGTGTTTTGGTATTTGAAACCTTTTCAAACTACATTGTTGCAACCACTGGCGGAGGAACGGGAGTGTGGAGGGAGCGGACTGCCCCCGGCACCACTATTCCGGTAGAGTGCCATCGCGTTGCCCCCCTTCCCGGACACGCGCTGTGCACACCTGCACGCCGGGCGCCACGTCCCCACAGGCAGCACACCATAGCCCCACAATGCGTGCCACGCCCTCGGGGGTGGCGTGCCATGCACCCGGGGTTCCAACCACGCCGCCGGGGATGCCAGCCATGCCCTGGCTGCTCTCCGCCCCCGGTAGCGTGGCATGCAGCTTCGCCACTGGTTGCAACAACAGACCAATATGAGATCTCTCAAAATCCTGTCACTCCCTGTGCTTGAAGCAGCTTATCAAAAGCAATCCCCCCCCCCGAACCTATTAAACAACTGAAATGCACTTGTTTTAAAGTGGAGCTGTTTCCAGCCTTGGAATAAAGTCATTTTCAATTGCTAACATGGTCTCTCTGTATATGTATGTGCAAGAGGGGTAAAAATGATGTAGAAGTCTTTCAAATCATGAGTAGGCTAACAACTGTTTATTTAATGTTGCCTCATTCTTTTCAACTTAACTTATAATTACCATATCAGATAGATTGCAGTACTATGTTTAGTATAAAATGACAGTTTGTGGACCTTTCAAAGAATATCCTCCAAGCACTCAATTGTCAGGGGGGAATAGCCAAGCAAATAAGTTAGGAAATGTTTTGCATAGACATGAGCTAGTCTGTATGGAGCACAATGTCAAAAAAAAGCTTGCATGGCTGATGCGTTCTCTAACAACTACGGTCAACAAGGACATGCAACAATCATAGTATTGTTACCAAGCTCAAGTGTGAGATAAGAATATCCTGAAAAGTTCAAATGAATAACCTGCAAGGATATTTCAACACCATATGACACAAGTGTCCGAGATACGGCAAGTCCTTCAGGGGCAGCTCATAGCCATCACCTCACAGCTCCAACTGCAACTATTTTAAAGGTGTGTGTGTGTGTTTTGGAGGTGGAAGGGTTCAGATTTGAAGTCAGATGTTCATTGATTTACTACATTGATAAGATCTGGAGTATTTATGAGACCCAGAGTTATGAGTGAATTGTGAGCTAGCAAAGCTGATACCACCTAATTATTCAGGGTGGGGAGAAACAAAAAACTGATTGCGATGATCTCCAAAGGAATCTCTCCAGACTGGCTGAAGGGGAATTAAAATGGCAAATGTGGTTTAATATAAGCAAGTGTAAAGTAATTCACTTGGGGGGGGGGGGTCTACAATCCCAACATTACATGCACACTGATTGGGTCTGACCCAGGTAAAAGATATCATGATCACAGTGGAAAGCTCAATTAAAACATTAATCTAGTGTGTGGCAACTGTGAAATAATGTTCACCTACCTATGTTAGGTATCATTAGAAAAGTGATCAGGAATAAAACTACCAATATCACAAAGCTTTCATACCAGTATGAAACTACACTCTGAATATGTTGTACAGTTTTGGTCACCACATCTCAATAAAGATACTGTATAGCTGGAAAAGTTGTAGAAATGATCAGGAGCAGTGGAATAACTCTCATAGTACCTGAACTCAATGTCATCCAATGAAGATTCAAGACAGATAAAAGTACTTTGCTATAGAAGATTCAGGCCAGAAAAAAGAAATTACACAGCACATAATTGAACTATGGAGTTTGGTACCTCAAGAAGTGGTATAGGCCACAAATTTGGGCTGTTTTTAAAAGGGATTAGACGAATTCATGCAGGGCTTAGCCTACCCGTGGCTACCAGTCGTGATGGCTATATACTGTATAGTACCTTAAGGATCTGAGGCAACATACCTCTGAATACCACAAATTGTCCTGAAACAGCAGCAGAAGAGGCCTATTGTTTATCTCCTGCTTGTGGGCGTCCCACCTGTGCAGGTGACTGTGGGAAACACAATGCTGGCGTGGCGTAGGCAGGCCTCTAGTCTGATCCAGCAGGCCTCTGCTTGGCGTCTTCCATCCTGGAATTCCAGGCAGCCTACAACAGGATTCCCAGATGGTCTCCCATTCAGTCAATGACCAGGACAAACTCCAAACGAGTTTATAAACCAGAAGGTCCACTGCCAAATGAGGTGAACTCCCTCCTCTGTCATTTGATTATATGTCACAGTTGATTATCTTCTCCTATTGGACCAACTTAGCTTGACTGAGGAGTATGCACACTCTGAGTTCCTCTGAACCTCCTCAGGGCAAGAGTTTCATGTTCATTATCCTATGAGTAGTCCCTGAAGCAACACAGTCTCTTCTAATTGTTATTCTCACTTAAGTATACAAAACTCTCAAAACAGCATAACCAGCAACAACAAGAGATCAGGGCCTCCCAGCTCACCCCACTTTCTCTTACAACCATTCGTATATTGGGCTGTGTACACACAACATTTTGTTCTAGGATCAACAGAGGCAGAGTCCTTGCCTTTTTCTATGTAGTCCACAAACAATCTAGATCTTCAGTGGAGAAATGCCCCCCCCCCAAGCGCTTTTTGATAAGCTGGTTTCTTTCCAAAAATAAAAGCTCATTGCAGTTTGATTCTGCAGTACCCCTCAGTGTGTCCTTTTGAAAACCTCTGTAGGTGATCTGAGACATGGTGTATCCACACCTGCCCAACGACATTGTGGGTGGGATCATCACAAGATCACAGTCACCACTTCCTCCTTCATTCACTTGGGGCATGTGTAGGCCCCGGAACCTAATCCAGGGGAGGGACTTCAAATGTGTATCAAGTCTAGAACAGATCTAGATTGAAAGCAGCCTGTTGAGGATTCTGGATTGAGGAAAAACTACACTTCTGTGCTGCAAACCGGTTACTGCCTTCCTGCAACACTTCCTCTCCAGCTCATGCCCTGGCATGTTACACTATTTATTAATTTTTATTCATACAAATATTTACAACCCACCCACTTATGCAACATCGCAAGGCAGCGTGGAGCAATACATGCAGGTTTACTCTCCCATTTCATCAGCCACAGTCCAGGCCCGTTGCGGGAGGCCTCCTCACTCCCTCTCAGGTGAGCGGGAAATGCATGCCATAATGCCAGATGTGGCACAAAGGGCGCGCACAATGCCTCCCCCCCCCCCGACTCTGGCTGCTACTGCTGTGGAAGCTTTAGTCGACTACTTTAGTGGGGAGAAAGATTAGGGAAGGGTTGGGCGTGTGCCACCAGCTTGCGCCCCTTAAGGCTGGTGGAAACCTGAATTTATTTATTTATTTATCAGCCTCAGGCCACAACATCGATAGGGACAACAAGTCCGCCTTCTCCCCTGTCTGGGATCCAGCCAGCAATTCCACTACAGCCCCCGGCGATCACAACACAGAGACACACAAACAAACAAACACACACACACATACTACACGATAGGGCTGAGATCCGCGCCGCGTCTTGGGCGCAGCGCCGCCAGACAGACGTGAGACAGATTGTGGCTATCGTCAAGCAGCAGCCGCGCCACCCTTTCTCTCTCTCTCTCTCTCTCTCTCTCTCTCTCACACACACACACACACAAGCCCACACACACACAGCGACACACACAAATGCACAAAAGAGTACAAAAGAAGGCGCAGCTCGCGCCCCAATAACGCACCCCAGGTGTCCTCTGTCGTGCGCTCTGGCCTCGCAGGCTCCCGGGGATCTGCAGCATCCACCCCACCGGAGAGGGGGATCGGGCGGGCGCGGAGACACGGAGGAGACCCCCTTCCTCTACCCACGCGAGGAAGGCGACTTGGAGTGGCGGCGGGGAAGAGCGAAGGCGGCGTGGGGGACCCCGCAGGTCAGGGCGAGTCGGCTCGTCAGCTGCCACGACAGGAGGAGGGCGGGCGGCGAGGGGGTGGCTGGCTGGGGGGGATCCCCCTCGGATCTGCTCCCTCCCGAGCTCGGTCGGAGCTGTCACGAAGCGAGACGAGGCTGGAAGGCGCCGCTCTCCTCCCTCCGCTGCAAGCGTGGCCTGGCGCGAATCAAATCGCCGCTCCTGTCCCGTGCGCTCAGGTGGGCAGCTCCAAAGGGGCGCCCGCGTGCGCCGGCTTGGGGTGGCTGCCCAACCGCCTTCTCTCTCTCGCCTCCTCCCACGAGTTCGGGGTCAGCCTCCCACTCCTCCTCCTCCTCCTGCCAGCCGCCGGGGTCTTTGATCGCCGCAGCCTCCCGTCCAAGAAGCACCTTCGCCCAGGCAAGGACGCGCGCGGAGCTGGCGAGCGCCGAGGGGTGGGGCTCTCGCGCCCGCCTCCCGAACCAGGAAGGACGGAGTGAGGCGCGCGAATGTCAACACGGCGGGGAGGGGCGCGGGGGAGGGGGGAGGAGAAGGCACCCTCTGCGCTGGATCGGACCTTCCCGGGGGCAGAGGGAAGGTTGGGCACTCCGCCCGCCCGCCGCCCGCCCCCTTTGGAGTCGAGCTACACGTTACACGTTTATTTGGAAGGGAAAGCAGCGGGTGAACAGAAGGAACAAAGCTGAATCCTCCCCCTGCGCTGCAGCAGGGGCTGGAAAGGAGGTGGGGTGGAGAGAACCCCCCCCCCACAGGAAGTCCCTGCAACCCCACCCCATGGTGCCACTGCCTCCTGCTCTGAGTTCTGCCGCTTCCGGAGTTTGGAGCGGAAAAGTTGGCGGGCGAAGCAAGGGAGTGCCTGGTCCTACTTCAAGTTACTTTCTGGGCACCGTGGTATGAGGATTGGACCCATGGGGTTGGACTAGATGACCCCCGTGGTCCCTTCCAACTCGACAATTCTATGGTTCTATGTTATGAGCAGCTGTCTCTCCACTCTCTCACCTCTCTCTATCTGCAAGGGGAGAAGGGTGGGTCATGGAAGGAGCAGCCCCTCTCCTTCTCCCTATTGTCTACAGTGGCTCTCCAGGATTTGGGGCAAGGGTTTCTCCCAGCCTTACCTGGAGACATTGGGGGTCAGACCAGCATGCAAAGCACATCTCTGCTGTTGAACTGCTTCAACATGGAGGGGAAAACAAGAGGAGGCAGTGGGTGTCTCTTCTCTCTGCAACAAGGACTGAGAAACAGAGAGTTGCCTCTGCTTGGTTGCTCACCTGCCCTCACCTAAGACCTGCTCAGTGGGTAGAGCATGAGACTCTTAATCTCAGGGTCATGGGTTTGAGCCTGTAGTTTGTGAATCAGTTCAGTTAAGGTCTGCAAAAAAGGTTGGCAAGATACCAGAGGAACAAACATGTATCTTCAGACAGAAAATGGTTGTATCCAGGAAGTATAGCAGAACTGGAGTCAGAACTACTACTGCTGACCCATTTTGCCTTCTCTTCCATTTGCAGCCTTGTCCACAGGACTCGAAATGACCCTGGCAAACCATCCATGGTCTACTTGGGCTTCCTTCCTGGTCCACCTAAATCAGGGATGGGCAATTTGTGGTCCTCCAGAGGTTGATGGAATCGAGATCACATCAGCCCCTGTCAGCAGGCAGGAGTGGAGGAGGTTGTAGTCATCCAACATCTGGTTGGCCACAGGTTCCACACCCCTGACTTAAAAGACTCCAACCAAACGTGTGGCCAGTCCTGCTCCAAAAGACACATTAGGTTGTAGTGAACTCAATTCTAATCAAAGTAGACCTATTGAGATTGATGGACATGACTAACTTACATTTATTAATTTCATTGGGTCTACTCAAGAGTATAGGGACACGGGTGGCGCTGTGAGTTAAACCACAGAGCCTAGGGCTTGCCGATCAGAAGGTCTGCGGTTCGAATCCCTGCGACGGGGTGAACTCCCGTTGCTCGGTCCCAGCTCCTGCCCACCTAGCAGTTCGAAAGCACGTCAAAGTACAAGTAGATAAATAGGTACCACTCCAGCGGGAAGGTAAACGGCGTTTCCTTGCGCTGCTCTGGTTCGCCAGAAGCAGCTTAGTCATGCTGGCCACATAACCCGGAAGCTGTATGCTGTATCCCTTGGCCAATAAAGTGAGATGAGTGCCGCAACCCTAGAGTTGTTCACGACTGGACCTAACGGTCAGGGATCCCTTTACCTTTTTACTCAAGAGTATAATTTTATTGACCACAACCCCTGGATTCTACAATATCCCCAAGCTCCCTATTCCAGTGCTCTTCCCACACTTTCTCCCCCCCCCATTTCATCCATGCACATACAGAATGCAGAATTTCTTCCTAATACTCAAACACTGTATATTGCAGAATGTCTGTTGTGCTGGTGTTAGCAATTCTTCAAAGAAGGAGGCTCAGAAGCTATCTCTGCTCGATGCATCTGGCACACACACCAATGTCATTTCCTCTGCATCCTTCCTGTTGCTTGCAAAACTGCATGTTGCTATTTTAATGACTCAAAAATGCCATCTGTGCCCTGTTCTTTGCTAGTATATATCTTGATCCAAAGGACTGAACACACAGGAATATTTTCCTTTCTCCTTTTGCTTTTACACTTTCAAAACAAAGCAAAACTGCACTGCAAAGGTGTTAACAAACCTACAGTGGAGATAAACCACTCATGTCTGCATATTGCCTATTTTGAGGGGTGAATGGTGATGACATCAGGCTCTATTTCTTATATTAGCTAGATCCAAGCATGGTGATTTCCATGAATGATTGTCTAAAATCAGTGGTGGGGTGGATGAGGTTGAATAAACCAGGGAGTTGATGATAGTTCATGGGTGAGCTGGCAATGAGTCATTGGTTGGGATGATGCCCCTACTAAGCAGGCGAGGATCATAGAAATCATAGAGTTGGAAGGGACCAACTCTATGATCATCTAGTTCATATGATCCTAGGTTGAGTGATGCGGCTTGACTTTGGGATGCACAGCTTGTTTGTTTCCTCTCCACCTTAATCAATCAATAGCAGCAGAAGTGAGAGTGCCACTGCTAGCTGTAAATGCATGCTTTTGCATCTGGTGGATAGGGCTGGTAGTCTCTGCTGTATTTTTGTATACTGGCTTGCATCCAATGGCATGCTAAGTAACTGTCCAGTCAGTGCAAGGACTTAGGCTTGAGCAATGGGGTGGGGTGGGGGGTTTGGACCAGTTGTGCAAAGTTGGAGAGTCGTTGTAATAATCAGGAAGTCACCTCTCTCCCACCTCCCACGTCAAACTGGGCAGAATGCTCATTGGCGAACCCTTGTGGCAATCCCTTCCTTCACCATCCTAGATCAATGCTTCAGGCTCACCACAACTCACACTTGAACAAATGTTTTAATGAGCAAATATCCTGGGCGTCTGATTAGAGGGTTTAAGGCTGCTTGAAGGCTGCTTGAAGCACAAGGCCGGGGCAAAAATCCAACCTGGAGTTGGAGCCAGGTGTGCATGTCAGTGCAGGAGTGAAACCCGGAAGAAAGCACAGGAGCAACACCCAAATGCAGTGTTAGTTTAATTCAAACAATGAATTGCCTTCAAACAAATGATCCCTACAAATATACCCAGTCTTAGAAATGACTACAAACTGGGGTACCCTAAGGTACCTAATATATCTTGGATTTTTTTTATCCCTTTAGGGAAAAATAATTAAAATTGGGGGGAGGACCTTTCAATGCTATAATAAAAAGAAGGATTTTATTACCTGGGCTTAGAAAGAGTCTACAGAAACAGAAGTTTTGTTTGTTGTGGGGGAAAGCTCAGAAAAGTATCATAATTCATCACCCTCCTTTCAGTTCAGCTTTCCATTCGTATATCGCAGCAACAGTTAACTGAATGGCTTCTCCAAGGAATTGTAGGTTTTTGATGGGGTTGTGAATTCTTTTCAGAATGCCGCTGGTTCAATTTATTTCCAGGGTGCCAACATCCATCTTAAATGCAGAGATGTTTGCTCAGGTTGAACAATATAATATCCCTAATGGTAATTTATTGGAGTAAATTCTCTGTTAGAATAACCTCTCAGCTAACGAGTTTTCCAGGAATGGTAACTGGATCAGCAATGGCAAAATATATGGACAGAAGTATTGCATTTGTTCAGGGTCAGGAGAATTGGTGGACATGGTTTGCGAAAAGGGAGGGAGTGGGGTGAATAAGGTCCTTTTCTGATAAAATGGGTTGTTTTTCTGGTTTTGAGGACAATGAATATGGACATGGTTATTGGCATGAATGGTGAACAAGAAATATGAATTAGGAAATGACTAAGTAAAGGAAGATATCATGGCTAAATACTCTGAAACTAAAGGGAGGAAGGGGGAACAATGAGAAGAATATAGGGAAAATGTAAAAGCATCTAGAGGCTTAGGTGTGGAATTAGTTTAAAATAAGGAAAATTAAAGGATGATGTATTAAAAGAGGAAAGATGAACCTGATAAAGAATATTATTGATGAATTCAATAACAGGGAGACGGGGAAGTCAATAGGAATTTGTATTTGAGAAAATTAGAAACTCCTGACCCAGGAATTGGGTCAGGCCTAAGCAATGTTATGAAGTAATATAAGTAAAGTTAATTGTACAATGAATGTTAACCTCTGTAAGGGGGGGGGGAATGAAATTTGGGCTTCCCACGGCGAGAGGGGGGAAGTATGGAAAATTAACTGAGATGTCATGTGCTTATAAAATTGTAAAATCCAATAAAAATTATTAAAAATAAAAAAAGTATTGCATTTGTTCAGACCAAGAACTTGGAGTAAAAAAAAAGAAGTATTGCACCTTTTCCTGAGAGACTTGTAGTAATTGCACTTGGATCACAAACATATTATGTGGAAGTAAACTGAGGTGAAAACATTGGGATGTGATTGGTTTGTGATCACAGACTTCCTTTTATGCTCCCATTGATGATTTCCAGGAAATAGGAGAGGAGCAAAAAAAAAAAAATCCCCAAAGCTTCCACTCTTGAAAGATGGTGTTGAGATTTGGAAGATGAAAGCACCCCACACTTCAGAAAGCCTTTCGCTCCTTGTTGCTTTCCTACCAAGTATTGAAAATCTAAAACATAGATGTAAGCTCTGCCTTTGAGATTGAAGTCCTCATTCCTGGATCCTGTGATCCTCACTACATTGCTCACCGCAAGCAAAAATGTGGTGTGTATGTGTTACTGTTAAAATAAGAAAAAATCCTTAAAGACTAAGGGTGATATCCGACAGGCTGTGTACACAAATTTTATTCTAGAAACAATGGGGAGTGCATATTCCCCCTACATAGTCCACACACAATTTAGATCTCTTGCCCCTGAAAAGCATTTATTGAGAATATTATTTCATTCCAAAAACAAAAGCTCCCTGCAGATTGATCCAGCATTACCATGCAGTGTGCCCACTTGAAAATGCATGGAGGCAATTGCATGAATCCCACACCTGCCCAGTGATGGATGGTGGGCGTATACCAAAATCACAATCACCACATCATCCTTCATTTACCTGGATCATGTGTAGGACAAAAAATGCATGGATAACCTAACCAGGGGGAGGGTTTTCAAATGCATATCAAGTCATGATATGCCTGTGGGTGGCAGGATCCAGAATCAATCTAGATTGAAAGTGATATGTTGAGGGTGAGCATGAATGATTCTGAATGGAAAAAGCTTAATTTTTGCTCTACAAGCCGATTCATCTAAGTCAAGGGTGAGAAAACTTTTTCAGCCTGGGAGCCATATTTCTGCTTGCAGGCTTCTCCTGGGCATCTGATTGGGTACTGTGAGAACAGACTGATGGACTTGATGGACCATTGCGCTGATTCAGCTGGGCTTTCCATATGTCTTTATGTACGTTTCCGAGCACAATTCAAAGTGTTGGTGCTGACCTTTAAAGCCCTAAACGGCCTTGGTCCTGTATACCTGAAGGAGTATCTCCACCCCCACCGTTCAGCCCGGACACTGAGATCCAGCGCTGAGGGCCTTCTGGCGGTTCCCTCACTACGAGAAGCAAAGCTACAGGGAACCAGGCAGAGGGCCTTCTCGGTAGTGGCGCCTGCCCTGTGGAATGCCCTCCCATCAGAGGTCAGAGCGATAAACAACTATCTGACATTCAGAAAATACCTCAAGGCAGCCCTATTTAGGGAAGTTTTTAATTTGTGATATTTTAATGTATTTTGGTGTCTGTTGGAGGCCGCCCAGAGTGGCTGGGGGGACCCGGCCAGATGGGCGGGGTACAAATAAAAAAAATATTATTATTATTATTATGTAATGTCATTTGAAGATCATGTTAAGAAAGCCGGAAAAGCAGCCTCCTTAGTTTAACTACATTTCGTGGTCCTGTTATTTACAGCAAAATACCAAAGTACTCTGATATCAGCCCTATGCTCTGTATACTGTACTCTGATATCTGATTCCCCCCCCCCAGCCAAAACCACACTCTTGTGGGAACAAAGGTATACAGCAGGGGTGGGGAACCGTGGTGATGTTGAACTATAACTCCCGTTGGCCAAGATTGCTGGGTCTGATGGGAACATAGGTAAAGGTAAACGGACCCCTGACCATTAGGTCCAGTCATGACCGACTCTGGGGTTGCGGCGCTCATCTCGCTTTATTGGCCAAGGGCGCCGGCGTACAGCTTCCAGGTCATGTGGCCAGCATGTCTAAGCCGCTTCTGGCAAACCAGAGCAGCGCACGGAAACGGTACCTATTTTATCTACTTGCATTTCGTGCTTTCGAACTGCTAAGTTGGCAGGAGCAGGGACCGAGCAATGGGAGCTAACCCTGTTGCGGGGATTCGAACCGTCGACCTTCTGATCAGCAAGCCCTAGGCTCTGTGGTTTAACCCACATCGCCACCCGCGTCAATGGGAACATACAGTAGGTTGATATAAAACTGCCTTACACCAAGTCACACCTGTGCAGCTGATGGGTGCCCCATAGGGGCTTAACAGAACAATCCTACATGTGTTTATGCAGGAGTAAGACCCATTGGCTTATGTCTTTGTTGTACTTGGTTGTTTCTAATATTCTTGTAAGCCACCTTGAACTATATAGGAAAGCCAGGTTATACATGCTTCAAATAAAACCTGTGTAAAATCTAACACAGATTATTCTCCTCTTTTGAATAAACAACTAAATAAAAATAAGCATGAATTTAGTTCCTTCAGCAAACAGTAACCCTTCATTAGAATTGAAAAAAGAGAGAAAGCAGCTGGGAGGTAATCAATATGTAAATTGTACTTTATATATCAACAAGATGGCAGATACTGTCATTTCCCCATATGTCCTAACATACCGTAGTTTATCTTTGTACTGAGAACTGTTTACACATCTTTGACAATATGTGCTGTGAGATCCTGTTGGCAATCTCCATCATTAGTCCCAACCACCTTTTCTCTCTCCTGCTCCTTTTCATTCTAATTTCATTATTAGTCCCATTCATTTCCTACATCGGGGTATGTCATGCAGTACTTATCATCAGAACAATATATAGCCTTAGCATTCAACAGGAAGTAGGGAGTGGAAAGGGACTGGGTCAGTGAGGATTGTGATATGACAGATAAATTGCTTGATGTTATTACATTTACATAACAATTCAGAAATAATGTTTGGGTGGAACGTGATGTAAGCTATTTGAAACAGACAATTGCATTACTCAGTTGGATCTGGCAATTACTGCTCCCTGTGGAAATGCTGTGATGAAAATTCCTCCTGCAATTCCTCCCCAACCATTCTCCATCAACTAACAAGAAAAAGAAATTGGATTCAAAAATTAGCAAAGTAGAGGAGAAATGCCAGTGAAATTCACACAGGTTTTTGTTGTGCTTACCTTACTTTCAATGTAGAGGGTTGTGAATGTCCTTTCTTTCATTCTTCAAATCTCTCCAGTGGTCTGCACTCTACAGCCTCCCTGGGTGCTCACAATTCTCAAAAGTTGTCATTGACTGTGCTTTCCTTTAAGTACATTCCTGTAAGGCAAATGCTGTGGATATAGTGTATCTTGGTGTCAGTAAGACTTTTGACAAGTACCCCATGATATTCTTGAGGCGAAGCTGATAATGTGGGCTGGATAAGGTTACTGCTAGATGGATTTGTACTGGTAGAGAGAAGGTAAGGAAAAGGACCCCTGGATGGTGAAGTCCAGTTAAAGATGACTATGGGGTAGTGGCGCTCATCTCACTTTCAGGCTGAGGGAGCAGGCATTTGCCCTCAGACAGCTTTCCGGGTCATGTGGCCACGGTAGAGAGAAGCAGACCAGGAATCCCAAGATGGGAAGGGGACTAGGATTCTGATTCCACTCATGTTAAGTGGTTGGCACTGCCAAAGTTGATTGCCCTAGTTGTGTTTTGGCCAGTGTGCCTGCAGTTAAACATCTCACTCAGTCTACCTCTTTCCAAACCTGCACTCTGCAGGGCTCATGTTTGCAATGCACAAATGCTCCCGGATCCACTAAAATTGCAGATCCGGGTCACTGAGTCTGAGCTTGTGCTTACCTGTTAAAGCACAATACAGTCTAAATACAGTTCTAGAAAACAGAGGCAGAGACTAAAGCACAACTGCTTATCTCGGGCTGCTAACACCCTGCTTTGACCTTCAGGATGAATATCTGCAACGATTCATGGCACTGCCACTGATCACAGGGTTCAGCCCTGACAGACACCAAAACACTTGAGGAAACCATAGAAAGTTAGTACCTGCTCATCAAGTTCCTTAAAATAAGATGTCATTTAAGTAAAAGCTAGGTATGAACAGTGTGCGATTTGCTTTCATCCTATGAGAAAACAGTGTAAGAAAAACAAAAGGCAAAATAAAATAGCTTCAAGTCATTATATGTGGGTTGATAATTTACTCTCAAACCCTACTATAACAACACACACACTGGAAATCGTTACTCATCTAACCCAAGGTTCAGCAGGGGTTCTTTCAATTCTGAAGTCATCCTCTTGAACTTGTTAAACATTTTCTATGTGACTCCACCCTCCTGAGAATCAATTTTTAATTAAATTTGTCTTGTTTTTCCTCTCAGTTCCTTTTATAGGTTGGCTTAGTATCACTTGGTCTACCCATTTAGCTATACCAGCCAATCAGACTTTTTGTGGTGCCACAAGTTTATTCAGTTATTGGTAGTTTTGTGAAGTTGCCAGAATTTTTTGAAACTGGTTTCAAATGGTTCAGGTCAGGATAAAGGTAAAGGTAAAGGGACCCCTGACCATTAGGTCCAGTCGTGTCCGACTCTGGGGTTGCAGCGCTCATCTCGCTTTATTGGCCGAGAGCCGGCGTACAGCTTCCGGGTCATGTGGCCAGCATGACTAAGCCGCTTCTGGCGAACCAGAGCAGCGCACGGAAACGCCGTTTACCTTCCCGCCGGAGCGGTACCTATTTATCTACTTGCACTTTGACGTGCTTTCAAACTGCTAGGTGGGCAGGAGCTGGGACCGAGCAACGGGAGCTCACCCCGTCGCAGGGATTCGAACCGCTGACCTTCTGATCAGCAAGCCCTAGGCTCTGTGGTTTAACCCACAGTGCCACCTGGGTCCCTTCAGGTCAGGATAGTTGCTGCCATTCATTATCCAGGGTAAAGGCATCACCTGCATTCACATAAATGTGGGGTCTTCTGGTTCAGACATTCGCTTCTACATGTGGTGAGGGAAGTAGGGAAGGAATGCAACATCACTGTGAATAGTGGTGAAAGAGAGACAGATATAATTATATAGACAGTAACATTCTGTTGTGAGGGATGAGAGAAACATCTTCTAAGAGAAACTAGTGCAAGCAGAGACTGGGGGACAGGCAGACAACGTTGTACTCAGAGAAAAACCAGTGAATGGGTGGGAAGAGAATCAGAAATCTGCCTGTGAGCCAGATCTAGTTTGTGACCTGTGGGTTCCCCACCCCTGGCTTTTCTCCTCATAATAGCCTTTTGAGGTGGCCAGACTGACAGAAACTGGTACAAAGTCACTGGTGAACCTCATTACAGAACAGGTAACTTGAACCTGGGTCTTTCAAATTTAACACTCTTAAAGGAATTCAAGATAAAATCCGTAGTTTGGGCATTGCTTACAAGAGCCTTGAAGCATGTGATGAAAGTTACATATTCCAAATAATCAAGCAGTGGCTCTATGACCACGAAAGACAGCGCTTGTTACCTCATGCAGTTTAGTTTTTGCACAAGAGATTTAAAAATACGTATGTTAGCTTTAAATTGGGAAATATATAACATTTTATATGTCACCTCCAACAACTCTTGAATGGTGACTTTTATATTCTAGATGGAAAATAAGTTATTTTATGCAGCTGCTGCATGACAGGTAAAATAAATTCAATGCTGCCTTTTGTCTGCTAAATTTTGCATGTCTCAATCATAGTGCTAAAGGCAAAGGAGCCATGCCAAATAAAAATGTGGCTGGGTTTGTTTATATTCATTCATCTTGGTGTCAATTTTACAAGGAACATCTACAGAGTCTTAATAATTAAATAGCAATAGTAAAAAAAGAAAAAAAAGAAATCTTAATCACCGTGAATAGACTGCACTCCAGACTCCGTACAAACAACTAACCACCAGAAAGCAATGATTTTAAAACTGATTTTTCTTTATAAAATGTATATGCAGCAGGGGTGGAACTTTAAAATGGAAACCCAGAGCAACCATAATGTCATTCTAACATTTCATATTCTACAGTGAGCACATGTTTGCATTAAAAACCATAGAAAGTCTAATGTGGTTCAAAATTCAGGGCATTTCCCACTTCATCATTGCACACATTGTGATTTTTTTTCCTTTTAAAGAAGGTTCCATATCCTCAACTTTTGAGATGATTACTCTTTAGAATTATTTTTTTATTGGAAATACAATAGCCAGTATTACATTCTGGCCAATTGCAGAAGGGACAAGAAAGGTGAAGGGTGACATAACATGATTGCCCAGAGAGAGCTCTGGTTCAATGCAGGCCACACAGAAAGCTGTTACAGCTAATACACCATAATATGCTTCCATCACTGGACAGTTCCTGCCTTCTGGGCTTGATAGGAGTCTTCCCAATCATCTTCTTCTGCTCTTCAATTTTTTCTTCTTTCAAATAAAATCACAGGATGGTAGCAGCTTTGCAGGAAAGGAAATTACAGTTGCTTGGCACCCAGGAGACTTTAAGCACACAAAACAGTTATCAAATGCACCTTTCATATAAAAACATTGAGAAATATGTCCTTTTTGCAGGGGTGTGTGTCTTCTCTTAATTCCCTCTACTCAGAAGAGAACTACATGTCACTCTTCATTCTCATACTTCCCATTAGTTTATTTGCAGAGCTATAAAGCATCACACAGAAGCTTCCGAAGTATGGTATCAAGAAAAAACACAAAGAAACAAACTCTCTTTGTCCTTGGGGAAGCGATTGAGCTCAGTGGTAGAACATCTGCTTTGGATGCAGAAGGTTTTGGTTTCAATGGCTAACTGTCCTGTTTTCACTGGGCTCTTCAGTAAACGGGAGACTTGCCCGCAGCAACATCAATGGGGCAGTAACCAGAACATGGGCCAGTCTGTAGTTAAGAGTCCACCGCAAAGGCTTAAGGGAAAGTCAGAGCAGCCCCAGGCCAGGCTCCAAGAGATTCCAAAAAGGGACAGGTGAGAGATAAGATCAGAGCAGGTGATCCAATAGCAGGCAAGGGATCATGCTAATACATAGACATTATATCAGCAACTCTTCGATCGCAGCACTGGGATTTTGAGCTGGAGCTGCTGGAACCAAACTGAAGTGCAGGCGGGTTCCCACAAGGCAAGACACAGTGATAACAGCAAGAACATTTATTGAACTATATAACTGAATAACAGTGGCAAAGCAACTGCTTACCGGTATATACATTTCTGAAGGCCTGGGCCACTCTCACTCCCAACGTGATTGGCTGTCTAAACTTCCAAGCTGCGAATCATGACTCAGAGTTTAAGTGCAGAGGCCCAAATACTGAAATGTTATGTGATTGGATATCATGTATCGAATCAGAACACAGGGGCTCAGAATCCTTAGTCAAGCTCAGGCAAACACAGACTACTGAATACATAACACAAACCACAATTGCTGCTGACTCCTATCAATACCTCAGTATCCCTGAGAGGGGAGTTTTACTCCCGAGGAGATATTTGCTCCTGAAGAATCCTTGCCTGTAGTCAGATACCAGAATCTTCAGGCTTGTCTGGGAGAGACCCCCATATGAAACCACAGAGAACTGCTGCCTGTCAGTGCTAACAATACTGAGCTAAATGGACCAATTGTCTGACTCAGTAAAAGGCAGGGTCCTCCTATTAACTAAAGCAATATCTGTATCTACAGTTGTACAGTTAATATTCCATAAAATGCCTGGGTTATACTTGTGGGAAAGGCTTCTTAAACAAAAATGTCTTTATTATCCGAAATCTTCATTGCTATTTTTCTGTCATGAGACACATCATAAACTGAAGTTCATTCTAAATTGCAGTGGTACTTAAAAGCTTTGTTGTATTCTGAGAATGCTCTTCTGGATTACAATGTTGTTGTGTGAACACGGCCTCTTGTGACTTATCATACGGTATTGGCTCATGCGGAAAATCCAATCCTTCCCCTTCCCCTGAGACCCAAGAACAAGAGGAAGGGTTTTAGGTTTGGTCAGGAGAGAACAATCACAAAAAAACTTTCAACAAACAAAAAAGGGCAGGCATTCTGCAGGCACCATGAGACCTGAGGGTTCCCAGTGCTCATGGAGCTCTCATTATGACTTACCAATCAGCAAAGCCTTATCGGATGTATTTTAATGTTTGTTGGAAGCTGCCCAGAGTCGCTGGGGGGACCCGGCCAGATGGGTGGGGTACACATAAATTATTATTATTATTATTATTATTATTATTATTATTATTATTATTATGTTTTCTTTATTTCCATCCTTGTCAGAGGGCAACCATTTCAGAATTTCCAAAATGGATTTCCCTACACTGCAGAGAGACGTGACCGGGGGGGGGGGTGGCAGGGGGGGGGGAGGAAGAGAATGGTAGGAGGATGGGAAATGGAGAAACCAGGGTGGTCAAGGTGGGATTTTTTTTTTAAATATGAAGTCTGTATGGGGCTGGGAAAAGAGTTGGATACGATATTCAGAGCAAGCCTATGAAGTAAATCAGAAGTAAACTCAAAAGTAAATCCCACTGAGTTCAGTGGGACTTAAAAAGGTAAAGGTACCCCTGACCGTTAGGTCCAGTCATGGACGACTCTGGGGTTGTGTGCTCATCCTGCTCTATAGGCCAAGGGAGCCGGCGTTTGTCTGCAGACAGCTTCCGGGTCATGTGGTCACCATGACTAAGCCGCTTCTGGCGAACCAGAGCAGCGCACGGAAACGCCATTTACCTTCCTGCCGGAGCGGTACCTATTTATCTACTTGCACTTGACTTGCTTTCGAACTGCTAGGTTGGCAGGAGCAGGGACCGAACGAGAGCTCACCCCATCACAGGGATTCGAACTGCCGACCTTCTGATCGGCAAGCCCTAGGCCAGGCATAGGCAAACTCCGGCCCTCCAGATGTTTGGGACTACAATTCCCATCATCCCTGACCACTGGTCCTGTTAGCTAGGGATGATGGGAATTGTAGTCCCAAACATCTGGAGGGCTGGAGTTCACCTATGCCTGCCCTAGGCTCTGTGTGCCTAGGATTGAAGCCTTGCTCTCAGTCTCTAGAGTAACTTTGATACTTGTAACAGCATCCATTTGCCTTTAGGGAAATGAGTGTTTTGTTGCAGTAACACATATTGTGACTGACCACACCCTCACAACAAGCATTTTGTGGCTGTGCATATTCTGTGATGGTGTTGAAAACACATTTTCAAAATTCCTCTGAGCCCTGAAAGTGTGGGTGCCCCTCATCTTGTTTGATCTACATAGCAAAGAAACTTCTTAGACAGAAGGGTGGTGTGACCGTGTAAATAACACAGCAGTCAAGAAAAGTGACAGCAAGAGTAAAGAGCTATTAGCGTTAAAGAGCCTCTGTGCATGTACCTACAAAACGGCCGAGTTTATATTTCACATAGCGCCACAGGAATCAATGAGAGTTTTGTCAGGGGTAAGCAGATAAACATCTTCAGCATAGATGCCTGCAGATCAGCTGGGGTTGGGTGTCTTCTCTGCTAAACGCTGGGCATCCTGGGAAAAGTGGCTCAATTCATCATACAGCAGCCGAGGATTACAAACTGGACAAATTTGCACACCAAGCTCACCACTCCTTTCAGTTGCATCACTGCTAACATGTAGCTGGAAAGTACCGTAAAGAGGGCAGCTTTTTCCTTGACTTTTAACGAAGACTAAAGATTTGCAATTCAGGCATTCATCCTGATCACAGAAGAGCTAAATGTATATAAGGGGCTTGGTGTGTGTCCTCTGCATTCAATAGGCATGTCCCATCTCCCCTCAACCTGTAATAATAATAATAATAATAATAATAATAATAATAATAATAATAATAATAATAATAATTTGATACCCCACCCATCTGGCTGGGTTTCCCCAGCCACTCTAGGCGGCTCCCAACAGAATATTAAAAACACAATAAAACATCAAACATTTAAAACTTCCCTAGACTTCAGATGTCTTCCAAAAGTCAGATAGTTATTTATCTCTTTGACATCCAATGGGAGGGCGTTCCACAGGATGGGTGCTACTACCGACAAGGCCCTCTGCCTGGTTCCGTGTAACCTCACTTCTGGCAGTGAGGGAGAGTTGCTACAAGCAGAATCCCTGATCTGGACCTTGCGCAGAGTAGAAATGAATGCATTACACTGCAAGAAAGTGTTTCAAAGCTTTACTGGAAACAATATTAAAATAGTTACTTTGTATTTTGCAATGCTTAATTGTAACACATTGCTCTTGGAAAAAGCAAGTAACGAATGTAGCTTTATTAAGCAATGTGGTCCCATCTTCTTTTAGTATTTAACAGTGGTACCTCAGGTTAAGTACTTAATTCGTTCCGGAGGTCCGTTCTTAACCTGAAGTGTACTTAACCTGAAGCACCACTTTAGCTAATGGGACCTCCTGCTGCCGCTGCGCCGCCAGAGCACGATTTCTGTTCTTAGCGGAGTTCTTAACCTGAAGCGTACTTAACCTGAAGTGTACTTAACCCGAGGTACCACTGTACTTAATACAGTTCAGTAACCCTGGATAGCTCAGTTGGTTAGAGTGTGGCGCTGACAATGCCAGGGTTGCAGGCTTGATCCTTGTATGGGATGGCTGCATATTTCTGCATTGCATATTTCTGCATCTACAGTTCTGGGATTCTCTGAATAGTTTTCTCTCTCTCTTTCTGGTACTAGGGAATGAGATCTTATGTGAGCATCTTGATTGTTCAGGATCACTGAGCTGAGCTTCTCCAGCTGCTGTCTCCAAGGACTAACTTAGACCCTGAGTTCTCCTTGCATGAGAGTAATCTTTGCTTTGGTTTTTAGGGTGCGTCATCTTGCCGCATTAGCTAGAGAGAAACCTCCTTTCTAACACAAACGTCCGCATAAGTTTTCAATGCATACAAACATAGCATTTCATGCATATGAAACTTTTATCTTCAATGTGTTTTGTGCCAGCCTCCCTGAAAATGATTGGGCAAAATGCCTGACTAGAACATGTAAGTAGGTAGTAAAAGACTGGGTCTCCCATACATGAATAACAAGTATGAGGATATTACTGTGTTGAATTCTCATAAAACAGTGCTTTGATCATATGAGACCGTTTTGTTTCTCATATTGTGGTATTGCATTGGTGCCACCAAGAGGCCGGGCATGGTACTACATAAGGACCATCACTGATGCCGTTCCAGCATGAAGGCTGTACATCTGAGCAGTCTGCACGATGCCGGGAAGAGGCATTTACTTGTTGTTTCTGCTGCTGTTGCTGAACAGAATTGGATCAAAACTGTGCCAAGGAGGCTCCCCATTTCAAGGAATGCCTGGCTTACTTTGCTTACTTTCCAACGCCATCTAAAGCCTCACATCTGTGCACAGGCCTTTGAGAATGCAGCTGGGTAGGTGGGGAGAGAGCCATGGTGTTGTGAGGTCAACAGCAAATGGATAAAACAATGGTAGAACTGTATGATTATTTGTAAGAATTTTAGTTGTGTGTTTTATATTGTAAAATACTGCTGTTTCATTTTAATTGGTTGAATATGCTTTATGCCAATGAAAGTTGAGATAGCAACTGAATGAATGCATGAATAAAGAAGTGTTTTTATTTAAGATTATGGTAAAAACAGATCATATTTTATATTTTGCTGGTGCCTTCAGCTGATGAACCCCTAAATCCTTGATAAGCTATCTTAGTTTTACTGCTAGCATTTCACCATCTGTATGGGTATGTTTTGCAAAGAGCCTATACAGAGGTGATGTGTAGTTAATCATGAATATACCATCTTCAGTTTATTCTGTAATAAATTTATAGGACAGCATGATAAGGCTATCTATCCAAAAGTTAGCACATAGTGGTTTTTTTATGCCTCAAAGCTGGAGAATGATTAATTTTTGTATATATTCTTCAGTTGCATTTGCATCAAGATGCAATTTTTTAAAAAGTTCTCAGAGGGCAGTGTAGATTATTGGTTTGAAATTCCATCTCACAATTTATGTTGCCTATTTGTGAATCCTCTTTTGTCCAGAAAGCAGAAATTAGTACTGTATAATATAGGAACCTTGAGTGCCCTGCACATGGATTGATTATTAATACAGTGGTACCTTGGGTTACAAACGCTTCAGGTTACAGACTCCGTTAACCCAGAAATAGTACCTCGGGTTAAGAACTTTGCTTCAGGATGAGAACAGAAATCACACGGCGGCAGCAGGAGGCCCCATTAGCTAAAGTGGTACCTCAGGTTAAGAACAGTTTCATGTTAAGAACGGACCTCCAGAATGAATTAAGTTCTTAACCCGAGGTACCACTGTACTTGCAATCAATAAAACATCTTTGCTTTAAAGCAGGGGTGGGGAACCTCTGCCCCTCAATTACCCTTGGCCTGCCAAGGGGTCCATTTTGGCCCATAGGACCATTTTCTCAAAACCACACCCACCTGTCAATCAGCTGGCATCACTCAGATGGGCAGGTGATGTCAGCTGATGGGTGGAAAGCAAGGTTGAATTCTGTGTTGACTGGGCCTGCCAGTTCCCCACAGGGATTTAACACAGGCACACTGCTCATCTGCTAACACGAAAGCAGCAGGATCCCCTTCCACTGCACTTATCAGCTGATGAACAGGGGGTAAAATCCTGCTCAGTCGTGAATTAGCACAGGCATCAGGATTTAACCATATTGACATTTTGATGATGTTGACATTTAGGTCCATGTCAACCTATTACTTTCCCTTTGAAGTATCTCCTTAGCCCCTGACTGACTAGTAACCTGTTCCCTGCAGTACGTAACAAGGCCAGTCCCAGATGCTCAAATCTCCATCCCATTCTTACAAGGCCTCTGTTTCCACCATTGTTTTTGTGCATGTCCAAACTTTTCGCATGGTTGGAACTGGAAGAAGTCAGCAGGGCTGATCCTCTACTTTGCATCTTCCAAAAGCACACTCAAAATCACACCACTCTTAGATCTTATGGGTAAACTTGTAGGACAATAAGAATTATTATGCAGGTGGCACTGTGGGTTAAACCACAGAGCGTAGGGCTTTACCTTTACCTATATGTTTTAGAAGCTACCCAGAGTGGCTGGGGCCAGATGGGCAAATTATTATTATTTTTCCTTGTAAATGGCCATGCAACTAGAAAGTTCCTACCAGGCTGCATTTCTGTAGCAGAGATCAACATATCAGTGTATCCCTTTCTCCTCCTGCATGCTTCATCTCTTTGCCTTGCCTTGAGTGGTTCTGGCCCTCCAGGGCTACAGAGATCCTTAGAGTTAAAGTGAGGCCTGTCAATCAACAGAATAATAACCTGCTGAGGTTTATTAAATTATTTAAGGACACTTCAATAATTCAAGAGCAAAATATTGCGAGCACATAACCCCCAACCTTCACCCCGGTCTGCATTACCTCTTTGGCAGCAAAAAGGCCAAGCAAACCGTGAATAAAATTAGCCCCATGTAAAATAAACAAGATAACAAGAGGCATCCAATAAGGCAAGAAGGTCTCCGTGTAATGGATTTCAAACTGAGTTTTAGGGAAACACAGTTTATTAGAAACTTCCTGGATGGGTTGGTTTCTTAATTAGAAAACTAACAATGGTGTACAATCATGAAACCCTGCTGCCATTTCTTAAAGGAAATCTAGTAGTTGTTGTTTTCCTGGGGCAGGGAGGTTGGTGTTGGAGAAGAGATGTAATATTATCAGACTACAACTTTCACAATTCTAGGTCATTTTCCATGCTGGTTGGGGGTGAGGGTAGTTGTTGTCCAGTACTTCTGCATGGCACCAAGCTGAATCAGAAAACAATGCAGTGAAGTATTTTTTGAAACTATACGTGTATGTGAAGAAAGCTCTTCAGAAGCCTTTGGAATTAACTCTCAAGTATCTGTTTATTAATTAATAAATAAATTGCTATTATTATGAATGTGATTTATAATTATGCTGGGTGCACTTTCAAATTACTTTCTGACTTACTGGAACTTCACCCAGTAGGAGATTGTTTTAGTATATAAACACAGGCACGATAAGCACTTCTGACTCAATAATGCGGTTTGCACAAATAATTGATGCCCTCTGGTGACTCTGTGGGATAATGTATTTGTTCCAACTAAAGAAGCTCTGCATTATTATAGAACAGGGAACCGTTAGTGCAGATTTCATTTTTAAAAGTTGAAAAACATCACAAGGATGTTCTAATGTGAACTTTTAAAAATTTCTTTTACAGTATTAATCATTGTGCATTTCCCCCCTCCTCATTACTCCCTGAAGTAACTGTTTTGCAAGGTCGGTTATTATCCACATCAGTGTTCCTAACAAATAAATTTGATGAGGGAGAGTAGCATTTTTAAAGTTTGTAAAAACTGGAGAGAGAGAGAGAGAGAGAGAGAAGACAAGACTCTGTGGCACTGTGAAGCTCCTAAACTTTCTGTTGCAGGATAAAATAGCAGCTTGCGGAGTTGGGGTGGGGGCCAATTTCATTGGGAAAATGGCTCAGATGAAGGGGTTAAGCCATGTGAAAGCTGGCCAGCTCATGCGATACTATTTTCCCCAATATGTGAGTAGGTTTCCCCAGACATAAAACAACTCAAGACAGTCCCAATATCTTCATCCATGCTGCCCGAGGCATAGCAGCAAATGGTGCCTCCCCCCATCAATGGACAAAGTACCCAAGACCAGCCAAATTATTCTGACTATGAGGCAAAAAAAAAAATCCCCACAAGTGCCTTGTAATGCTCTGTTATGCGTGCTGTGAAAGGGGGAGGAGGCACACACCAGGAGATTTCTGAGTATCAAAGACCCAGTGACTTGGTTTGGTACACCTTATGTAGCTCTGTTATCACTAGTACCAACTAGTGACATTAACTGTAACTGCACTTACAACCACAGTTGTTGTTGTTGTTGTTTAGTTGTTTAGTTGTGTCCGACTCTTCGTGACCCCATGGACCAGAGCACGCCAGGCACTCCTGTCTTCCACTGCCTCCCGCAGTTTGGTCAGACTCATGTTGGTAGCTTCGAGAACACTGTCCAACCATCTCATCTTCTGTCGTCCCCTTCTCCTTGTGCCCTCCATCTTTCCCAACATCAGGGTCTTTTCCAGGGAATCTTCTCTTCTCATGAGGTGGCCAAAGTATTGGAGCCTCAGCTTCAGGATTTGTCCTTCCAGTGAGCACTCCGGGCTGATTTCTTTAAGAATTGATAGGTTTGATCTTCTTGCAGTCCATGGGACTCTCAAGAGTCTCCTCCAGCACCATAATTCAAAAGCATCAGTTCTTTGGTGATCAGCCTTCTTTATGGTCCAGCTCTCACTTTCATACATCACTACTGAGGAAACCATAGCTTTAACTATACAGACCTTTGTCGGCAAGGTGATGTCTCTGTTTTTTAAGATGCTGTCTAGGTTTGTCATCACTTTTCTCCCAAGAAGCAGGCGTCTTTTAATTTCGTGACTGCTGTCACCATCTGCAGTGATCATGGAGCCCAAGAAAGTAAAACCTCTCACTGCCTCCCATTTCTTCCCCTTCTATTTGCCAGTAGGTGATGGGACCAGTGGCTATGATCTTAGTTTTTTTGATGTTGAGCTTCAGACCATATTTTGTGCTCTCCTCTTTCACCCTCATTAAAAGGTTCTTTAATTCCTCCTCACTTTCTGCCATCAACGTTGTGTCATCAGCATATCTGAGGTTGTTGATATTTCTTCCGGTAATCTTAATTACATCTTGGGATTCATCCAGTCCAGTCTTTCACATGATGAATTCTGCATATAAGTTAAATAAGCAGGGAGACAATATACAGTACCAGGTACCATATATTACATGCCTCCTCCACCCTCTGATGACAAGAATACAACGACAACAAAGCGGAGAAATATGCTGTGCTTTAATGAAACCCCCCAAATCAGCTGTTTCAGGTGGCGACCTCATTCTGTCTCACGATAGGGCCCTGTCTTTATTCTCACCTCTTCATCTCTCTTGCTTCTGTATTCAGGCTTTGTACAGGGGTTGCTGACTGCTAAACTGTTAAGGTTTTGTTGTCTTGTCCATCTGGAATTCATCTGGAAGTTGCCACAACTCACTTCAAAATTGCTTTTGCTAAGCTGTACAAAGGCTTAACCTTTTGGCCAAAACCATTAATCTGATAGCAAATTAATTTCCGGTATGCGTGAAGCTTTGCATAGTGTTTGAAGGCACTGTCATTCTGGATTCTCATAAAACTAGCCAGCGTTGAATTTAAATAGAAGCTAAACCATTTACCTCTATATATTTTGTCTTTTTAAACAGCCACAATAGCAAAATCAATAGCTGTGCTCTCCTCCGATCGGCAGGAAATAATAAATAAAAAAATGTCTCAGAGAACGAAAGATTTCAGAGTGGTGTGAGATGCCTGCCGTTTGACAAAGGCAAGTCATACGGACTATTTTCTAATGGTCTATGCAAAAGCCTAAAATGGGTCCTCATCTCAAATGCAAAATGTGGGCAAGCCCTTAAATGACGTTGCAGCAAAGCAAGGGTTACTCCACATTTTCCATTGAGTTTCTCCATTACTTTCCTTATCACACACAGATCTTTTGGCGAAGCAAGTTTGTCACAGAAGACCTGTCCATCAACTATAATTGCACAACCTGAATTTGCAGCTAAGCAACTGAACCCCACCCAAAACTAGCGGCAGTCTGGAAGTTCCCATAAGGAAGAAGGTGAGGGTTTGATTGCCAGATCAAGACAGAGAGAGATGGACAAGGAGAGATGAGCTGTCCTCATCCACACCTTATTACCCCATATCCTTTGTTTCAGGCAGTTACCCCCCCCCCACCCTCAATTTCCTCTCACTTCCAATGTTAGAGCTAGATTGGGAGAAAAATGCCTGAAGGGACAAAGCCCAGAAGGCATGTTGAGAAGGGATAGGGGAATTATGCCCCCATCACCTGTACGTCCCCCTTTGACTTAAAAATTAGCCACACATCCATTCATTTACAAACTATATGACAGTTTTCATTTATAACTTATCAGTCTCAAAGCAGTTCACACAATAAATATACAGCCATTAAAATAAAAAACAGCAACGATGAAAACATCCGTAACATGCAGTTTTATTTGTTTCTTATAATTTGTTTTATTCTTTTTGTAACCCATTTTGAGGTTGTTGAGGTTTTTAAAAATAGAATCAAGAAGTACCATACATTTTATGAAATATGTTGTTGTTGCTGCTGCTGCTGTTGTTGTTATTCACTGCCCATCTGGCTTTTAATGTGGCTTACAGCACATTAAAAATTGTAAAACATTAGACATTAAAATTTTCCCAATATAGGGTTGCCTTCAGATGTCTTCTAAAAGTTAGATAGTTGTTAGATAGTTGTTTATTTCCTTGACATTTGATAGGAGGGCGTTCCACAGGGTGGGGACCACCACCAAGAAGGCCCTCTGCCTGGCTTTCTGTAATCGCACTTCTCGCAGTGAGGGAACCACCAGAAGGCCCTCAGAGGTGGACCTCAGTGTCCAGGCTGAACGACGAGGGTGGAGACACTCCTTCAGGTATACTGGGCCAAGGTCGTGAATGAGAGATGTCAATGAAATCCAGTGGCAGGGGTGTCAAAAATACAAACTCTCCCCACTTGGAAAAGTGGAACCTCCTTTTGAGCTGGACACGGATCCATTTAAGCTGGCTCAAAGTAGGATTTGCTCACTTCCCCAGCCCTCTGCCAGTCATCTTTTCTCTTTGCAAGTGGAATGTAGGAAGGTGCCTTATACCAAGTCAGACCATTGCTCCACCTAGTTCAATGCTGTCTATCCTGACTCTCCAGGTTTCAGCCAGGAGCTTTTCACAGCTCTACCTGGAGGCACCAGCAACTGAACCTTGGCCCCCTGCATATAAGTCAGATGCTCTACTACTGAACTACTGCCATTCCTAAAAATGAGAAACTTTGCGAAAGGAGGCCAGGTCCTTCATTCATTCATTGAATTCATTCATTCAAGGTCTGCCCCATGCTCTTCCAGCTACCTATTAGCCTCCCCTGCTTTGCAAAGGCAAAGCATTTGGGTCCTCACTTTTTTCTCAAGCAAAGAAATAAGAGGTGGATGCATGAAACAATCTGGGGTTGTGCAAACATTTCTGTCAAACTGTTGAGAGAGGAAAAGCACCCGCCCACGATGATTGGTGACAAAATGACTGTTCAACAGAAATGTTTGCAAAAATGTTTTTGAAAGAGGCAGGAAGTGTGTGTGTGTGTGTGTGTGTGTGTGTGTGTGTGTGTATGTTTATATTAGTATGGATGGAACAGAAATATGAACAACAGTCAGGAGCTACTCCAATCACATCTAGCTTGGTAATGATGTTTGGTAAGCCTCATTTAAAAGGCCAATGTTGCAATAATTCAACAGAGAAGAAAAAGAGAGCTGTTTACCAAACGGCTGGGCTGCCTTCAATTTTAATTTGGGAATATTGTGACTGCAGCTACTCTATCCACCTAATAGACTTGCCAAAGGAGAATGAAAAAATATCCCACTGCCAGTATGGGAACTGAGCTCATACTCTGTTATTTGTAGAGTTCCTTGATTAGAAGGCACAGGCTCTGTCTATCAAACCCGACAGCACCAGCTACCGAAGCAGTTTCAACTCATTATCACAGGCAGGAGATGCTGGGGTGGAGTGCAGCACTAACAGCCCTTGGTTGGTTCTCTTGTGCTTCCTAGCCATTCCCCTACATTGTCACTTGTCCTCTTCTTGCTAATCTGACTTGCTGCCCCAGCTGCAGTGGAGATGCCACCCCAGTGCCAAAGTAAGCTTCAACTGCCATTCTAGTTGGCTTCTCCGCATGGAACAGGAAGGGAACATTGACTTGTCCTTTGCCACAGGCGGCAAAATGTCACGAGTTAGCCTTATCCAGGCGCAAACAAAAGGCTTTTGCAATTAGCTCTGTTCCCACTGGGGTCACATGCTTGAAAAATGCATGAGCATTGCAAGCTCATTTCTCCTCCAGTAATGTATAGTTAAAAAGAATATGGCGTGATAGCATTGCATCAGCTCCTCTCTCTGCTCTCACAAGAGGCAGGCAATGAGGGAGCGTGGGGAGACAGAAATGCTAATGCAATTGTGTCACATGACTTTTTTTCAATATCACATGACTGGGGAGATAACACGCCGAGGGAAACATATCTCTCCGTGGCACCCACACATGTCTTCATAAATGGGCTGTTTAGATGCTAATGACTCTGATTTTGTGTCCCTTGGAATCAAAGCTTAAGGACCGAGAAAAGAAAGTACTTCTTTACACTGCCTCCAGGAGGCAGTGATGGCCACCAACCTGGATTGTTTTTAAAGTGAATTGGACAAATTCATGGAGGAGAGAGCTACAGGGACACAGACTTGGGCTCCAGGTTATGGGTTCCCAATGGCACCAATGACGTAATGTGACGTCATGATGTCATGTTGTGTAGGTGACACAACAGCACTTCTGAGGCTTCACGGGACCTTCTACACAACTTCCAGTTTCTGCTGTATGGAAGTCACATTCGGAGGCCTGGCAGGGCCACCGACATCGCTTCTGAGACCTCTCGGGGTTTCGGAGGTCATGTCTGAGGCCTCACAAGACCTCTACCATCACTTCCAGTTTCTACCAGGCCTCTGAACTCAACTTCCATTAGAAGCTGGAAGTCTTGTCAGAGGTCTCACGAGGCTTCTGATGTTGCTTCTGAGACCTTGCAAGGTCTCGGAGGTCAGGTCCAATGCCTCACAAGACCTCGGTTTCTACTGGAAGTTGTGTCAGAGCCCCTGGCACCCAGGGCCCCCTAGAGCTGGCACCTATGGAGGACTATCGGTGGCTACTAGCCATGGTAGCTATGCTTTCCTCCACAGTTGGAGGTAGCAGTGCTTCTGAATGCCAGTTGCTGGAACGCTCTTGTTCTCATGTTCTGCTCCTTGGTTTCCCGTGAGCATCAGGTCGACCATTGTGAGAATAAGATGCTGGACTAGATGGACCATTGGCTTGATCCAGCAGCCTCTTCTTGTGTTTGTATGTTAGCTACAATGCCTTTCAGAATGGACCAGCCATGGCCATTCTTTCTTCAGCCTTCTCTTTATTACTGAGCTTTGTTCTCCATGATAAATGGTCAGATTTATTTTCATCTACAATTTGTCTACACACTCAAGTTTCTCTATTATTTTCTCCCTTGACTATAATAAATCTATTTACTATGCGACTTAAGGCTATTTCTTCCCCTTTCCTTGCTTAATTGCTTTGTTCAGTACTGCGTCTGAATTTTCCAAAAGTATATAAGCTATAACAGGAACCTGAAGGGTCATTATTCTGGAAGCCTTTTATTCACTGGCTGTTTTCGGCTGACCTGACACATAGACTAGTCTCAAAATAATGAGAAGAAAATGCGTTTGCAACATGATGCCATAGGATGGCTTACCAACTGGGTTAGCAGTCATGAAAACAAGATGTTCTGAACTTTGTCCATGCGATTAATGTAGAAATTAGAGTGTATTAGAGACACTAATTTGTGAGTCCATAGCAGGCAGCCATACTATTTCTTGATTAATAAATCGCAATGGTGCATAATTACAACATGATTTTTCCAAGATCCCACAGCATGTACAAATAATGCAATTTAAGACCAGAGCAAATTGTACAGAATGGAGTACCTATGAGGACAGACTCGGATGTGCTTGTGCTGCCTCAGAATATTTATCAATTTACCAACTACACTTAACAAACTACCTTTCTGCCAATGCCCTCGAGGTGGTTTACAATTTGAATGAATGGTGTTGTTGTTGTTGTTGTTTAGTCATGTCCGACTCTTCGTGACCCCATGGACCAGAGCACGCCAGGGCCAGGCACTCCTGTCTTCCACTGCCTCCCGCAGTTTGGTCAGACTCATGTTGGTGGCTTCGAGAACACTGTCCAGCCATCTCGTCCTCTGTCGTCCCCTTCTCCTTGTGCCCTCCATCTTTCCCAACATCAGGGTCTTTTCCAGGGAGCCTTCTCTTCTCATGAGGTGGCCAAAGTATTGGAGCCTCAGCTTCAGGATCTGTCCTTCCAGTGAGCACTCAGGGTTGATTTCCTTAAGAATTGATAGGTTTGATCTTCTTGCAGTCCATGGGACTCTCAAGAGTCTCCTCCAGCACCATAATTCAAAAGCCTCAATTCTTCGGCGATCAGCCTTCTTTATGGTCCAGCTCTCACTGAATGGTGTACACAGGACCAACTCTACCATTAGGCAGAGTAAGGCTGTGTCCCCACAATTCCACCTGAGCACCCTAAGCCAGGCTGCTGTACACCTCCTGAGCTAGTCCACTATTCCTCAGGGTCAGTACAGGATGTTTTTGAACTACTATTCAGCTGTCAGACTGGTTAGAGTTGGTTTGTGGAATTGGAGGAAGATGACATCTTCTCCTTTGCCTCAGGCAGCAAAATGTATTGGGCTGGCACTGGGCATACACCCCCATAGAGATGATACAAAAGAGAAGAGATGAAGGGTGAAGAGAAAAATACACAAATCCGGGTCCCTGTTTTTACACAATGTAAAATAGTTATTATAATGAGCATGTGGAATGGCTGCTGAAGGAAGCAGTGCAGGGAAAGCAGTTCAATAGCAGTTGCTCCTTGCTATTTAATCTCCCACTTTGGGTCAGCCAGGTAGAATGGCCCCAAGCAGAGCACATTTGGGGAGAGGATGAGTCATATGACAGTTGAGTTCAGTCAGGTGTGTGTGTGTATGTGTGTGTGTGTGTGTGTCCCCTAGAGGGGGAGGAACACATTTAGATATTTTCCTGACATCAAAAAAACCATCCAGAGATGGAAAACTTGGCCAGCTGTGGTTATTGATCTTCACCATGACTGTAACACTTTTGACCACGATTGCCTCTAATAGCCTCCCCAACATTGCCATGGCAACAGGCACTGGTATGAAATTCCTCAAGGAACCGAGAAGATCCATCATAATTGGCCCAACCATAGTACAGCCATAGCTTGGATCAGTAGCCTGTCAGATAAAAAAATTCCCCTGGTGCAGAATTCAGGGACCAGGTTACTCACCGGGACAAGATGGTTTTAACAACATATGACACCAATCCTGGTCCAAGTGCACTTGGCTGCCAATTAGTTTCCAGGCCCAATTCAAAGTGCTGGTTTTGACCTATAAAGCCTAAAATGGCTCAGGATCACAATGCCTCAAGGACCACCTCTCCCCATATGAACCAACCTGGACCCTGCAGCCATAATCTTAGGCACTTCTTGTCTGCTTCATGAGAGGTCTGGAGGGTGGCAACACAGGAATGGGTCTTTTTTGTGGTGGCTTCCCATTTGTGGAATGCTCTCCCAAGAAAGGCTCACCTGGTGCCTTCATCTTTAGGGGTCAGGTGAAAACAGATCTCTACAACAAGGCATTTGGCTGATTAACACTATGGCCTTTTAAATGTGTGGGAGAGGTGTTCTTGATTCATTTTTATTCTTGCTTTTGCTTTGTTATGTATTCTTGTCTTCTCATTTTGCATGTTTATGTTGCGAACTATTCTGTGATCCATGAATGAAGGGCAGTATACTACTGCTGCTCCTACTACTGCTACTAATAATTATTTTCATGCACCCTTGATATGATAAGTGTAATGTTTAGACATTTGCTAAGCTTTCCATGTGGAGGAAGATGATGGTGAGGATGCACACTCCAGCAATAAATTCCCATGTGCTTTCCGACATGGGTCAGCCACAAGAGAGGATTGTACTCCGTTAGCTCTTGTTGCAGGTGGCGTTGGGGGGGGGCAGGGGCATACGAAGGGGTAGGGGTGTGTGGTCCGCTCCGGGTGTCATCCTGATGGGGGGTGACAAAATGGAGGGCTGCACTTGTCACCACAGGGCCTGCAGCGTACATGACCCATGAGTCTTGGTGCCCACAGGCTCCATGCTGTCCACCCGCTGCTCCCCCCCCCAGCTGTAGGGTGGCTGATGCCCCGCTGCGCACCCCGTCCCATATGGGCGCCATGCCCCTATGCGTGCCGCATGCCCCGCCCCTATGGGCAGTTCGCCCTGCCCCTGGGCACGCCACCCCAGGTGCCTGAAAGGCTTCCTCCACTGCTGGGGGGTGGGGAAACCCCTTGTCTAGAATAGTTCTGATTTCCGAAAGCAATGTTATTTTCTGCCTTTCTGTGTGATAATTCCTAATGCTGCAATTCGGAATGCACATTTGTCCTTTTACTGATACGATCCATTTCTTGCAAGAGGATCTGACTGCATTCAAGAAAGTATTCCTATTCAGGAACTTAAAGCATAGTCTGTAATGCTCAACAGAGACCATGAGGCCATTCAGATGTCCACTTACTGTGACTTGTGCAACTGGCACTGTTGCAGCCCTGTCCCCTGCATTATGAAGCAAATATTAAGCAAAAAAGGGGCATGGTTTCCATTGCATCCATAGAAAAAATTGAGCACCAAAGTCAAAATGCAAGCTTTGCGCATGATTTGTCCATATTAATAATTTCCAGAAGTCAATTTCCAAAAGGTTGCCGAGCGCAAAATTCAATTATAAGTTTCAAAGAATGCTAATTCATATTCAAGAACACTTATCTAATGGAAAGATTTTTCTTTTTTAAAAAAATCTAATGCATTTTTGGCAATTTAAAAATGACACATTCTTCAGTTAACAAAAGATCTTGAAGCAAAAATGGTTGCTTGCTCATCTTTTTTCTTTATTCTGTTACTGCTAATAAATGAACAATAGTTGGTTTGCCCTTTGTTTCTTAAAAATCGCTCAATTTAATTACGTGACACTGTATTAGTCACAGAGCAAGGCCAGTTAGTATATATTCTGTTCCTACCCAGCAGCACCAGGATCTTACTTGAATACACCTTCTCAACAATAAGTCAATTTCCCTTGAAATAGCCTTTAAACATACGGTGGTATCCGCAGGCAGGATTTTAAAAACATGATCTACCTTCACTGTCCAAAGTAGTATGGCTCTGATTGCCAGTTTCTGGGAATCACAAGCGGGGAGAGTGCTGTTGTGCTTGGCTCCTATTTGGGGGCTTCCCAGGGTAATCTGCTTGGCCACTGTGAGAACGGGATGCTGGACTAGATGGACCATTGGCCTGATCCAGCAAGCTCTCTTGTGTTCTCATGACCAAAGGAGACATCTCCCATTCTTTTCAATGTGTGCTTCTGAGTAAATGTTAATTCATGCTAGTAACAACGAGTATGAATGAAGCTGCTAATTGCCTCCCCCCCCATTAACATGGCATGCTTTGGTATTGCCTTATAGCATTGTATAGTTAATAACAGAGCAACACAAGGCTTTGTTGTGTGTGTGTAGGGAGAAGCCACTTCCACTCCCTTTTCACCCATTCCTCATTTTCAGAGCTGAACATACTTTTCAGATAAATTTCAACTTGTTATTAGGAGACAGTGCAATCTGTTGCCAATGTATACCTATGAATGAACATGATAATAATAATAATAATAATAATAATAATAATAATAATAATAATATATTATTTATACCCCGCCCATCTGGCTGGGTTTGAGACAAAACATAATGCACTGAACTACATTTAACTGACATTTCAAGACATCTATATCTCTATCTATCTATACGTATGCACATTCCACCACTACGATGCAAACCTGTCCCACACTAATGCAGGCAGCCACATCTCAGACTTACTTAGAATCTAATAATGCAGCCAGGTCAGGTAGCTACTGCTCGTGTTGTTCCATTCCTTGTCTGGGGGCTTTGAAATTACTTTGCTAGCAATGACTGGAAGCTAGAATCCAGGGGAATCAGATGCCAAGGGAATCAGCGTTCATGGCAGAATTTTACAGTGGGATGGAGTTGCACATTTCTTGGATTTAATAGTTTTGGCATGTGTAAATACAGATTGGTATGCTAACTACAGGAGCCCAGTCTGGCAAAATTCAAATTGCTGCTTTTGAATTATAAAGCCTTACATGGTTTCAGACACACATGGAATTCCTTTTCTGATATGAGCCTACCTGAACCTTAAGCTTATCAACAAACGCCCTGTAGAAGTACAGCAAGCAAACACAAGAGAGAGGACCTCTACAGTAGTGGCTTCCTATCTATTGAATACTTTCTGCAGATAAATCCACCTGGTTGCAATGTTATAATATTTTTGACACGAGTCCAAGATGTGTCTTTTCTCCCAGGTGTGTGATTTTTGGCAGCTGATGGCATTTGCTGTTGTAATATTTCAGTTTGCATTTTTCGTTGTAACTCTCAAACAGTTTGACTTTGCCCTCCCGATGGTAGACTCTTCCATTGTCTCTTGAGATAGATGGATGCCAACAAAAAGATTTTCTTTTAACTGGCTTAGGGGTACTGCATCACAAAACATCTGATCTAAGACAGGTAATGATAGATTTATATAAATTCTTTCCCAGGGATTTTTCTTCTAAATATCCAGAATGTTCAAAGTCCTTTCATTATAAGGCCTCTGCAGATCTGTGTTAAAGAAAGTAACTACCAACTATAAAATGTATAGCTACCAACTATTATCGTTTGATGCTGGCTTCAAACGTTTATTTAAATGATAGAAAATAGCTATGACAAAGGCTTGCCAAATGGTTGTGCTTTCAATCGAGTAGTCCACTCTGCTTTGCAAATTGTGAGCATCACAGGAGGAAATATTTAAGAGTACACGTTGAATCTGTCAAAAGCAAAGGACAAGAAAGAATTTCAGTCCGATATTTCTACTGACATAAAGAAGCCCCTTGAACAGTTCACATTTTAATAGCCAGAAAGATTTTCCAATTGAAAAGACAAAGGGAATTGCCATATTCTTAGCAGTGTCGTGTGTTGTGAAGAAGAGCCACAAAGGCCAGCCATTTCCTGAGGTTCAAACTGTTCCTAACATCATTTCATTTCATGAACCAGAAGAACACAAGAAAGTAAAATGTTCTTACATTGGCCCTCAGGGTACAAGTGTGTGAGCACAGATAGGAGGAGTCTCCTGAGAAGAAGCAACAGACATTCTCCATTATATAAGTTTCCTGCAATTGCCTGTTCTGTAATGTCTAGCATAATTCAGGAAATTGCTTGAAATGTCACCTTAGATTCTGTCTCTTGGGACACATCTGCTTAGTATTTTTTTCAGAGACTGGATAGTAATTGCCATCACCACCATCAATTTCATTATCACCTTTATTATGCATAAAATGAATGAGCTCATGCATTATATTCAGTTCAATACAGTCCAAATACTGGGCTTCCTACCTTCCTACCTATGTGGATGACAGAGCCAAATGCAGGAGCAGTGAATTTTTTTTGTCTAAACCATAGCTAAATGTATATGCTTACTTGGCAGGGACCTGCCTTTTTCATCATGTCACACTACAAAACATGCCTATATACCAGTGTTGCGATATCTGTCTGTCTCTGCATCCAATCTCTATAATGTCTGAGCAAGAATTAGAAGTCAGGTCTCCACCAACCGAGTAAAAGCGGCTCTTTCAGCTGCTGTCTGCACAACAGGTTGATTTGGTAATTGTGACTTTGAGGTCTTCCTGCTATCTTTCAATGTCTGTTACCTTGTCTGATTGCTCCTCCTTGATTAATTCCTTTGTGCGAACGATTCTGGCTTTCCAACATCTGCTCAACAGCATGTCCAGGAATAAGCCTGATTCTCTCAGCATGTCCTTCCCAACAGGACTAAAAGAAAAGATACATGCCTTTCAGCTGTCAGGTGTAGACATTACAGTGTGCATTATAATGGAGAAGTGCCTCCACTCACATTTAACTCTGTGGAGATAGCTTCTTTTCTTTCTTTTTTTTGCAAATTCAGGTCTCTCCCTTTTCCCATAAATTGAGACTAGCTCAAATGATCTTACAATGTTTCTCTGAAACTTCGATGGTGAACAGTTCATACCCTCACACCTTATTAAACTGCTTTCCAGCTGCCTCTCTTCAGACAGTGAAACAAGAAATCCTTTTGGCCTCTAACTCGAAGCATAATGGGGATCAGGTAAGATTCCATGCAGAAAACTCTGCAGGAGGACTCATTTATGGGCTGGTAGGCATTGCAACATGCTTGAGTTTCTGCAAAAGGATTGTATTATTATTTACAATTGAAATTACGATATTAAAAACAATTAAAAATTACAAGGAATGCAATCACAAAGGGGTACACCTAAATAGAAAGCAATGAAGGAGTCATCAGATGGTGAACAGGTTGGATAAACCAGGATAAACTTTGGCGGCAAGGAATTACTGAAGAGAAGTCTGATGAAGATAAAAACTCACGGTGACATTCCAATATTGAGACAATAACTGCTGATTGTTGCAGACTGATTGATTTGCCATTTGATCAGTTACCTGTGGTTCAGTGTCTGAGAACTGAATGAGGTTGAACAGTCCCTAGGAGACATTTGGATCTCTAAGAAAGGGTTGTACTAATTTAGAACCATGATGCTCATTTCAGCCCCCTCATGTAATCACACAGAAGAATAAAATGAACAGTACCTCAGGGCCAAGCTTATTACCTTTCGGAGTTGAGTGTGTTATGATCTTTACAAGAGGCTCATGGAGAGATGTGCTTTAGGGAAACAAGAAGGTTATAAGAAGTTGCAAGATGAGATTGTTCTATTTTCATACGGCTGATCTTCAGGAAGTGGAAAAATCCAGCTGCAGAAATTTCTCACAAGTCAGATTAATAAAGCTAGAGCTTCAGTGGTGAAAATTAGTGCAGGGAGGAAATTGCATATCTGTATATGTACTCGGTGTACTGAAATCATTCTCAGTTGTATTATATTGATTTCTCTCATTTCAGATATTGTTATTTAGAGCAATAATCTTTAACCATATCAGGCCAGTTCCCCCTTTAACCCCAACCTGTGAAACACTTTTTATTTTTTACCACAAATCTATACCTTTATTTCTCTATGTTCTGCCTACATTCTTCAGCTGAATTATCTTGAACTGTACTTCCTATGTTTCATAGCAATTTGACTCATTTTCCTCTACACCACAGGCAGAGGCGGACCGAGCTGCTCCGGTACCCAGAGTGATGCACATGCTGTGCATCTGGGGGCGGGGTGAGTGTCCTAAGGGGGTGCTGCCCACGGTGAGCAGCGAGCATCCAGGGGGGGCACCGCCCTCGGTGAGCGTGCCGAGGCCGCCGCCTGTGGCGATGTCACCCCCTTCAGGGATGACACCCAGGGAGGACCACACCCACCATACCCCCTTCCTCTGCCAGTGACCACAGGTGGCCAGCCTGTGACCCTCAGCTCAATTCTATGTGGCCCTTGGTCTAATTTCATATCAGTGTCATGGAGGTTAAATTGCTGTTTTGGGAGAGAAGGAGGTAGCAAAGAGAGAGAGGGTGTGCCGTACCCCCTTTTGACTCTGTCCCTACTCACTTATGACTCTGCCCAATGCTTGGATATGGCCCCCAACAGAAAAAAAAAAGTTCCCTATGCCTGCTCTATATCCATGTCTCTATATAAATTTACCAATAGAAGATTATCCTTCTGGCACCTGAAGACACGGGCTCTAGAAAGCTTCCATCATAATATATTTGTTAGTCTTCATTATTTGTTTGATTTTTATTTATTAACTTTCTACCCCAAGGAGCCCATGGCAGCAAATTGTGCAAAGCAGCACAATTTTAAAAAGTAAAACAAACAGAACATTAAGAACATTTACAAACACTCAGTCATATATCCTCACAGCTAATAATTTGAATCTTGTCAGGAACGGGCTCTTTCAGCCATCAAATGCCTGGGTGAACAGGAATGTTTTTCGCCCCCTCCTGAATTTTAATAATGAGAAAGACAGATGCGTTTTCCTCAAGCTACAGGGCTTCTTCGTCTTTTTTTTTTTTTTTTGCAACAGACTATTCTCTGGAGTTTTTAACCTTAGAAAATCAAGCAAACAATCTAGCACAGGTGATTGTCAAACATATATGTACAATGTGTCAAAGAAGTATATAGTATGTAGTAGAGGAAAGGTTTGTAGTAATCAACCCTCTATAACTGCATTTTGCATAAAATGATCCTAGATTGATCTCCTAATTTCTGTTTCATTATTATTCAAAGCTAATCTGCCCAGGGAAGTGCCACTGCCGGAAGAGGTTGCTTAAACCTTCTACAACTGCTGTTATCCAAAGTTAAGACCCCTCCAGTGCTTATTATTCTGTTTGGGCAGGAGGGCAGATTAATCTACTTGTATGGCTCCATTACTTTCCATTTCTGGAGATAATCTTACATATTTTTCTTACACTTACAGGTAGGTAGCCGTGTTGGTCTGCCATAGTCAAAACAAAATAAAAAATAAAAAAATTCCTTCCAGTAGCACCTTAGAGACCAACTAAGTTTGTTCTTGGTATGAGCTTTCGTGTGCATGCACACTTCTTCAGATACACTGAAACAGAAGTCTTATATCATTATACATGACAAAGCTATTTTTTAACATTCTCCTTGCTTTTTCCTGTAAGACTAATTGCAGTCGTTAACAGTCGTCAACAGGTTTACCACAGCTATCAGCCTATCACCCATTCCCACCACCCTTCTGAGTAATACCCCTCCCACCCTCTCACTATATATAAGGGTCTGGTGACTTCTGTTTCAGTGTATCTGAAGAAGTGTGCATGCACACGAAAGCTCATACCAAGAACAAACTTAGTTGGTCTCTAAGGTGCTACTGGAAGGAATTTTTTTATTTTTTATTATATTTTTCTTAGCCAACCTTAGGCTCCATAAAAAGGTAAATGCATTTGTCTTCAGAATGTGTGTGTGTGTGTGTGTGTGTGTGTGTGTGTATTCATATACACATGCACAATAAAATCTTGGCCAAATCCACTTGAATATAATGGCTTGAAAAAAATTAAGATTTTGTTTTCATTAATGCTAATGACTAGGTGGGAGAATTAATTTGCTTTCCATTTGAAAGATTAAACAATCAGTGCAGATGATAAAGGCTTTTAAATAATAGTTTAGTCACCCATCTTCTAAAATGTAATCAAAATGTCAATTTATTTTCAGACAAAAAGGCAAAATGTTTTCAGAGAAACTTTTCAGTTTGTCAGAACCCATTAACAGAAAGTTTCTCAGAAGCAGTTAGCACTGCAGAGCCATTCAAAGGTTGCCTCCGTGCTGTCAGTATTTTGCAGGAGAGATTCAGGTGCACACTGGAAACTGACGTTTGCAGAATTAAAGTGGATTAAAGTGCTCTGTCACAACAAACCTGCTTCAACTCAGACTTTTTGTGGTTATAAAAGTGATGAGAAAATGCACTGAGAAGTGTGGCATGAATAAATGAATGAATGAATGATTAATGGGAAGCTATATAAACAACATACCAGGCAATCAGGATAAATGTGCTTTGTCATATAACCCCACTGTAAAGAAATCAGAGCAAATAAAGACTGGACATAATCTCACCTCCATGCAATCTTTGTGCAAGCAAAGCAGAATGAATGCTCACGAAACAGGTCCTCAGGAGGTCTCCCAAATCCTAAATAATCAAGAGAGAACCTTCTGTAATGTATTTATTACAACATACTGATATAAGATAGGCGTTTGTTAATTTTATATCTATCTACCGGTAGCTATCTCTCTATCTAGCTATCTTCTACCTACCTACCTATCATCATCTATCTATTTACAGTTCACTTAGGGACCCAGACTCTGAAATGTCTGGGGATGGAGACTTGCATGTACAAATGACTGAAACACACAAGATCCCACAGCCTACTCCACCAGTCAGGGCTGCGCTTGTCAGAAAGTTCCAGAAATGTGGTCAGGTCAGAAAATCAGAAACTGAGAAATGGTTAGCACCACGGAGAGCTCCAAGTAGCCAGAGAAGCAGAACTTGAATGTGTCGCCAACAAGCAAACTCCAACTAAGCCTTAGGTTTTGGCCTGCCACCTCCCTGAGGTTTCCACCACTACAGAAGTGTGAGTGTGAGTGGTGGCAGTTCAATGATGATAGTGCTACATCCTCAGACTGAAGAGGGTCTGGCTTCGGGGTCCTTTCTGGTGAAGGGGATTCAGAGGATGCAGAAGCATCAAGGATTGTTTCTGAAGCAAAGCTCCCTTCCTAGTCTGAAAAGTTGTCTCTGGGATCTCTTCCGCTGAGGATGGCGCATTGGGATCACAGTTCACAACAGCACCTTAGTCCTGTTGTAATTAAAGTCTACTGGGAGAAGACAGGTGGCCTCTTGGCCCACTGAACAGCATGTTGTAGGCCGTTCTGGCCTATTGAATACCAGCAGGCAAACACAAATACACATTAGAAGTAGTGAATAGTATCAGAGAAGAGTGGAGGTTTTCAGACACCTGTGCTTTGCTAATTAGGAACAATACCATGTGTCTTTTCCAGTGACTCAGTACAAGCCATTCATTGAACCTTTGCAGCATAAGCAAATCCAAAGTATTAGGTTCTGCAGTAAAACTTTACACACAAATGCGTGCACACACAATATTCAATTTATATCTTAGAGCTTTATGCTGCACATTGGCTCATGCTGGATATTTTTTTTTTTTTAAGGGTCATTATTTGTCACAGATAGCAATGGCAATTCATCTCATCCCCCAAAATGGCTTTAAAGTACCGTAAATCACACTGCAGGGGAGGAGAACATTGTGCACAAAAGATAGTGATAATTGCAGTGATGGATCTTTTCAAGCTTACCCCTGTGCTTGAGAAAGACACAGCTAGACAACAAGCCAGTGACTTTATCAAATGCAAAATCAAAAAGAAAGGCAGGACAGGGAGAAAGCCTTTTTTACTGGCAAATGGAGTATGTTATTGAAACACCAGCTGTTTCTCCATAAGTGCTGTCCCACCCACCCCCTACCCCATCCTTTAATTGAGCATCACACTCATCCTATCTGGTATGCTTTAATTAATACTGGCATTTAAAAACCTAAAACGATGTCAATTTTAATAAATGATAAATCCCCAAAATTCACAGAGTGAACCATCAGTGATATTCCCCCAAATGGTTTTAGTTCTCATAGCTTTGAATAAATTGCTACTATTCCAAAGACAAAGAATACACCCACATACAACACTAGCATTTCCCTATAATTTACTGCATTCTATAATTTTGTTTCTTGGATTTTCATGAGCAACATTTCATTCTGAACTTTGGGGGGGGGGGTAATTCTTGATGGTGTCTTATAGCTCAGAATAGACAGTCAAAGAAAAGAAGTGAAATGTACTTTCAGAATGGTCATAGGTCTTAATTCCTTTAGATTCTGTAGGATGTACAAATTGTACGACTGCATTCAAGTCAAGCTGACCGTTTCTTCAGCAATTAGTCACTGCGATCTTATCCTGTGTATTGGCAGAGCCTAGCACAGAGAAAAATGGAACTATGAATATAACTCATAGCAAAAGTATTTGTTGCAACTTCCCACTTCCCCTGAGCTGTGAAAAATTCCAGCACAATCTTAACTTGGTTTCATTTGGAGGAGAATGCACTTATGGCATGTCTGTAATATTTGGTCCGTTCACAAACATACAAGCAGAGTCAAACAGCAGGGGCACTCCTACCTGGCCATCTGCTTCTTCACATGAGAACTCCAGTAAGAGATGCTGCAGTGCCCTCCTGGCTTTTATAATGTTGCTATTTGCTGGAATCAGGAAGGCGGTGAAGCTGAGCCAATTCTCAGTTTTGTTTCTGTTTCACAAACTGGCGACTTGTTACTTCTTCATACAAGCATCCCTTGTGTAGCTGGGGGCAGTGAGTGGGAGATTATCACCTTCCATCTCTGGTTGATAATACTCAAGAACGTTCTGCAGGCATCAAGATATCACCTTCCTAACAATTAGCTCCCCCTGAAGAAACTTCAGCCAACCACCCTGGACCATTTTCAAGCAATGTCCCTTAGAAAGGAATCAGGAATGGTCACTCAATCACTCCTTATAAGAGATCTCTTTTCTCTTGTGCTCCTAGCTGTGTCACATCACAGTAAAATGGATGGGGTGATCATATTGGTTCTTCCCAGCCAGTAATCCCTGGAGACTTGTTCACAAGAGGACTATACACATGCACAAGTGTTTGTACAAAAGAGTGCACACTTGTTGATTTATACAATTCTACTCTTGTGTACACAGATGCACATACTATATATTCAGCAAATATTGAATGTGAATCAATACAAGTGTGCAGCTCATCTGCTTATCTACATACAGTAGCTACACAGAATGTACACTCATTGAATATAACGTGTGAGCATCCCTTGGGAGATTAGTAATCGGAGGTTTTCCTGCCTTACCCATCAGCTGCAATCAGTCCTGCACTTTTAGGACAGGCCTAGGGAATAACCAGAACTTGCTTGCCTAAATGAGAGTCATTAATGAATGAACTATACCTATTGAGGCCTCTAAGCATTGCCACCTACACAAAGAGGTGATCGTTATTATGGTTCGACAGGGAGCAGAGATTTTCCTGCCTATCCATTATCTTGAAGATTCCCCTGAACAAGAAAATTGTACACTAGGTGAATAAAAGCCAGTAGCACAGAAAGATCAGAGATCACATTAGTCTTTTGCATAATTGCTTTTCTCTGGATTGATTTGTGGAGGCCTTGCAAATTTTGCATGTCACATTTTGTAGCCTAGAATGGATTTAATTTTGCTGTAATAATTCATTGTACTTCCCTAGCCCTGGGGATTTGCAGTTAGAAAATAGAGACAGAACAAAAAAATGCTTGCTAACAGAGTGTTCTTCACAGGACTTCAGTAGAAGATGGATGGCAAAGGCTAGTGAGCGAGTGGGAAAGGAAGGAGGCGGTCATGGGTGGGATCCACAACACTGCCCATCACACCCACCACGGGTAGTGCTCTGGCAATTTCATCAGGTATGAGTCCTAGGCTTCCTCCCAAATCTGGATTGGTGGTTCATCCCCTGATGATGCAAAGTTGGAAGAAAACCTTTGTTTTGGTTCTACCCTTTGCACTACAACCAAACTAGACTCCCATTTACAGTCTGTTTGCCAGGTACTCAAAACTCTTGGTCAGTGCCAAGGTGGAGTTTACTGCTTGTTTTTGTGTTGTACAGAATTAGCCATGCTCCTCCCCAGCTTGGGGCTGGAAAGGGGAAATGGGGCCGTCCCTGAAATCTTGCTGCATTTTGCACACTGCAAGATTGAGGGTCAATAATACCATATTCCTTAGGAACGTGGTTATGACAGCCACAATGTTTTGGTCAGCTAGCCAAAATGTGTTAGCCCCTAGTAATGTGACAGCTCAATGAATAATGAGAACAGGGCAGGGAAGAAAAAGAATAGGGCAGACCTGCTTTGGGCCATTACCAAATTGGGGTGCATCAGCATGAATAAACCAAGTGCTTCTCTTTCAGCGTACAAGCAGGGGGTTGTATCACATTTCCCCACTTGCCACATATATGTTGTTGTTTAGTCATTTAGTCGTGTCCGACTCTTTGTGACCCCATGTACCAGAGCACGCCAGGGCCAGGCACTCCTGTCTTCCACTGCCTCCTGCAGTTTGGTCAGACTCATGTTGGTAGCTTCGAGAACACTGTCCAACCATCTCGTCCTCTTCTCCTTGTGCCCTCAATCTTTCCCAACATCAGGGTCTTTTCCAGGGAGTCTTCTCTTCTCATGAGGTGGCCAAAGTATTGGAGCCTCAGCTTCAGGATCTGTCCTTCCAGTGAGCACTCAGGGCTGATTTCCTGAAGAATGGATAGGTTTGATCTTCTTGAAGTCCACAGGACTCTCAAGAGTCTCCTTCAGCACCATAATTCAAAAGCATCAGTTCTTCAGCGATCAGCCTTCTTTATGGTCCAGCTCTCGCTTCCATACATCACTACTGGGAAAACCATAGCTTTAACTATATGGACCTTTGTCGGCAAGGTGATGTCTCTGCTTTTTAAGATGCTGTCTAGGTTTGTCATCACTTTTCTCCCAAGAAGCAGGTGTCTTTTAATTTCATGACTGCTGTCAACATCTGCAGTGATCATGGAGCCCAAGAAAGTAAAACCTCTCACTGCCTCCATTTCTTCCCCTTCTATTTGCCAGTAGGTGATGGGAGCAGCGACCATGATCTTAGTTTTTTTTGATGTTGAGCTTCAGACCATATTTTGCGCTCTCCTCTTTCACCCTCATTAAGAGGTTCTTTAATTCCTCCTCACTTTCTGCCATCAAAGTTGTGTCATCAGCATATCTGAGGTTGTTGATATTTCTTCCGGCAATCTTATGTTACAAGCCTCCATCCATAGTTCTTCAGGCACTCTGTCCACCAAATCTAAAACCTTAAAACGGTTCCTCACTTCCACTGTGTATTCATAAGGGATTTGATTTAGATTGTATCTTACTGGCCCAGTGGTTTTCCCTACTTTCTTCAGTTTAAGCTTGAATTTTGCCACGTATATAACAGCTATTTATTATTTCTGTCCTGCTCTTCTTTTGATGCACTCAGAATACATGCTATTGGCCTAGATAAACTAAGAGTGAATGACAAAAGCTAGGAGAGTCTATCCATAATGAGGACTATCATGTAGCCAATTTAGACATGGAATTAGTAGGAAGCTGTCTGCACAAAAGCTTACACCAACTTTATGCCACTTTTTTTTTTTGCAGAATACTGTTGCAATAGAAATTCTTAGACCTATTCTCCCACTCCCATCTACAATTCCCAGAGATTCCTGGGGTAGGAGAATGCAGGGAGGGGCAGATAGAGGATAGATGGAAAAGGTTAGGTAACTGCAAGCGTCACCAGAAGCATATAGTTTTAAAAAACAGTTGTTGAAATTTTGTGTTTCCCCCCCATCCTGTATATACTTTTACATGTTTAAACAGTCATAAAATGCAGAGCTTTGGGGTTTACACTCCTTTGAGGAAAACAAAGCATTCATAAACTGAAATCTTGTGCACCTTTTCCATTTCATATTAGAAGGGTAGGAGGTAGATTTTAATGCAAGGCACTGGTTTCTTTCTGGCTGTTCTTATGTATCTACTCAAAAGTAAGCCCCACTGAGTTAAAAGGGAATTCACTCTTTGTAGAGTACGTGGCATATATTATTTCAACTGCCGTTTGATCAAAGTATATATTGTTTTCAAATAAGCTGGCGAAAAAGTAACATTTGTCCATTTCCCATCAGCTCATGAAAGAATCATCAGAAGGAATAGATTAGAAGTGCAGATCAGCCTCAACCTCAACCTTTCTTCACAATCCAGATAAGTTACTATTGATCATCATCACTGCCAAGCAGTTGAGGACTCTGGTAAATGCTTCCTTTTTGCTCTGCAGGCTGCTTAGGGCAACTTTTCAATTCTGCTGGCAACCATGACAACATGAGGGAGAAAGGAGAAATAAGATGGTTTAAAGGGAAGGCAACAGGAAAGACAGTATCTTTCGTGACCTGTTTTCATTGTCTACCTTTTTAAATTTCGAGTCTCTTAATGGTGATATTTGCCTAGAGAAAGCACACAAAGATAACCTGAAGACTTCCATTGCTTTAAGGCAACGGTACACAACAAGGATAAGAAATTAATTCATAGACGTTCAGTTCAGACTATGTTCCATGACCTATTTGTGTGGTGAAGAACCAAGAGTACTTCTCCAGTCCTCATCTGATGAGCCAGTCCTGTTTTCAAGGCCACTTCCTTTGATGGAAGTAACATTTCAATATCTTTCTTTCACATGTATGGGCTTCTCCTGACCCATAAGATAGAGCCCTGGTTTATGTGTTTGCATCCTCTGGTTCTTTTATTTTAGTTTTTATATTGCTGCTTTTAGGTTGTGCTTTTGTTTAAACATTTTAATGATTTTTTAAAAATAGACCCTACACTACTTAAATATTTTTTTCAAAAAACATATTAAGTGCTATATAAACTCTGAACTAAATAACATAACTACAATGCAGATTAACAAAGACAGTACAGTCAGTTCCAAGATTTTACCTGGATGTTTAGTTCCACTGTTCAAGCCTGTTCACGTTATTAACCTAATTCAAACATTATGTCCACATGCTTTGCATAACAGGGGGACTTTGTGGGCCAGGGAAAGAAGACAGTATTGCATAGTGGTTAGAGTTTCAGTTCAAATCCCTGTCCAGCCTAACCTATCTCACAGAGATGTTGTGAGGATAAAATGGGGAGGCAGGAAGTGGGTATGCCCCTGTGGGTTCCCCCTGAAAAAAAAGGCCTGCATGTGTACCCTTTACTCCTATCTTAGCAGCCCTGATTAAAGTGCACACCCAAATCGATAGTACTTCCTACTCAATTAAGTTATTCCAAATTTGTTTCCCACCAAGAACCTGCACCGGAATAAATTTCCTTTCAGTTAATTGCCTCTATTGATCAATCATCATGATCTCCTCCTGAATTAAATTCTGTCTAAATAGAGTGCTCCTTCCCCAAAAGATACTCAAGGCAGCTAACAATCCTTAAAATTCTCCATGCAAGTGTTAAAATGCCATAATAAGAAAGAATATATCATAGATTTAATGGTCTGAGAATATACAGAAAAAACAAAATGACTATACCAAATTTCACAATCCAATTTCATGTGAGAGAGATTCTAAACATAAGGCAAGACAGGTAATTGTGGTCTTTCTTTTTCTGCTGTGGCCCATTAAGTGAATCTTCAAATGCCCCGGAGAAATGAGGAAATGAGGGCATATTATGTCATTCTCTTGTTTCCTTTTCCAGGGACACACACACACACACACACACACACACACACACACACACACACACACCCTCTCAGCCTAACTTGCCTCACAGAGTTGTTGTAGAGTTAAAATAGGAAGATGTGTGTGCATGTTGCCTTGAGCTCCTTGAAGTGAAGGAGTACAAATGTAATAAATATTTGTTGGATTCTACTTGGAGGGAAACAAAAGCTCTTAAAAGTACAGAAACTCAGTGGAGTGACTGTGGCCAGTTACAATATCACACCCTAACCAGCCACATAGGGCTGTTGTGACCATGAAAGGTGGGGGGACCATCTTACACTCACAAGAAGAAAAGCAGGATATAAGTAGGATAAACTAATAATAAGCAAAACATCTTATCTTCCTTGCGGCATTGGTAAGAAGGTGGATATTCTGTAATTTGGTGATGAAGTGCTGATGTGAAATGCGTCATCAACCTGATTCCTTTTTTCAAACAAATAAACAAAAATGAATCTTTAGCTACAGCTAAAGGATCGAGTGAACAGATGTGATTTCCCAGAGCAAGAAGGCAATGTACACAGGAAAGCACCATTTGGCTGTAATCTCTGGGCGGGATAAAATAAAGCATATTTTAGACAGCAATAAGCAATTTAGGAAAGCCAGAATGTTAGACAATTTCAGTGTATGGATGGAAAATGGACAATAATTGGAGATGTTACTGAGAACAGGAATATAATGCCATATCAAGAGAAATATCACAGGCAATTTCACCTACCACTCCTTCAGAATCTGCAAAAAAAAAGGAAAAAAAAGAAACTGTCTTCAAAAAGCGACACCAAAAACATTCACTTCATTTTCAAAAATGACTCCTGTTTAAAATACTCTCTGAAACACAGTTTACAATTGACATTGGGTTGCATCCAGAGATCTGTGAGCAGACTTCAGTTCTTATAGCCTGTTTTGTAGGATGTTTTGTACCAATGTCTCTTGGTGTCCCTTCTTGCCCTTTCTTACTTGTCCCCTGTTGAACTGGTAGGCCTCAAAATACCCATTTGCAGGGCCAGATTTAGGTTTGATGAGGCCCTAAGCTACTGAAGGTAATGGGGCCTTTTATATGTCCAGCTGTCCTTTGTCAACAACAACCTGTCACTGTTTTTTGTGTTGAATATATGCTATATGGTAATTTATGGACCTAATTGCTATCTAAAGCCATTTGCGCATGTTGCCATGCAATCAGTCCATGCAGAATGTAGGCACCCTATATATAGAAATGAGCAAACCAGTGATATTTTAGGGAACAGGCTAGCAGGCGGGGACCATTACTTATATCATAGGAGCCTACACAACACAAAACACTGATGCTGTATGTAGGTTTTATTTTATTTGTTTTTTATCTTATATTTTGGAAAAGTACATCCAGTTTTTTTGTCTCCTTTAAAAAACTTTGGGGCCCCCAAGAGATTGGGGCCCTAAGCTATAGCTTGTTTAGTTTATACGTAAATCTGGCACTGCTCATTTGACTTTTGGGCCTGATTTTCTTCCAATATATTCATTTGAAATAGTAGTCTTTTGTTTATACCTAGTTATATTCTCTTTAATTTGTTCTTGGGTATAATCTTTAACGAACCCTTCCCTATGATCTTTGCATATGGATTTTGAAATTAGTTTTTGTAAGTCAGGCCATATGTGAAACTTTGTATGTGATGCAGGAACACCAACTCTAGGGGGCCAAAGACACCTCAGCTCCCTCAATATTTGTTGGGATGGGGGCTGGGCTCCCGCAATGCTGAGAGGGCCTGGCTCATGTCATGCGTGTGTGATGTCACATGCACGGTGCACATTGTGCGTTGCAGCTTCAGTGGCTGACTCCTCCAAAGTGCTTGGCTGCGGCGGGATAGCAAGCCGCTCGTGTGCCTGGTGCCGGGGTATGTGTGTCCTGCAGCCAGGGGCAGGGCAATCCGCCTGCAGGTGCGGCGAGCTGGCAATGGGGGTGGGGCGAGCCTCTGTGATGCTTGGAGCCTCTCTGACGCCTCTCCCTCAGCTGTAGGGCAGCTGAGGGAGAGGCAGGAGGCAGACGCAAGTCCCATGCTGCCGTTTCAGGCAGCGCAGAACCTGCAGTCACCTAAGCCACCACGTCACTCCTAAAAAGTTTTGTGAGCCCATTTTTTATTTATTTAAAAACAACCTCATTTTGTCACCCCTTCCCCCAGTGATGACACCCGGGGTGGACCGCACCCCCCACCCCCTTCCTCCGCCACTGCTCGGCTGTCAAGCTTCAGAGAATTGGCTTCCTCCTCCCATGGCAGTAGATAAGATCAAAGAAAGGAACGCCTTACCAGTTAGAAACTTTAATAATCACAGCGAGAGAACAAAGAACACATCTCCTAGAAATGGCGGTGCTCCCAATTAAGGATTACTCCCTTCCATTCCTATTAATCTACGTCACTCCTACGTCTTGCAATCAGAGTTTGTACCTTCTGTGCTTTCTATGCTGAGACTTTCTGAGCTCTTCTTGACCTTGGGCTGAGCAGAGGAATGCTGTCCCAAGACTGTGAATCTGTTAAGCCTCTCTCTTCCAGTATTTCCCAGCTTCTGCCTTCTGAACTATGCCCCTCTGCAAACCACTGTTCCAAATCTATACTGTCCTCCTGTCCTGGGAAGATTCAGGATCAGGATGAAGAGCAGCGGGAGGGGGTGGCTCCCACCATTCCTCCTCAGTGCAGCCCTCCTCAGCATGTTCCCTGATATCAGCCTCCTCTAGACGATGTGATGTCATGCATGCATCACACACATGATGTCACACATGGGCGATGCGCCTCCTCAGTATTGGGGGGATTGGCACCTCTGATGTGATGGATTAAGTGGGTTTTTTTTTTTAGGGAGGATTTCCCCATCCCTCTTTTTGTCTATTTAATATTTTAAAACTTTTTCAAATCAATATATTTATATTTCTAAATCCAGTCAACATCTGAGTCCTCCTCCTCTTCTCTCTAATTGAAAAGTTGCTTCCTTGCCAGTAGAAGTGCAAACACTTGAAGGCCTATAGTGTCCTAGAGTGTTTTGTTTTTCTCTTTGTAGACTCAAATATCGAGGCCATGGATAAAAGGCTCTCCAAAAGAAACCTGAGCTTTGGATTCAAACAACAACAGCAACATGTGTTTGAGAGGAACTGTTACATGTGTGAGGAGGGGGGAGGAATCTGTATATGGGATAAGAACCCCAAAAACATGTCCCAAGAGAGAGATCTTTTGCATTTAGAAACTATCAAGCACTGTTCTAATGTAAGCCTAACCCACATTTATCCCCCAAGACATATAAGCACAGAAGAGTACTCAAAAAGAGGCTGTTTGTTACAAGGAAGAAAGCACACACAGATAAATTCCATAGTAATAAATGCAGGTAGCATATGATCATATATATAAAACCCCCCACTGTATTTAACTAATACATTCATATTCCTGATCTAAAGAAATGAAGACCCTAATTCACATTATTAGCTGAGGTGAAGCTTATAAATTTGGGAATACGAATTATTTGCATTCTACTTTCTGCAAAGTAGAAATAAAACAATGGCAGCTATAGATGAGATTTGGGGCTGGGTTTGCTTGTACTGTAACACCTCAATTTCTCAAAATATCATATTTCATATTTGGTGATTAATACAGGTAGTGCAATTCTCATCATGTCTACTCAGAAGCAAGTCCTAATGAATTCAATAGGGCTTACTCTCAGGTATGTAGTGTTACAATGGAACTTGTAGCCTTTGTCTGTAGCAATGGTAGTCAACTATTCATCAGCTCCATCTTCAAGGAGAAATGGGAGCAAACAGGATGAAACCTTAAATGGATGCGACCCATAACCAAACTGTTGTATACTTTTAGATTTGATGCCATATCAATAAGCTTAGAGCTGCATGTTATTAATAAGAGCAAAAAGTGATATACATGACTACAATACAAGACCAGTTAGAAGTTTTTAGCTGCCTTTTTATTTATTTGCTCTCTAGTCTTTGCCCCAAACCTAGAGCACGTTTAGACCTAAATTGTTGGAGTGTAGGATCTTGGGGAGGGAAGAAGTGGAATGAGTTTTGTTTCAAATTAGGCTAGACCCAGGTCACTTAAGTATTCATTCTGATTTGTTTGCACAAAGTTTGCAAGGAGGTTAAACAACATTGGCTGTTTATTGAACATTTATCCTGATTTGTTTACAGGGAGGTTAGATGATGTTGCTCAATCAGTTGCCATCCCATTCTTTCCTGGGCATTTCCTTTTCACTTTCCTTTTTGCAAAACTACTACTACTACTACTACTACTACTACTACTACTATTTGGTAGGGGGAAGCAGGTTTGTTGTTCACAATGGTCAGATCAACTTCAGTTGAGGAACCTGAATTTGCAGATACATGAATGAATCCCACCTGAAAATGGAGACAGACCAAAGGCAGCCTCAGGTCAATTTGAAAAAGAAGTAGTGTGGTTTTACGTCATCTTGAAAAGCAGGACTAGGGAATCCCAATCCACTTTAAGTGCTGCCTAACCTATTCTGCTTAATCACAATTTATCTGCTTGCAGTTGGGGTGCATGGAGAGGCAATGGGACTGAGTTGTGGATGAATGGCTTTTGACAAGCTGAAGAGCAATTTGAGAGTTCTGCTGGGGTCTTTTGCAATGCTGCTCTGAAGCTAGATGTGGTATGTATTAGAGATATGGTTTCCAATTGGTCTCTACCCCTCCTTTTAAGCCTTTAACTCAAGCCTGACTCACAGAAATGAAGCAGAAAAAGTATTTCTCATCAGGTTATCCCGTGTCTGGTAAAACAGCAGCTACTTAATTTCTGAGTGTCAATTTGCTGTTAAAAGGCACTAGAGCATGCTGGTTAAGAAGAGAGAGAGCTTTCCCCAGCATAGAGGTAGGATAATGCGGAAATGGTACGCCTGTTGAATTTCTGCCTGCCGTGCATTCATTAAAGAAACCAGCAGGCCTGATGGAAGGAAAGAGGTTTAGCTTTAACTCCATGACATAATGAAGTACTTTCATGAGGTACTTTGGTTGTAGTGTTAAATCAAATCTGGGAGATAGTCATCCCTTTTATTTCCAGGGTTAGGGATGTGATTGCTGTTGTTTATGTAGCCCAAACAATATCTAAGAGGTAACCCAAAGATTTGCAGGAGTACAAAACAAAATTAAAAAAACACCCCAACCTAACAGGGGGCAGGGAATGCAAAACACCCAATGAATATGGAGAGTATTTGGTGGATATAGAATGTTCATAAACAGTTGTATGTGAACCACCACCCCCCCCTCCAGAAAATTAGGTAGGAAGGGGAATAAAATGGAATGCTGTGGAAGCGGATTGACTGGCTGGCTGAGACAGTGAACAGAACATTTTGTTGCAGGACCCATTTGTATACTTACACTTAGTGCCCCATAATTTGGATTGTCACCTCTGCCAGTGGCATGGACAAAGGACTTCACTTTTGCCAAATCTAGGTTATATGTTTGGGGATTATTTTAACATTATTATTGTTCATGATAATCCACCCAATAGCTCTGAGCCCATAGATCTGAGCCCAATCACATAAAACCCTCTTGAAAGAAAATACATACATATATATACCGGTATGGATTTAAAGGCCCAAAGATAGGCATTAGCATATTTATGAAACTACACTCAAAAGAGAGACATGTTTAAGTCCATGCTTATTTTTTTTTTTTTTTTAAATAATTTTTATTAATTTTATAATTTTATAAACATACAATATAACATTTCAGTCAGGATTCATCCCTCCTCACCTCTCACCATGAGGAGTTATTTAATCTTACCCTCCCTCTCACAGAGGTAAACCCATTCATTATTTCCCCTGACCTCAAACAAATCATTATCTAGCTTCGGCCTACCCTCCCGGGTAGGCCATTCTTGGTAACATAATATAGTCATAGTGGCTTCCCCCGCACCTCCCTAGTGGCTGCATTATACAATATATTTCTTCCATTCAGGTGCATAGATACAATAAACATATCTTAAACTTAATTTCAAAACATACTTCTAACTCATATAAAATAACATTTCTCCTTTCACATCATTTTTTAATTTTCGCCTCAGCGTCTTCCTCCCAGATCATCTATAAGTTTCCTTCTGGCTCCCCTTAATCTTCAGGCTCCTAACTTCGAGAGGCCCTATCATAATCCAAACTCAAAGCCATGTCCGACAAAAATGTTCAAAAACCAAATATATAATCAATCCTAAGTAACCCACCTGCACCCTTCAGCCCTGCCCTCGCCTTTCCCCAGTCCACAGCCAAGTGCTTACTTGCACTTGGACTTCATCTTCTCTTTGGCTTCTCGGCTGCTCCAATTTCCAGTAGTCAAGTAAAATCTTTTTCTTCTTTACAATCCTCTGGTCTCGAAACGAGTAGTCCTTTGTAGATTTCACTTGATTGCTCCTCTTCTTCAGTCCAGGTTTCTTGCGCCGAGAAGATATCTTCCTGTGGCGAGGCTTGCCCTTGGCCTTGGTGGGGATTTCTCCCCCTTCCTTCCTTTGTGCAGCTGGCATGACATCAGTGTTGAGTACAACTCCTCTCAGTCTTGCCGTCTCCATCTGGAACTCTAATCGCAGTTCCCAGATTTTTTCAAGGACTCTCTTCCAGCCTCCATTTTCAAGATCATCCTCCATTTTCAAAGACATAGCTATGCAGTGTTCGTGACCATACCAAGTCCAAATATAAAATCCAAATTTCCGCAATATAGTCCAACAGGTCCGATTCAAATCCTTTAGCTGTCAGAAGTGTTAGTTAGTTGCCCCTCCGATCAGGGGTGTCAGAAGGATCGAATCTCTGTTGCACTGTCAAACTCCGCAACATTGCAGCCGCTTCGGTAATAAAGTTCCTGATTTAGTGCCACAGTAGCAAGGGACGGACCTCCGTAAATTACATCCCTGTACTTTGCCAAATTAGTCCAAATTCTTCAGCACTTTAGTAGTACTCACGTTTTATTCTTCCAATCCTGTCATTTTCGGAGGAATCAGCGCGCTCAGGGGGGAAGGGCTCGCAGCTTCAGCCCGATGGGCAATGGCGGTCCTGGAGCTCCGTCGCCCCGCGTCTCGCACGGCAGCCTCTACTGTGGCCACCGCGGGAGTTGGGGCGACGTTGTGAGCTACAGCCGGACCTTGGGTCCCGGGATCAATACTCCCGGGAGTTTCGGGGGCTGCGTCGCTGTCGCAAGCACCCCTTTAAGCCGATCGGGACGGGGAATGCCAGCAGCGGCATGTCCCCCGACCTTCCCCTCCGGCGCGCCGACCGGAAGCCGACATGTTTAAGTCCATGCTTAAATGCTTTCTGTCAATGCAATTTCTTTGATGAATAAAGATCAAACATTTAAGCTTGGATGAAAAGGAGCTTTGCAGTTTTGAAAGCAAAACTAGGTTCCATAATTATTCTCCCCTGACCTGACAATTTCATAAGATAAATATTAAGGAAAGTAAGGTTTTCAAAAGTGACATGCTTCCAAAATGGTTGTACTAAATTATTTTTGCAATAGTGTTGGACTTGAAGGCACAGAGGAGGAACTGGTGCCCCTCCCGTCCCTCTCCAGCTGAATTCCCAGCACTCTTCAATGATCATAATAGGATCATAGAATTGTAGAGTTGGAAGGGACCCCTGAAGGTCATCTAGTCCAACCCCCTGCAATGCAGGACTTTCGCCCATTGAAGATGATGTCCTCAGCCATGGTTAACACTGACCAGAACTCCCGGCTTGACTAATATGTGAACGCAGGGGCTGAATCAGGATTGCAGTCCCTGGTTGAGAGGGCACCTAGCTGGCATGAAGTAATACTAATGTTTGAGAAGAACCTACCTTTAACAAGGATTGAGTCCACTGAGAGAAGAGCAGTCTGAGAAAAAGACTGGATGAGGCAGTCTGCAAACCAATGATAAAGTGCTCTGTCACTGAAACAACAGCATAGAGGAAAAATCCATCCTTCCTCATGGCATCAAATAATTTAATGCATTTTCTATCATTTGAGCCACTCCACTATCTTCCCCTTAATAATCTGTGCTTTAAGCATCCCACTTCATGTAATAATACTATGATCATATTGACTTGGTGCTGTTCCGTCTTAGTATTACTCTAGGAGAAAGATGATCTAACCTTCAACAAGGGCTTCTTCCGTTGAGGAACTATTTGTTGTTGTTCTTTAGTCGTTTAGTCGTATCCGACTCTTCGTGACCCCACAGACCAGAGCACTGAACTATATTAGACAGCAAATCCTGTTCTAGCTGGACTTCCCTAATTCAACTTCTTCCTTGTTATGGGCCTGTTATCCTGTCCTTTTGGATTTCTGGGTAGTGTGTATGTGTGTGCACACATACAGACTTTTTTTTTTTTTAAAAGATAATTGGTGAAATGAAATTGTGTTGCCAATATAAAACACTATGCTTTAGAGCAGACCATTTGTTATGCTGCTGTCATTGTCATAAAATTAGGGGAAACTGAAGATTTCCAGATGTGCCTTTAAGCACTGTAGGGCGGAAGACTCTATTCCTTAACCTTTATGTGGAATAGTCACAATTCAAAATGCCAAAGGAAAAATGCTCTCTTGGAAACTGTAATTAAAGTAACATAGCAAAACAATACATTCCAATACCATAAATACAGCAAGATAACTTAAACAGCAAGCAGCATCCAATTGGAAATATTTCAGCACTGGTGATAGGATAGCATCCTCCACCATACAGTATGTGAAAAATCAAGAATTATTTATTTCAGATGCCTTTTTCCACAGGTTTCCCCAGATATGCAAGATTGGGCCCTATGCCACTTGATTTATGCTTTAATCTCTGCTTTTATGATATTGCTTTTCCTCCAACAAGTCACTTTTGTCCTCCCCACACTACCCTATCCATACAACCCTACAGCAGAACTGGGAAATCTGTTGGATTCCAGCTCCCATCAGCCCCAGCCAGCATGTCAATGGTCAGGAATGATAGGGCTTACAGCCTGGAGGGCCACACATTCTCATTCCTGCACTACACAAGTGAATAGGAATAGGAAACACATGAGACAACAAAGCAGACATATATAACATTGTTTACCTGCTCAAGCAAGCTTGACAAATTTTAATGAATGGGAACATCCAAGCATAAAAGCAATTATTGCCAATGTGAATCGTGAGGTGCTTTTAAGGCAGAACTAAGCATTATTCATGGAAGATATAAATAAATCCACATAGTAGCGTATTAATGGCTTTCTCATATAAAATTGGCTATAGAAGTTATGGCTCAAAAGCAATGGTATGGAGGTCCACAAGTTGATTAATAGTTTAAAGAATGGCTAAAGTATTGCAACAGAAAGTTGAATGCCTTATGCATCTCTTCCTCTAGAAGAAAAATGCACAGACTATTTAATCATAAAAAATATCAAAGCAGCATAAAGAATAATAAAATCATAACCATAATCAATAAAAGACAGATAAAATCAGCAGAACCTTTAAAAGCAAATATGCATAACTAACATATGCCTGAGTAGGATTGCTGAAATGAAAAGAGTTTTCAGCAGATGTTCAAAGCAATATAGGAAGAATGACTGCCTCTTTTTTCGAGGGGGGAAAATACACAAGGGACCGATTAGTGTAATAAGAATTGGATGATTAGTGAAAAGATACCAAACAGAAAGTTAACCTCATATTCAGTATGGTCTGTGACTTACTAGAGTTATGTACACATTAGTGGCATGAATTGCAATGAGACCATTTCCTTGCCTCCTGCCTCCACTTTGACATGTTCAACCAGAGAAGGGGCAGAGATGCCTTCACTTGATGCCCATTCGTTGATCTGCTTCCCCACACTGAGAGCCAGTGTGGTGTAGTGGTTAAGAGTGGTTGACTTGTAATCTGGGGAATCGGGTTCGAATCTCCTCTCCTCCACATGCAGCTGCTAGTCACACTTCTTTGAAGTCTCTCAGCCCCTTTCACCTCACAGTGTTTGTTGTGGGGGAGGAAGGGAAAGGAGAATGTTAGCCGCTATGAGACTCCTTCGGGTAGTGATAAAGCGGGATATCAAATCCAAACTCTTCTCCTTCTTATTCCAATTCACTGGCTTGGGGGGAAATGCTGGGGACTTGACAAGAGTCTTCTGGAATGAGGCACTGGGGCACTAATTGCCACTCTATAGCATTCATTTCACACACACATTTTTCAATGGGTAAAATTTGGCTGTACACACACCAACCCATTTATAGCACAGAACTGTAGTTTTTCTCAATCAGAAATCATGTTTGTTCTCACCATACTACTGATCCAGATTGATTCTAGATCCTGCTGGTGGGTATGGTTACTTGGTATGTGTTTGAAAATCCTTCCCTTGGTTAAGTTGTCTACACCTTTTCCTCTCTGCACATGCCTCAGGTGAATGAAGAAGGAAATGGTGATTACAATCTTAGTATATGCTCACCCACATTGTTGGACAGAAGTGGATACTGGGAGCACATTATTCTGTTTTAAAATGGACACACTGTGGGATAATGCAGAAGCAATATGATAATAAGCTTTTATTTTTAGAATGAAACCAGTTTCTCAAGAGAGAGCTTTTCAGGGCCAAAAAATGTGGTAAATCTAGATTGTGCATGGACTACAGAGGGGGGAAAGGCATAGAATTCCATCTCTGCTGATTCTAGAATAAAAAAAATGTTGCGTGTATGAAGCACTTGACTACAAGTAGATTCAGATAGGTGTTGCATTTTATTATTTAACTGACCTTTCATATATATATATATATATATATATATATATATATATATATATATATATCATAGAATCATAGAGTTGGAAGAGACCACAAGGGCCATCCAGTCCAACCCCCTGCCAAGCAGGAAACACCATCAAAGCATTCCTGACAGGTGGCTGTCAAGCCTCTGCTTAAAGACCTCCAAAGAAGGAGACTCCACCACACTCCTTGGCAGCAAATTCCACTGTCGAACAGCTCTTACTGTCAGGAAGTTTTTCCTAATGTTTAGGTGGAATCTTCTTTCTTGTAGTTTGAATCCATTGCTCCGTGTCCTCTTCTCTGGAGCAGCAGAAAACAACCTTTCTCCCTCTTCTATATGACATCCTTTTATATATTTGAACATGGCTATCATATCACCCCTTAACCTTCTCTTCTCCAGGCTAAACATACCCAGCTCCCTAAGCCGTTCCTCATAAGGCATTGTTTCCAGGCCTTTGACCATTTTGGTTGCCCTCCTCTGGACACGTTCCAGCTTGTCAGTATCCTTCTTGAACTGTGGTGCCCAGAACTGGACACAGTATTCCAGGTGAGGTCTGACCAGAGCGGAATACAGTGGTACTATTACTTCCCTTGATCTAGATGCTATACTCCTATTGATGCAGCCCAGAATTGCATTGGCTTTTTTAGCTGCTGCATCACACTGTTGACTCATGTCAAGTTTGTGGTCTACCAAGACTCCTAGATCCTTTTCACTTGTACTGCTCTCAAGCCAGGTGTCACCCATCCTATATTTGTGCCTTTCATTTTTTTTGCCCAAGTGCAGTACTTTACATTTCTCCCTGTTAAAATTCATCTTGTTTGCTTTGTCCCAATTCTCTAATCTGTTAAGGTCATTTTGAAGTGTGATCCTGTCCTCTGGGGTATTAGCCACCCCTCCCAATTTGGTGTATATGCATAGGAAGATGGTGCAACTCGCTCAGGAAGCTTTTAAACAACTCAAAATGGGCATTTTTCATAAAACTCTAGAGAAAGTCTTAGCTAAGATCAACAATTGCGGATGTTAACAGACAAGTAAGAAGATGAGATGATGATAAGAGTATTTATCCTGCCATTACTAACCACTTTAGGATTCATGCTAAAGTGGACAAAGTAATGATCCAATAATATGCAGACTTGAGCTCTTTTTATCGTCACTATCCAGAGAGGAAATATTCCTCAGTCATAATGACTCTTGGGCTAGAAAATGTAGATGTATCCCACAGTTAAACAGATGCTTACTAAGGGCTGGTCTTTTTTGGATGAGCAAAATGAAGTTGTGGGAAAGTGTCCTTAAAATAATAGCTTTAAGCAGATTCTGTTCGGCCTTATGGTACATTTGGCTCACTGAGACTATGCGACCATGTGGGCTCCTGGAGAAGACATCACAGCCACAACCTACTAGTCTTTTTCACTCCTGTGCCATGCTAAACTTTGTGTGTCATCTGAAGCTGGGCTCATGGTTAAGGTCTCATCTCACTAACCATGAGCTGCAGCCAAGGTTTGTTCTTGGTTATACCGGTAGCTCATGGTTTGTGAACTTTGTTGTTTAGTTATCTTAGTCGTTTCGACTCTCCGTGGCCCCATGAACCAGAGCATGCCTTGGAAACTCTCACTTTCTTCTCAAAGTGTCTCCTTTTTATGTTCATGAAGTTTTCTTGGCAAAATACTGGAGTGGTTTGCCAGTTCCTTCTCCAGGTGGATCACATTTAGTCTAAACTCTCAGCTATGACCTGTCCATCTTGGGTGGCCCTGCACGGCATAGCTCATAGCTTCTTGGAGTTATTCAAGCCCCTTCGCCACGACAAGGCAGTGATCCATGAAGGGGTTTGTGAACTTAAAGAGAACTTAAACATAAGCCCAGGTTTGGATAAGAAGTAAGCCAAGCCACCAAATTACATTGCACCCCAATGGAGTTCCTGTTTCTTTGTTTTTTGTTTTGGCACGGTGAGCCATAATTTGAGGTTTTAACTAACTCCTGTCAGGTACAGTCCCACACCTCGGGCAAAGAAATTTCCAACCTCTGAGAGATACACAATTATGCATCCAACTGGTAAAATTGCTGAAGTGAAGGCAATGCAATGATCAATAAGCCCGCAACTTGAGACCATTTAACTTAAGAGCACTCAGCTTTAAGGGCATAAGAAAGAAAAGGAAGGAAGGAAGGAAGGAAGGAAGGAAGGAAGGAAGGAAGGAAGGAAGAAAGAAAGAAAGAAAGAAAGAAAGAAAGAAAGAAAGAAAGAAAGAGGTGGAAAGGGGAGATCAGAAGATAGGATTTAACATGCTAGTGGCCTAAGATGGATATAATAATAGGCATGCGTTTAGTGTTCAGATTTGATTTCCACATCTAACTAAATGCATCGCTACCCTGAGATACCTTTTATTCTTCTGACAATTTGAGGCGCAAAAAGAAAATTGCTCCATTAACAGAATCCTGAGCAATTTTGCCTTTCCAGAGATGATAATAATACATTTAATTTAGGAAGCCTCTTATTACTAAATGGAAGTAGGTTGTGGGGAGGGGGAAGATTCATCTTGCCCAGCATGCAAATTTTTACATAATATCATTGGTCTTTTACAACAGAAGCAGGGGAAAATCTAAATATCGTTTTATTTTGACATTTGTGCCCAACTTTTTATGTTATAAATAAAATCTTGTAAAGGACTATCTAATGTTCAAAGTGAGAAATATGGGTTTGTGAATTAACTACCGGTATTCCTTAAGTTACGAATTCAATAATTCTGTTCTGTAAAGACAAGGCAAGTATTTCTAGATGTGGGCATGATACTTAACTCAAAATATTCTTGCATGCAGATCAGTCTTCAGAGAAGGAAGCCTGTGTAGGCCAAGGTTAGAATCTGCTGGGAATTTCTTCTGTGCAGGTACTGAAATGATACAAGGTCAGAGTGGTAAGCAACAGAAATGAAAAAAAAAAGGTGGAGATTATTTTAAGGAAATGATACCTGGTTTAAAATTGACAGAGCTGAAATCAAATGAGGTTCCTAGTGAAAAGCTATACCCTTTTGGCTACTCGGTTTCTCTGTTTATTTATTTATAATATTTGCCACTTGCTCTTCATTGCAACAGGAAAATGAATACATAAACGATGAAAACATTCCCAGAGTTGGAATTATAACAATAGAACAGAAAATTAAACAATACAGCATGGGTTGTGTACAGCAAAGTATGCAAATAATTTTGCTTGTGCAAAGGAAGTCCCACCCCCCTCTCCCCTCACCTTGTGTGCTCCCCCAATGTATTTTGGGTTTCCCACCGATGCTCTAGAGTAGAAGAGGGACAGGGGAGTTATGGAAGCCCTTGTGCAAACAGGACAATTTTGATAGATACAACTATATATAATGAATCGGGGTGGGGCTAAGGGTTTTTAAAACCCTGTTTTTAAACCTTGTTTTAAAATATGGTCAGGAGGGGTGTGCGTGCAGGACTGAGTCCTGTGTGGCACTACTTCTGAGACCTGGGAGGAGAGGCCCCACACACCTTCTCCCACAAATATGCAGCTAAGTCTGATTAAGCTTGGGATTCTGTTGCCTATCTATATCACAGAAAGTGTTAGCTTTCACTGAGTTATAGCCTGCAGCAAGAGATCTGGGGAAGATAGCTCATGGCAAAAGAGATGAATACAGCTCAGTAAGCAAGATTGCAGTTCTGGACGATTTATACAACCAGATAAATCAACAGAGCTGTCAACACCATCTTGCAGTTCTTCAGATATCTGCACGGAGTCAACAATACTTCAGAGAGACTTCATTTCAATAATCTAGCTAAGGCTGCTTTCATGCAGTTAGCTAGGTTCTGGTTCTAGGAAGCTTTGCACCAGAATACATACCTTTCAGCAGCAATTTTGCGTAACTAGAAAATATTACACAATCTTGACTTGTTAGTTTTTTCAGTGTTTTTCTGCATTGGAGAGGGAGAAGCACTTGTAGGATTTTCTACTTCAGGTGCCTAAATAACTTGATTGGTAGAGTACTACACAGAAAGAGAGGGAGAAGAAGTTCTGCTGTACAAGTGGAATAGCAGTGGCAGATACAACCCATAGGAAATGTATGTATGTCAGTAAGTAAGTAAGTAAGTAAGTAAGTAAGTAAGTAAGTAAGTAAGTACAGTATATACTCGAGTATAAGCTGACCCGAATATAAGCCGAGGCACCCAATTTTACCACAAAAAACATGGGAAAGCTTCATAGGAGCCACTGCCTGCCTCACTCAAGTATAAGCCGAGGGCGGCTTTTTCAGCACAAAAAATGTGCTGAAAAACTAGGCTTATACTCAAGTATATAGGGTAAGTAAGCAAGCAAGCAAGCAAGCAAGTATCTAGAAATCAGTATCTCAGAATTTCTGTTTGGTATATGCTGACAAGAAAAAAAAAGGCCTCTTCTGTTAAGCAAACAGACATTTTACAGAGCATATTATTTGGCATCTGATACAAAGCAGATGTGCAGCATCCAGCAACAGCTGAATGCAGTGATAAAATAGGGAGAGTACCATAGTATTTTTTGGAGGGCATGCCGTTTTTTGTACCTTCCCCCCATCCTTTTATGTTGCTTTGTGTCTTTCCTGTAACTCATGCCCATTCTCATCTTAGAAGGTTTTGGCAGTGCTCCTGAGAGGGAGTGCATTAATTTGTGGAATATTGTGCACAAGGAAAATTGGAATGGAGTGTTTGTGCAAAGCTGGATTTCTGAAGACAATATTGTCCAGAATGGTGTATTCTCATGATACCTACTGTACCTTCTGGACTCCCCCTGCCCCTGTACTAGGGGATGTATCTTTTTCTAAAAAATAAAAATAGCATTTTCATATGAATGAAAATGAAGAAATATACATATAACATCACTCCAGTAGGAAGGCATTAATACCTGAGATTAAAGCTCTGTTTTTCTTAAAAGGAATCTTCTGAATCTGGAGGTTCTGCAAACCCAGAAATACCAATCTGCCGGTAATTAGGAAGTAAAGCAAAACGAAAAAAACCAGTGGGTGGCAGTCTTTAGACAGAGAACCAAAAAAACGCCACACAACGGCCACTGTAGGTAAGCCACAGATGAATGAAAACTTTCTTTATTGGACAGTGTTCCGGTAAAGACACTGTTTCGAACACTTCTTCAGCTAACATAGCTGTAAAGATAGACAAAACAGAAATGAACATCTGCGTGGATATGCATCACACGAATGTGAAACAAAGACAACAATATAATGAACTAATACCAAATCAATATAATACATAAATAATAACATACCTTGTTAAATTATACACTTCACTCGGAGCAGTGGTCATAGACCATGTAACCACTGCTACCGAAGATTAGAGTTGTAAAGGCTTATAAAGCCTCCAGGGGGACCAGGTGAACTTACTAACAATCAGAACCAATCACAGTTAAACTGACATTACTCTTACAGCTGAGTTAAACAAAGCAGCCGAGATCCAATTCTGAATTTAATCCTGCTGGATGCAGTGTCTTAAACATAAAAATAAACTGAGATTCCTTCTGCCTCAGCCTTTTAACAAAGTCACATCTATGGTTAGGGGTCCTTCTGTTAATCCACAGAACTGTAAAAAGCAAATCCGTGTCAGAGTGATTGTGTGACAAGAAATGTTCCACTAAGGGAGCCTCCACAACTGCATTACGAATGCGGGAGCGGTGCTCGCCTATACGTGTGCCCACCGATCGTGTGGTTGAACCAATGTACAACAAATTGCACGGACACCTAATCAGATAAACCACATCCTTTGTTTGGCATGTGCTGAAGTGATTGATTGTAAACCTGAAGTTGGTTTTTTCATTGTAAATAACTTTGGCTTGTAACGCTAGCGGGCAGGCGGAACACCTACCACACTTGAAATGCCCCCTGGGTCCAGCATGTGTATCGCTTTTAATGTTATGAATGTCTGTGTGTACCAGTAAATCTTTAAGGCTGCTGGTACGTCTGAGCCCTATAAGTGGAAATTCCGAACAGCCAGGTACATCCCATAGAATATGCCAGTGCTTCTTAATCAATTTGATGACCTTATCTGAAAATGGGGAGTATTCCAAAGAGCCCGTGACACGGTTCGAGGTGCTTGAAACATTAGTACGAGTAAGCAACGACGAACGCTCTCTACCCAACGATTTACTTCTGGCTTGATTAATTACCTCCTGCGGATAACCTCTGGCAAGCAAAGAGTCGGATAACCGATTAGCATTACTACAAAAATCCTCATGACACGAGGAGTTTCTCTTGAGTCGCAAAAAAAGGCCAAACGGTAAATTATTTCTCAGTCTCTTGGGATGATAAGAGGAGTAATGTAGGAGTGAATTACAGTCTGTGGGTTTTCGGTAGGGTCTAATAGCCAATCGCCCATTGGATTTGAAAACCTCCACATCTAAAAAAACACATGATGACGTACTATGGTGACCTGAAAAGGCTAAGGATGAATGTAAGGAGTTCAACCAACTTGAAAAGCCTACGAAGTCATGTTCATTGTCAAATAAAAAGAACAAATCATCAATGTATCGCGAATAAAATAATAAAGAGTTAGCAAAAGGATTATTGCTCAATATATGTGATTTTTCAAAAGTGCCCATGAAAATATTAGCTACAGATGGGGCTATAGGAGAACCCATCGCTACTCCTTGGATCTGAAAGTAAAAAACGTCCAAAAAACGAAAATAATTTTTCTCAAATACAACATCCAACAAATCTAAAAGAAAATCAGTAGGGGGTGAGGGATCTGTGCGGGACTGTAGCAACCCGCTGATGATGGCACGTGCCTCATCCACCGGAATATTGGTGTACAATGAGGCAACGTCCAGTGTGGCGAGAACTGTGGAGTCAGTAACTGGAAAGTGCTCTATAAGCAATTAGGAATTTAGGTAAGCAATTAGGTAATTAGGAAGTATGCATAGCTTACACAGTAATTATTTAGTTATTTGTTTGTTTGTTTGTTTATGTCCCCACCACTTTTATGGGTGATATTTGATCAGTCCCAGATGCAGGCATCCCCAAACTTCAGCCCTCCAGATGTTTTGGACTACAATTCCCATCATCCCTGACCACTGGTCCTGTTAGCTAGGGATCATGGGAGTTGTAGGCCAAAACATCTGGAGGGCCGCAGTTTGGGGATGCCTGGTCTAGGAGGATGATAAAGAACATATATTGTGAACTTCGTTAAACTGATCCAGTTCAATCCAAACACTGCTGTACACACAGAGTGATGGCACAATAAGTTGTACAGGAAGCAAGGATTCATGTGGGCTTGTATTTTTATGACCCTTATGGTAGGAAAGTGATGGCCATACTTATTTTATAATGACCATAACTAGTCTGAGCCACCGGGAGACTCAAATATTATCACACTTGCCTGGTACTCAGGAATATTCTTGTGGCATTCCCTGAACTGCAGCAAAAATATTACTTTCAACTGTGTTCAAGAATTTACTTTCCTTTCTGTGATGGCCTGGGATTCAGACTCAGACGCTGAACCTGAGGGATCCCAGCCTGCACAGGATTCCCTGCCTCCAGAACCAGCAGAGCCAGGGCTGGGGCCTGAGTCGGAAGGGGACTCACCTGTGCTAGATCCTCAGGTGCAGGCATCGGCTGAGTTTGATCTGGCCTCTGATGGAGTGGAGGACTCATTGCCTGCAGGTGCTCCACTCCCCACCCAGTCAGGGGAAGCTGAGGTTGCCTCTGGGTCTGGTAACCCTCCAGCTTCTCCTGAGTTGCAAAGGTTCAGGGCAGAGAGGCGAAGGGAACTAAGTTCCCGCAGGAGGAGTGCTCGCCTCCAAGCCAGGAGAGGCGAGTCACCTGACGATCGGAGCCGCCCTCTGCCTCGGGGCAGATAAAAGCCGGCCAGTCCCAGTCCCAAGTTGCAGGAGCAACATCGTTGCTGCTCAGTTCCTGGTTCCTGACTCCTGTGTTCCTGACCCCGGCTTTGTTACCTCGGCTTCTGACTCCTGGCTTCCTCCTGACCTCGGCTTTGTGACTTTGGCTTCCGACTTAATCCTGACCTCGGCTTTGTGACTTCGGCTTCGTGACTTCTGGATTGGACTGACCTTGGACTGGACTAGACCTCGCCTATCGGATATCCCTTGGGACCAGCACAGTTTGCTCCTGCCACACCCGCACTCCCCCTTCGTTGGGGTGCGTTCGGGAGGAACCGGTCATTATGACTGACCAGGCGGCTGCGCTGGCGGCATTGGCCCAGGAGAACCAGGTCTTGACCCACACAGTGCAGCAGCTGAGCAATGCGGTTACGGCGCTTCAGCAGCGTTTGGACGTCTTACCGGCTCCTGGTGCCGGCGTCCCAGCTCCAGGCAAGTACCCAGTGGCCCTGCCAGAGAAATTCGATGGGTCCCCGGCCAGCTTTCCCATGTTTCTCGCCCAGGCCAAACTGTATATTCAGGGGCGAGCCCGGGATTTCCCTGACGACCGCACCAAGGTGCACTTCATGATCAGCTTGCTGAAGGACCAGGCGGCCAAGTGGGCATTGCCGCTGCTACGGCAAGACTCCCCCTTGCTGACAGACTATACGGGGTTTTGCAACCATTTTGAAACCGCGTTCGCCAACCCTCAGAAGGCGAGTCAAGCCAATCGGGCGATTCGGCGGTTGAAACAGGGCAAGTCCACAGTGGCCGCCTATGCCACAGAATTTCGGCTGTTGGCACAGGACTTGACCTGGAACGATTTCGCACTTCGGGACCAGTATCTCAAGGGGCTTTCTGACGAGATACTGGACCAGCTGGCCACCTTGGATCGCCCCACCACGCTGGAGGGCCTCATCCAACGGAGTCTACAGATAGACGATCGGTTGGAGGACCGTCGCCAGGCCCGGGGCCGTCGGCACTCCGGGCTCCCGACTCCAGTGCTTCCCAGCAGTTCCACGGCCAGAGCCGAGTCACTAGAGGAGCTGATGCAGCTCGGGGCAGCACGGCCTCGCCTCTCCCCTTCGGAGAAGACAAGGCGTCGGGAGGGGAACCTCTGTCTCTACTGCGGGGGGAGTGGACACTACGCCCGAACATGCCCCGAGAAACACCAGCCGCAGGGAAACCGCCAACCCCAGTAGCCAATGGCCCAGGCTATCTGGGGTCCCAAGCGTCGCATGATGGGCCCTCACCAGTGGAATTGCAACACCTCATGATCCCGGTGCGTCTGTACCCCCCAGGCGGGCCCTGGATTCTCACCCACGCTCTGGTGGATTCAGGGGCAACCCGCTCCTATATGGACTCTGCCTTCGCTGTTCAGCATCGGGTGCCACTCCAGAACAAGCCAGAACCGGTGCAGGTGGAGGCAATCGACGGACGGCTCCTGCGGTCAGGCGCCGTTACGCGGGAGACCCAGCCCTTGGTCCTGTGCCACCAGCAGCACCAGGAGGTGCGTACCCTGGACATTGCCACCATGCCCCGGTTTCCCCTGGTGTTGGGGATGGACTGGCTGGAGTCTCACAATGTTCAGATCGATTGGGTCAATCGAACTGTACGCTTCCCAGACTCGGGTTCGAATGCTCAGTCCGAGATGCTTTCGGCCGCCTCCATGGGGGAGGCTGCGTCAACGCTCCCCGCCGTGTACCGGGACTACGTAGACGTGTTCGAGGAACAGGGGGCAGACCGGCTGCCTCCTCATCGGTCCTTCGACTGCGGCATAGACCTCCAGCCTGGGGCGCCCCTGCCTGTGAGTCGCCTATACTCTCTTTCGGAGCCAGAGCGTGAAGCCTTACAGGACTTCCTTCACAAGAACCTGGAGCGTGGGTTCATTAGGCCCTCGACCTCTCCCACCGCCGCTCCAGTACTCTTCGTTAAGAAGAAGTGTGGGGAGCTTCGCCTCTGCCATGATTACCGAGCCCTGAATAAGATCACCATCCCAGACCGGTATCCCTTGCCCCTAATTGCGGAGTTGCTGGAGCGGGTGCAAGGGGCGCAGATGTTCACCAAACTGGACCTGCGGGGGGCTTACAACTTGATTCGGATCCGTGCCGGGGATGAGTGGAAGACCGCATTTGGGACCCGTTATGGGCAGTTCGAATATCTGGTCATGCCGTTCGGACTATGCAATGCGCCCGCCGTGTTCCAACGGTACATCAACCACGTGTTCCAGGACTTGCTAGACAAGTACGTGGTGGTGTACCTCGATGACATTCTGATTTATTCCCGTGACCCAGCTCGCCATGAGAGTCATGTCCGGACCGTGTTGCAGCGCTTGCGGGAGCACCGCCTGTACGCTAAGCTCAGCAAGTGCGAGTTCCACCAGCGGTCAGTGGACTTCCTCGGACACCGACTCTCCCCTGACGGTGTACAGATGGACCCCGGGAAGGTGGCTGCGGTTCGAGAGTGGGCGGCGCCGCGGAACCGCAAGGACCTACAGCGGTTCCTGGGGTTCGCCAACTATTACCGGACATTCATTGCGGACTACGCTCATCGCACCACCCCGTTGACCCGTCTGCTGCGCCCCAAGACTCCCTTCTCCTGGGACGAGGAGGCTGAGGGGGCATTCCAGGGGTTGAAAGCCTGTTTCCAGAAGGCGCCGATTTTACAGCATCCTGATCCCTCTCGTCCCTTCGTGGTGGAGACGGACGCCTCCAGTACGGCTCTCGGTGCTGTCCTGTCCCAGCAACACGGACCTGATGCGCCACTGCTACCCTGTGCCTACTACTCCCGGCAGCTCCTTCCGGCGGAGCGCAACTATACCGTGTGGGAGCGGGAACTACTGGCCATTAAGGTGGCCTTTGAGGTCTGGCGCCATCATCTTGAGGGGGCACGACACCCGGTGGAAGTGAGAACCGACCACCGGAATCTGGAGTATCTTCAGACCACCCGCAAGCTGAACCAGCGTCAGATCCGGTGGGCACTGTTCTTCTCCCGATTCCAGTTCCGGATCCGTTACATCCCCAGCTCCCAAAACCAGAAGGCGGACGCACTGTCCCGGAAACCGGAGGACATTGCAGAGACGGTGCAGCAGGCGGCCCCAACAACAATCGTCCCACCAGCAGCGTTCCTGGCTGTTCAGGAGACTGAGTCACTACGGGACCGAGTGCGGAAGCAGCAACGGGTCGATGCGTGGGCTCAGGAACGGATTCAGGAATTGGCCAGTGGATCGTGCCCTCGATACCCAGAACTGGTTGTGCACCAGGGTCTGCTGATGCACCGTGGTCGGTTGTACATCCCACCAGGGCCTTTGCGGGCCGAGGTGCTCCGAATGTCACATGATGCCCCGGCAGCTGGCCACTTCGGGAGGTATCGGACCACCCACCTGGTCAGCCGGGAATTCTGGTGGCCCCGCTTGAAAGCCGACGTGGCACGGTACATTGGGGGTTGCGATGTCTGCCGGCGAGCCAAGGGATTGACCGGGAGACCTGCGGGACTGCTACAGCCACTGCCAGTTCCTCCTCGTCCGTGGCATACGGTTTCGTTGGATTTCGTGGTGGACCTACCCCTGTCCCATCAGTGTACCTGTCTCCTGGTATTCACGGACCACTTCACTAAGATGGTGCACTGTGCCCCGTGCTCGTCTGTACCCTCAGCCAAGGAGACGGCGCAACTGTACTTACAACACGTCTTCCGCTTACATGGCCTACCAGAACGTTTGGTCTCCGATCGCGGTGCCCAGTTCACCTCCCGCTTCTGGCGTGCTCTACATCAGGCTCTCGGGACGGAGGTCTGCCTATCTTCGGCCTACCATCCGCAGACAGATGGACAGACCGAACGGGCAAACGCGGTGTTGGAACAGTACCTCCGGTGCTACTGCAGCTTCCACCAGGACGATTGGGTCGACCACCTGGCGTTGGCCGAGTTCGCGTATAACAACGCAGTGCACGCTTCCACCCAACAGACCCCGTTTCAGGCGAACTATGGGTACCACCCGCGGTTGTTCCCAAGTGTGCTGCCGGCATCCGCAGTTCCCGCAGTGACAGACTGGCTACAGGAGCTCCAGTCGCAGCAGCAGCTTCTGACAGAGCAACTGAGCCAGGCCAAGGACGCGTATAAGGCCCAGGCCGACCGTCACCGTCAGGAGGGGCCGGAACTCCGTGTCGGTGACCTGGTATGGCTCTCCACCCGCCACCTGCACCCCTCTCGGCCTTCGCGGAAGCTGGATGCCCGCTTCACCGGCCCATTTCCGATCGTGGACCGGGTCTCACCTGTGGCATTCCGTCTCCGATTACCCGCGACCCTGAAGGTCCACCCGGTATTTCACCAGTCCCTACTCAGTCCGGTCGCCCCACCCGATGAGTTCCACCCAGACCGTCCACGACCGCAGCCAGTTCTGGTTCAGGGGGAGCCCGAGTACGAGGTGGAGCACATTCTCGACTCCCGATACCGCAGGGGGAAGCTCCAATACCTCATCGACTGGAAGGGGTATGGGCCCGAGGATCGTTTGTGGGAACCAGCGGAAAACATCCATGCGCCTGCCTGCCTCCGTGAGTTCCATGCAACTTACCCCAGCAAGCCTGGTCCGGCCCCTCGGTTGAGGGGGGGGCCTGGGAGGGGGGATGGTGTGATGGCCTGGGATTCAGACTCAGACGCTGAACCTGAGGGATCCCAGCCTGCACAGGATTCCCTGCCTCCAGAACCAGCAGAGCCAGGGCTGGGGCCTGAGTCGGAAGGGGACTCACCTGTGCTAGATCCTCAGGTGCAGGCATCGGCTGAGTTTGATCTGGCCTCTGATGGAGTGGAGGACTCATTGCCTGCAGGTGCTCCACTCCCCACCCAGTCAGGGGAAGCTGAGGTTGCCTCTGGGTCTGGTAACCCTCCAGCTTCTCCTGAGTTGCAAAGGTTCAGGGCAGAGAGGCGAAGGGAACTAAGTTCCCGCAGGAGGAGTGCTCGCCTCCAAGCCAGGAGAGGCGAGTCACCTGACGATCGGAGCCGCCCTCTGCCTCGGGGCAGATAAAAGCCGGCCAGTCCCAGTCCCAAGTTGCAGGAGCAACATCGTTGCTGCTCAGTTCCTGGTTCCTGACTCCTGTGTTCCTGACCCCGGCTTTGTTACCTCGGCTTCTGACTCCTGGCTTCCTCCTGACCTCGGCTTTGTGACTTTGGCTTCCGACTTAATCCTGACCTCGGCTTTGTGACTTCGGCTTCGTGACTTCTGGATTGGACTGACCTTGGACTGGACTAGACCTCGCCTATCGGATATCCCTTGGGACCAGCACACTTTCCAGCATATGCAGTTGGTTCCCTCTTTCACTTATTGATTCACTGAAGACCACTCTGGGGTTTTTTCCCCCTAAGACAAATCTGAGGGAGCAAAATGCACGCTGAGCCTGGTCACTCAGTTCATCCTAATCTATGAAATGTCACCTTAAAGCCAATTAAATCTGCTATGCTAGACATGCCTGTGACTCACCCAGCAAAGCAAGCGAACAAAACTAATTATTGTGCCTCCTAGATTGTCACTCCTCTGTCAAATAGTCACACGATGGAACCTGATTGATTTGCAGATTTGGGTAGGCAAATCTTTACAGCAATATGCCAAAACAGGAGCGGGGAGATGTGTTTTTAGGGAACAGTGGGTGACATTGTACAATATAAAATACAGTGATTATGCCTAGTGTTGCACTTTTGGTCCATGGCTTTCATTTGATGCCTTCACTTTTCTAATGGGTTTTATATTCTTTGAAAATACAGGTGACTCTCAACTTACATGGGGGTTACTTTCTGGGGTTTGCATGTAAAGCCAAAAAATGTGTATAGTAAAAAAAAGGCATTGGATCTGAAGATGGGTGGGCTTGCCAAAGACCTTTTCCCCATATGCCTGACCCCTTTCTGACCCCTTTCTATTTTATTTTTATTTTTTGCCAAGGACATAAAGCTGAATGTGCACAAATTAAATGTGCGCAAGTTGTGAGTTACCTGTGTAATCAAATTGTTGATAAAATATAATGAAATATAATTCAAACATCAATTGTGTTGCTTTAGATCAAATTATGAACTTTGCATTTTTCTGGTTTTAGATTGCTTTTATGTTTTGTATTTTACCTTGTCAAGCGGCTTTGAGACTTTTCCTTTTATAAAGTGACTAATAAACTTAACAATAATAATTAGCTTCCATTACTAGGTGGCCTCTGTGGTTTGCCTACCGGTATATTCCAAAGACTTTTGGTAGTTCTAGTTTTAATTTGGTACTCTCTTTGACCTCTTTATACAACGGCATTGTAATACTTATTCTATAAAGCAAAATTAGAGCACAGCTGTGGAAAGTCCGGAAGGCAGCCTAATCACAGCAAATATTTCACACATGAAACAGCAACTCCAACACCCTGGCCTTGACTAATTATACTATTAGTGTTGAAGGCAGGGGAAAATTGTTTTTAAGATTATAATAATATTCTGAAACTGAATTACAAGGCATGCATGTATGCATGACTCAGAATCTAGCAGCCTTTTAAAATGATTTGAAGTTACTTTGAATACTATGAATGCCCAGTCCAGAGTAATTTCCTGAGGGAGCAACAGTGCTCATGTATTGGAGGACAATATTCAAGTACTGTGATACGAAGAAATGTGAGGTACAAGCTCTTCATGCAGAAGCCCATGTGCACGGCGCAAGGCCACCCAAGGATTTGGGGATGGGGTGTCACAAGTTTGCTAATGACACCCAGCTCTTATTCTCATTTTCATCAAACACAAGTCAAACAGGAGAGAGGCTGAACACTGAACAGGGGCCCAAATTCAGCAATGGACTGGATGAAAACCTATAAACTCAACCCAGATATGATAGAGAAGAAGAAGAAGAAGAGGAGGAGGAGGAGTTTGGATTTGATATCCCGCTTTATCACTACACAAAGGAGTCTCAAAGCGGCTAACATTCTCCTTGTTCTTGAAGCTACTAACATGAGTCTGACCAAACTGCGAGAAACAGTGAAGGATAGGCGTGCCTGGCGTGCTCTGGTCCATGGGGTCACGAAGAGTCGGACATGACTGAACGAATAAACAACAACAACAAAATGTATTTGGCGTTAACTGTGGGTGTGTATACTAGATTCTGAACAAACTAAGCCTCCTAGAGCAAAATATACCTAGGAGGCTTAGTTTGGTCAGAATCAATATACACTTCCAGAGTTATCACTAAATACATTACTTCTGGTCACTGAGCCATTATAGCCACTAAAGGGCCATTAAAATATATGTCCCAGGCTTTTTAGACTTGTCTACCCATGTACCAAGGACGCGGGTGGCACTGTGGATTAAACCACAGAGCCTAGGGCTTGCCAATCAGAAGGTTGGCGGTTCGAATCCCCGCGACGGGGTGAGCTCCCGTTGCTTGGTCCCTGCTCCTGCCAACCTAGCAGTTCGAAAGCACGTCAAAGTGCAAGTAGATAAATAGGTACCGCTGCAGCGGGAAGGTAAACGGCATTTCCATGCGCTGCTCTGGTTCGCCAGAAGCAGCTTAGTCATGCTGGCCACATGACCCGGCAGCTGTATGCCAGCTCCCTCGGCCACTAAAGCGAGATGAGGGCTGCAACCCCAGAGTTGTCTGCGACTGGACCTAACGTTCAGGGTTCCCTTTACCTTTACTTTACCCATGTACTATTTGAAACCAAAGGGGCACATTGGTTCCCAAATGTGAAATATATTGGCATTATTTTCAGTTCTCCTACCCCACTAACATGGTAATGAATAGAGAGGGGAGTCACAGGGATTTGAATCCTTCTCATCTCTCAGGACAATGCCCAGCGCATCATCCATTTTGTCATGCCGACTGTCAGTATTATTGAAACGGGAAAGCAAAATGGATTGATAGGCTCAGGGTCTCAGCTAGTGAAATTTTCACTTATCAATCTATCTTTGTCAATGACTTTTCACAGGTTTTGATGAAGCCATTTCTCAGTGAGCATGCCATTGGATTCTATTTTATCAGGTAAAAAGGAACGCGTTGCTGCATCATATATTAAGAGAAAATGTAGATTCACAGCATGGTGTCAGGAAAGGGCAGACAAATGCAATAATCTTTTTTCTCCAGTGAGTCACTCAAGAACAGTTGTTTTTCTTGATTCTCAAGAGAGTCATTGAGTACTATGCCTAAAATGTTCTGGGCTAGAAGGATGAGAGAGGGGGGTGGGGAGGAAAGAGGGATGCTGTGAGGGGGATGTGTGTGTCCTCCTCAAGAGTAAGCGACTCGACAGTCTGTTTAACTTATGTACAAGTTTATTTCACCGACAAGCTTTACAGTTCATCATCCTCCTCCGAGGAACCAGATTCTCCAAGTAAGGGTTTCCGCTTTTCCCCCCAGCATAAAAGCCTCTTAAAACTCCAACGCCTCCTCTCACTCCTCCTTTTCCGCTTCTTGACTCTGCCGGCCCCTGCGTTGCCCTCATCCCTTTCACTTTCATCCTCCCTGGAAGTTGTTGCAGAGGCTCCGGCTACATCCTCGACCCCTTGCTCTCCCTCCGTCTCCATGTTCTCCTCTCCTCCCATAGGCTCCCACGCCACCCGCTCTTCCTCCATCAGCACAGGTGGCGACACCTCTTCACTCCCACTTCTCCACACCTCCTTCCCTGTCTCTGGCGACAGCCTAGGTGCTGCCTCTTCCTGCTCCCATGCTCGCAATACCTCCTCTGGCGTCCATGGGTGACCTCCGGATGCCTCTGTCCCTTGCGCCACCCCTCCTGGCTCGGGCCAGTCCCTGACATCCATCCCCCCTCCCAAGCCCCCCTTCCCCTCCTGAGGCGGCTCGGTGGGTGTTACCCCAGGGTAGCCAAGATCCCCGGCTGGATCCCATTCCCCTCCTTCACTCTCTCCTGCCGTTCCTGGTGAAGAGGGGAATCCCAAGAAGATGGTGGTGTCTGCACTGGATGATGACGACGAGGACTGGAACACCTCCTCCCAATCCTTCCTGCCCCAGGGAGGAGGGAGACATCGCGACCCCCATTCTTCTGCTGCCGCGATATCCCCTTCCACCTCCATTCCTTCCGTTGGTGAATGAGGGCTACTCTGCAACTCGTTGCCACCCCCACCACTGTCTGCACCCGAGGATGGGAACCCCCAGAAGTCCCCCTCCTCTGAATCTGTGGGTTGAAACACCTCTCTCATTTGCCATCTGTACGGCTTCGGTTTGTCGGGATACAGTGCATGGAATTCCAACACTAAATACTCCTTGGTGACATCTTCCGCCGGAATCCACGTGTTCTCCGACTCTGGCTCCCCCTCCCATGCTACTAAGTACTGCAATTCATCCCCTCTCCACCTGGAATCCAGGATGGCCGTGGCTTCATTGAAGTGCTCCATGTCTACCAACGGCAATTCCTGCGACCCCCTCTGGTCCCCTTGTTGATACCTGTGCGGTTCTCTGAACTTGGATAGGAGCGACCTGTGGAAGACCGGGTGAATTCTCATGGTCTCCGGCAATTGCAACCTGAACGCCACTGGGTTGATCTGCTCCACCACTTCGAAAGGCCCAATTTTACATTGCCTCAGCTTTTTGCCCCTGCCTGGCATGGGCAATCCCTGGGTGGACAACCAAACTTTGTCTCCCACTTTGATGCTCTCCCCTTCCCTTCGGTGCTGGTCTGCTGCTCTTTTGTAAGCACTTTTCGCCCTTTCTAGATTTTCTCTGAGCAATTGGTGCAAAGCCTGTAGCTCCTCAGCAAATTGCTCCGCTGCTGGCACGTCTCCCGCCTTCCCTTCACCTCCCCCCGTTGGAAAGGCTCTCGGGTGATTGCCGTAGACTGCCTGGAAAGGAGACATGCCTGCGGACACCTGTTGAGCGTTATTGTACGCAAACTCCGCAAGCGAGAGCCTGTCACTCCAATCACTGTGTTGCTGAGATGCGTAGCAGCGCAAATACTGCTGCAAAATCGAATTTACCCGCTCCGATTGCCCGTTGGACTGAGGATGGCGAGCAGAGGACAAGTTCACCTGCACCTGCAAGATTTGCATGAGCTTACGCCAGAACCGTGAGGTGAACTGAACTCCACGATCTGAAATTACTCTTTCTGGCATGCCATGGTGCTTGAAAACATGCTGTACAAACAGCTTGGCCGTTTCCTCAGCTGAGACTACCTTAGGGCATGCAATGAAGTGTGCCATCTTGGTCAAAAGGTCAACTACCACCAACACTGCAGTTTTGCCTTTGGATGGGGGTAGGTCGGTGATGAAATCTAAGGAAACCGCTTCCCACGGTTTACTGGGGATGGGGAGAGGTTCTAGCAACCCAGCCGGCCTTTCTCGCTCCCCTTTGGCTCTTTGGCACACCTCACACCCCCTGACGTATTCCTTGACTTCCTGCCTGACTCTGGGCCACCAAAACTCTCTCGTGACCAACACCGTGGTTTTGAACTGCCCAAAATGCCCTGCTGTGGGGTTGTCATGGAGCTGTCTGAGAACTCTAGCACGCATCTCCTCCCCAGGAACATACAGTGCCCCTTTGAACAACAGCAGCCCCTCCTTTTCCTCAAACCCTTTCGCCTTGGGATCCCCCTCCCTCAGTTCCTTCAGTTTGCGCCGTGCAAAGTCATCGGCTAGGGTGAGGCGCACCAGTTCTTCCCGCCCCCCTAGAGTTGCGCCACACCTCCATTGTTCAGGTTGGAAGATCGCTCTTGCCACTGGAGGCCCTTGCTCCTCCAGGTACTCAGGCTTTCTGGATAGGGCGTCCGCTCTGACGTTCTGGTCACCTGGAACATACTGGATATGAAAATTAAAGTTAGCAAAGAACTCTGCCCATCTCATTTGTCTCTGGTTGAGAATTCTGGCCGTGCGCCAGTACTCCAGGTTCTTGTGGTCCGTGTACACCTGGATTTGATGCTGCGCCCCCACCAAAAAATGGCGCCAATGCTTGAAAGCCGCTACCACTGCTAACAACTCCTTGTCCCAAATTGCGTAGTTGGCCTCCGACTTGTTCAGCTGTCTGGAATAAAACGCACATGGCCTCCATTCCTGCGTCGGATCTTGTTGTAGTAGAACCGCTGCGATTGCTCTATTTGAGGCATCTGTCTCTATCCTGATGGGCTTGGTGGAGTCGACATGCAGCAATTGCGCCTCTGAAGCGAAGGCCCCTTTGAGGGCTTCAAAAGCCTTCTGCGCCTCCTCCGTCCATCGGAATTTCTTCTTGCCTTTCAAACAGTCCGTGATTGGCGCTGTCATGTCTGCAAATGCCGGTAGGAACTTGCGATAGAAATTTGCGAAACCGACGAAACGCTGCACATCTTTCTTGGTTTTGGGGCTCTTCCATTGCAGGATTGCCTCTACTTTATCAGTGTCCATGGCAATCCCCTTGTCAGAAAGACGATAGCCCAAAAAGTCCACTTCCGTCGCGTGAAACTGACATTTCTCCAGCTTGACACATAGATGATTTTCCTGGAGTCGTCTTAACACCTCCTTGACGTGTGTCACGTGTTCTTCCGGGTTTTGGGAGTATACTAAGATGTCATCAAGATACACGACTGCATGCTTGAACAACAGAGGACCCAGGACATGATGCATGAACGCCTGGAAGCATTGGCTGCCTGCCTGTAACCCGAAAGGCATTACCAAATATTCATAAGCTCCTAGAGGCGTGTACATGGTTGTTTTCCATTCATCACCCTCCCTGATTCTTATGAGATTGTATGCTCCCCTTAAATCCAGCTTGGTGAACATCTTGCCCTTGCGTACTGCCGCCAGCAGGTCGTCAATTCTGGGCATGGGATAAGAGATTGGTTGGCTGATGGAATTTAGGACCCTGAAATCACAAATCAAGCGTTTCTCTGTCGTATTCCTTTTGTCCACCCAGAACACTGGGCTGCCCCCTACTGCCTTGCTTTCCCGAATGAAACCCCTGGCCAGGTTCTTGGCAATAAAGTCCTTCAAGTTTGCCAACTCCTGCTCTGACATCGTGTAGAGCTTGCCTGGTGGCAACTGCGCTCCTGGCAACAGGTTAATCTGACAGTCATAGGGGCGGTGGGGTGGCAGTTTGTCCGCCTCTCTCTTGCTGAACACTTGCTGGAACTCTGCATACTCCTCTGGAAGCGTCACTTCCCCCGCCTGCAGTACTGCTGCTGCCATCTGGCTTTGGGGGTATAACTGCTGCAAACAGTTCTCCATGCAATGTGCCGATCCAAACGTTAGAGAGCGCTGGCTCCAGCTGATGACAGGGTCGTGCTGAGTGAGCCATCCCATTCCCAAGATGATGGGGGGACCTGCCAAAGAGGTGACATGAAACGCCAGCACCTCTGAATGCCTGCCTATTTGCATCTTCATGGGGGGTGTACTGTGCGTGACCGCCCCCCCTTTTAGCTCTCTTCCATCTATGGTGGTAACTTGGAGCGGAAAATCCACCTCCAGTAGATGGATCTGATGCTGCAGGGCAAAGTCTCTATCAAAAAAATCCGTACTCGCTCCTGAATCGACCAGCGCCGGGATTTGCAGTGTGCAGCCATTGGGTAGCTGCAACGCTATCTCTAACACAATCCCTGGCTTCGGAGCGTTGGGTGGGTGGGCTTGGGAAGGCTGAGCGGGGGAGGGCTGTGGGGGTGTGCTGCTTTGAAGCTGAACGGGTGAGGGCTGTGGGGGTGTGCTGCTTTGAGGACTCTTTACTGTAACTGCGCCTGGCTGCTGGTCCCCTCGTCTTGCCGCCAGGCATTTCCGTTTCCCGCCACCGCCGTTTCTTCCACCCCCTCCTTTACAGCCATTCCTGCCATTCCCTGCCACATTTTCCTTTGATCGCAGTGCTTTGCTAGGTGGCCACTCCTTAAACATACGTAACATTTCTTAGGGACTTTCCCGCCCTGCGCATCACTGCCCTTGCCCACGGTTTGATTTGAAAAAGGGCGCGCGCGGGCTCCTCCCAACTCCATGGGCACTTCCTGCCGGGTTTGGGGCTGCGCGCCGAAGGTTTTCTCTCCCGGGGGAGGGGCCCGGATGTTGAACCACCTCCCAGGCTTCCCCTCCCGTCTCACCTTGTCTCGGCACTCCAAACGCACTCCAATCGCTAAAGCGGCTTGCATGAGGCTGTCGAGATCCTCCAACGGTCCTGATTTCGCTAACGCATCCTGGACCTCTTCTGACAGCCCCATTTTAAACATGGCCAGCATGGGTGGTGATTTCAAATCCCAATTTAGACGGTGTGCCAGAAGAGAGAATTTGGATTGGTACTGTCTGACCGTCATGCTGCCTTGCCTCAGTGACAAGAGCTCTCTTGCTTCCACGTCCTGCGCGCTCCGGCTAGAATAAACAATATCCATGCCCTCAAAGAAATCCTTAATTCTCTTTAACGCAGGGTTCCCGGCTAAAATCAAAGGACGCACCCAATCTCTCGCAGCGCCATCAAAATGCGCAATCACGAAACCGACTTGCTCCGCTTCGTCTCGGAACTCCTCTTTGTGCAGCCCCAGAATGTAAAGCATGTCCGTTTTGAAACCCAAATAATTTTCCGGCTGCCCATCGAATCTGCTGCCGTGGGAAGGCATCCTCCTTCCTCCCATTGCCCTTCTCCCTGCATCGGCATGCCGCCTCGCCTCCTCGAGTTGAGCTTGAGCTACTTCGTACCTTATCGTTAGGTCCCTAGCTCGCTCTTCCCAGTCGACGTACAGCCCTGTGCCATCCGCTTCTTCCTTGCGTTCAGTCATCCCGGCAGCCTTTTACTCCTTGAGGAGGTTGCGATGACTTGGAGAATGCTGTGAGGGGGATGTGTGTGTCCTCCTCAAGAGTAAGCGACTCGACAGTCTGTTTAACTTATGTACAAGTTTATTTCACCGACAAGCTTTACAGTTCATCATCCTCCTCCGAGGAACCAGATTCTCCAAGTAAGGGTTTCCGCTTTTCCCCCCAGCATAAAAGCCTCTTAAAACTCCAACGCCTCCTCTCACTCCTCCTTTTCCGCTTCTTGACTCTGCCGGCCCCTGCGTTGCCCTCATCCCTTTCACTTTCATCCTCCCTGGAAGTTGTTGCAGAGGCTCCGGCTACATCCTCGACCCCTTGCTCTCCCTCCGTCTCCATGTTCTCCTCTCCTCCCATAGGCTCCCACGCCACCCGCTCTTCCTCCATCAGCACAGGTGGCGACACCTCTTCACTCCCACTTCTCCACACCTCCTTCCCTGTCTCTGGCGACAGCCTAGGTGCTGCCTCTTCCTGCTCCCATGCTCGCAATACCTCCTCTGGCGTCCATGGGTGACCTCCGGATGCCTCTGTCCCTTGCGCCACCCCTCCTGGCTCGGGCCAGTCCCTGACAGATGCTAAGACAGTGTACTAAAATAATGGAGCACTAAATAAAACCTTTTTTTTATTCTACCACCTGTCAGGCACTGGGCAGAGGAGGAATGGTGGAGACTGCCTCCCCACCCTGACCCTCCCAGGGAGGAGGAGGAGGAAGACAGTATAGATTTACAACAGTGGTTTGTGGGAGATCATAGTTCAGAGGCAGATGAGGGGGAAAGTTGGGAAATAATGGGAGAGAAGCAGCAAGCAGAGCCGGAGCAGCAGCTGGCTGACATGTTGTCATTAGAAAGCTTTCCAGACCCTCCATCTCCCAGAACCCAGCAAACCTTAAAAGTAGGAGACCAAAGAGCTCAAAGACAGAGGGCACGTAGTAGCACCTGTAGAAGTGACGAATGAAGAAGTGGGAGAGACGGAGGTTGAGATTCACTGGATAACACCATTATCCAAGAGGCTGGGTTCTATAGCCTCTCTCTGTAAAGGTGGAAATAAAAAAGGACGGTAAGAAACTTTCCCTTGTCTTTATACTTTCCTGGGCAACCGGCTGGGAGCCGCTGACAGCATCCTGACACCACATTGTTAGAAACAACCTACTTCTCCCTACATAAGGAGAGGCTGTAAGGTATAGTAGTGAGTGTCAGACTAGAAATGAGGGAGAACTGGCTTCAAACACCCACTCAGGTACAAAGCTGGCTGGGCGACTTTGTGGTGGTCACAATCTCTCAGCCTCATCTTCTCCTCAAGGGTGTTGGTGAGGATGAAACATGTGGTGAAGAGGAAGTTCTGTGCCCATCACCTTGAGTTCCTTGGAGGAAGGGTGAGCTATAAATGCTACACATATCAAATGAGTAACACAGATGTGTAGGGGTGTCACATGCATCTATATCCCCTTCTGAAGTTGCCCCTGGATGCATAGTTCTTCATCCACATTCAGGATGTACTTCCAGAACAATGTTTTGCCACACTCCTTTCCACATGTTTTCGATAGTGATAGAGCATATATTGCTCTATGATATATTGAGTTCTTGCACCCCCTTGAAATCCATGGAAAAAATTAAGCAGTCTGTACTTAGAAATTCACATGTCTGCTCAGAGCTAAGTCCTAGTGCATATGGGGCTGAAACCTAAATGTGTTTTAAAAGCATGTCAAAACTTAGCTGACATTGTCTAACTTCCCTGCAAACTTTGTGCAAACAAATGAGGATGAATGCTTAATAAATAGGTCTTTGGGAAGTGCCTTTCATGTCTTAAATTGTATGACTTATTTTAAAATATATATTGTTGTGACAGAAAGCCTTAAATAATGGAAGTTTCTTTTACTGGAATGTGTGCATTTGGGTGACCAAGGGTCTGGAAAGCAAGCCTTATGAAGAATTGTTGAAGGAACTGAGTATGTTTAGCCTAGTAAAGAGGAGACTGAGAGAAGATATGAGAGCCGTCTGATAATATCTAAAGGGCTGTCAAATGGAGGATGGAGCAAGCTTGTTTTTTCCCTGCTCCGGAAGGTAGGACTCGAACCAATGCCTTCAAGTTACAAGAAAGGAGATTCCAACTAAACATTAGGAAGAACCTTCTAACACTAAGAGCTGTTTGCCAGTGGAACAGACTCCAATAAGAGTTTATGGACTCTTCTTGGAAGTTTTAAAGCAGAGGTTGGATGGCTACCTGTCATGTGTGATCTAGTTGAGATTCCTGCATGGCAGGGGATTGCACTAAATAACCCTCAGGGTCTCTTCCAATTCTATGATTCTACTGTATATATGCAAGGCAAGGTACATGCATTTCATGTCTGCACCCAAAAAATTCATCAAATTTAATATTATGCCATTTAAATCAATGGACAAATACATTCTCCTTGTATTTAAATTCTTGAAAATTCCCACCCCTGCCCCAAATTTGTTTCTCATGCTGATTAATCCCACAGTGACAGGCATGGTGTTCAATGAGTTCAGCAGCGATAGCAGATAACAGTTGTCATGGTTCTCTCTTAGGTATTAAAAACCGAAAACGACACATTTTGACGTGACCTCTTCTACTATCACAGTACAATGGGAAATCATATCCTGAGAATATGAGAAGGAGCCCTGCTGGGTCAGACCAAAGGCCCATCAAATCCAGTATTCTGTTCCCACAGTGACCACCCAGATCCTATGGGAAGCTCCTAAGCAGGACATGAGTGTAACTTGCTTGCCCCGCTGGTGCATCCCAGCATCTGTCATTCAGAGTCCAAATGGTAGCCGTAATTTCCATGGTTGGGTAATGGTTCAAAAATTCATCTTATATATTCATTTTCTGAATATATCTGGTGGTGGGTTTATGACCTTCCAAATCCAACTCATCTTCCTTCTCCAGTTTTATCTGGTGGTGGGGTTTTTTAAAGCCTGAATGGGTAATCTGAAGTATAATGCAGTTCTTTATGGTTACTTACAGAAATGTATCCTAAATTCAGTATGAAATATGAGGTAGAAATGTGGTTGGTTCAAAATATTAGCTTATTTAACATTTTATGGTTGAATTAGCTGTGCAGAGAAAGAGATTTCTAAACGACTTAAGCAACCAATTCTTAAAAAAGACTGGAATCATTAAGTTTCAATTAAAAATAATTTCCTTCTGAGCACTAATGATCCTAAGGAGTCTAGATGTCTAAGAATGTCATCCAGGGCACCAATATGTCCTACACATATGCACCATCTAATTCCTGAGATGTTATTTAGCCTCATTTTCTAAGTTCTCTACTTTCCCAAGATGAATGAGACTTTTGTTACTGCGGCAATTTGTTGATTCATTATCTGGGCTCCCTTTGCTCAACTCAAAATTGTCCTGTGCTCCAGCTTCCAGGGACTTTGGCTATTCCTCCATCAAAGCAAATACAAAGCATTACTTAGAAGAACAAAGGCTGACCAAGCAAGCTATTACTAAAAGAAAAAAACCGTGGATACCTTCGCACTGGAGACCAGAAGCGAATTCACAGGAGTCTTGGATGGTTAATCACAGAAATCTAGATGCTTTATCGCATTGTCATCTAGGTATAAAAAAGAGGCACAAAACTCAAAATAGTTTTATTTGCCATAAGGAAAACTGAATTTTAAGAAATGGAAAACTCTTACAAAATGCCCTAATGCCTTATTTCCCCTATTATAGAACCACCTTTTCAAAAGGGGGTGCTGCCTCCTTTTCTTCCTACAGTATATCACATTTCAGGACAAGCAAGTAATCCTTCACAAACACATTCTCTCTCTCCCTCCCTCTCCCTCTCCCTCTCTATTTTTCTTTTAAAAAAGTATCAGCACCTAATCTGAAGGTAACTTTGTTCTTGGGTACTTCATTTAAGCATGTTCGCCATCATTATCATTATTTCTAAACCATTTAACATGTCCTAAGTGTTTTACAATGCCTTTTTTTACAGCAACCTCAGCCTATAAATATACAATCTGATAACGTTACTGATAACTTCTGTTTTGAGTCTATCGGAGGAAACTGGCACATTATTTGCGGAGAAGGTTATCAAAAGCTCTCATTTTAATTTTTAACTATATATGGTTTAGTGTTATGGCCAAATGCAGCATACTGTGGCGAACCTTTATTGGGGTTTACTCAAACAAGCCAGCTTCAGACTGTTGATGCTGCCAAAAGAAAGACCCCATGTCACCATTTTGTGTGTCTCCCTTCAATGAATTCCTCGGCTCTAGATGCTTTTCCATTTGCTTGCCTGGTACAGGAAAGCTGAGCAGGAACTTGGCTGCATAGGGCCCATAAAGAGACTTTCCCACCAGAACATCTCTATTAGAGCTGGTACAAAGAAAATATCCTGGACAAATAAAAACAACGAGAGAAGTTAAGTAACCAATTGTAGCTGATAGTGTAAACACCTTGATTTCCAATTGTTTCCAATCAAACGAAAGCTCCATGGCACACCAATTGATGTGGGCTTTGATTTGTGCTGCTTATCAATTAGGGCTTCTTGATACAATGGGTGGGGAATACTAGGCTCAGAGACTTTCTCCCTAGCTGCAGCTGCTCTTCCACACATTTCACTGGTCCTGCTTTGCAACCACTGGCGAGTGTTTTGGCCTGACTTGAATGAGTCCCTGAGAACATTCTTTTTGTATGCCACAACAGCTTCTAGAATACTTCATACCTGTCAACCCTCCCTTTTTTTGCGGGAAACTGCCTTATTCCAATGCCGTTCCCCGCTGCTATCCCGGATTGTTGATATCCCTTAAATTTCCCGGATTTCAAAGGAAACAGCTCCTCAGCTGCGTTGCTCGGCTCCCAATAAGGAGTCTGAGACTGACTGGGGGCGGAGCTTGCATGCCTTGTGCAGCGAGACCCTCATGCCCAACCAGACAGCCAGCCTGCCTACCGTCTATGCGCTCACTCTTTCGCTCACCTGTTCGCGTGCAGCCTCTGGAGAGCAGGGTGGCGAGGCTACTTGGTGCCATTGCACCGCCCTCGCGGCATCCCTTATTTTCAAATCTGAATGTTGGAAAAAATCCCTTATTTTCAAATCCGAAAGTTGACAGCTATGGAATACTTCTTGCCAAGAATTGGAAGACCCAAGTACTACCTACACTAGATGAATGGCAGATGAAGATGATGGACTTTATGGAACTTGCTGAACTGACGGGGAGACTCCGCGACCAGAGAAAAGACACGGTGGAGGAAGATTGGCAGAAATTCAAAATTTATTTGAAGAAATATTATGGAATACAAAATTGAAAAACTCCTAGAGGAGGAGTTATAGGCTTTCAGTTTAAAATGATAGCTTTTTAAGGAATTGTTATTTAGGTAAATTTAAGAAATTGCAATAGAGGAATGATAAGTATTATATAGATGTTAAATATATTAAAATGAAACTGTTAAGGATGATATAGGATGAAACTCAGATGGAAGAAACCAAGGGAAGTCACCTAATTTTGTTAATGAAAGATGGATGAAAAACAAAAAATGTTTTTTCCTCTTTCTTTTCTTTTCTTTTTGTGTGTTACTGTTTAATTGTATTTTTGTTTGTTAAAACTGAATAAAAATTATTTTTTTAAAAAAATATGAATGAGTCCCTGAGATCTTTCTGGTCTGGATGGGGGGCAGAAGTGTATGGTATGATGCACTGTGCACAGGCAAAATCGACATTTGTTGCTCCGCCCACTTTTTTTGTCTCTGGCCCCACCCACCATTGGTGCCTGGCCCCAAGAAGGCCTAATGCTAAATGAGTTTTTGCACTTAATGTGCTTTAAAAAACCAACACCACAGAAATGCAAATAGGGGCTATTCCTTCCAAATGCCAGAAGCAGCTGTGCAGGAGCAATTTTCATAGAGATTATAAGAGAGGAAAAAAGGATGAAACTCCTACTTACCACTTGCTGTGATCCTGGTAATAATCAGCCCTCCTTCACTACTGGCTGGTATTTTGTATGTTGTTATTTTTTAATGCTAGTTGCAAGCAGACATTTATTTGTTATTTATTTGTTATTACATTTATATCCCAAGGAGCTGAAGGTGCTGCACATGGTTTTCCGCCCACATTTTAGTTTCACAACAACCCTGTGAGGTAGATTAGGTTGAGAGACAGTGACAGGTCCAAGGTCACTCAGTGAGCTTCATGGCTGAATGGGGATTTGAACCCTGGTCTCCAAGATCTTAGTCCAGCACCCTAAGCACTTAGTCCAGCACCCTAAGCACTAATTTAGTCCCAGGTTAACAGAACCCATCATCTTCAACCTCCTGAGCCATTGAATTATGCATGCCCCCTCTGCCTGGTTTCTGAGCAAGCAGCAACTCTCTTGGGGCTAGGGCTGCCATCACATTCCCTGTTTCTACTTCCAAAAGCTAAAAAGTCTGTGAAGAAATAAAATAGAAGCAGAAAAATCACCCTTGGTTCTATTTTATCCGATTCCAAGGAGAAAGGATTTCTTTAATGGCATCTCAAATAAGAAATGTTAGCAAATGTGTCTTTAGATTTCCTTCAAAGCCAGCACTTCTTTCATGCAGCCCGATAAATCCTCATTGCATATGCATGCAGTCTCAAAGAGTAAAGTTACTTTTCTGCAAATCAAAGGAAGAAATCGTGATTTATATGATATATATAAATTATATAAATGTGATAAAGGTAAAGGTAAAGGGACCCCTGACCATTAGGTCCAGTTGTGTCCGACTCTGGGGTTGCGGTGCTCATCTCGCTCTATAGGCCGAGAGCCGGCGTACAGCTTCCGGGTCATGTGGCCAGCATGACTAAGCCGCTTCTGGCGAACCAGAGCAGCGCACAGAAACGCCATTTTCCTTCCCGCCGGAGCGGTACCTATTGATCTACTTGCACTTTGACATGCTTTCGAACTGCTAGGTTGGCAGGAGCTAGGACCGAGCAACGGGAGCTCACCCGGTCGCAGGGATTCGAACCGCCGACCTTCTGATCAACAAGCCCTAGGCTCTGTGGTTTTTTTCCTCTTGATCTCTTTTTTCTTTTTTCTTCTCTTTTCCTGGTTTCTTATTATTTTTTATTATTTAGATTAGTTTGATTTTTATTGTATTTCATGTTGAAAGCTTTCAATAAAAATACTTCTTCTTCTTCTTCTTCTTCTTCTTCTTCTTCTTCTTCTTCTTCTTCTTCTTCTTCTTTTAAAGCATATTCCCAAAGAAGCAGCTGTTGGGGTGGTGTTTGGCAATCTGTCATAATATGGCGCCCTGTGCAAGGCCAAAATTTGGTATCCCCAAGTGGATCTTCTCAATTTTGCACCCTCTTGACTCTACACCCTGTGTGGGGGGAACACCCCAAACCCAGCACTGCTGCTGTTGGTTATGGGAGGGAGGCTGCTATTCAGCTAGTAGTGTCTTTGCCAGGGAGATCTTTGTTGGAAGTGTAGCACAGGAGAAGGGATGGATTAACCTCCATTCCCCATGGTCTATGGTCCCAAACCCATGATCATTTCTTTTTTTAAAGTGGATATGCTAGAGGCAATCATTAATTCAACCAGATATGTCATTTGGCCCTGAGTTCAACTAACAATTGGCCGGAGGGGGGGGGCAACTGAAAGGGGTGGAAGAAAAGGATCTCTGTTAGATCAATTTAGAGTACCTTACTAAACCATAGGGACGCTGGTGGCTCTGTGGTCTAAACATCTGAGCCTAGGGCTTGTCAATCGGAAGGTCGGCAGTTCAAGGCCCCGTGACGGGGTGAGCTCCCATTGTTCGGTCCCAGCTCCTGCCAACCTAGCAGTTCGAAAGCATGCCAAAGTGCAAGTAGATAAAGAGGTACCACTCCGGCGGGAAGGTAAACAACGTTTCCGTGCGCTGCTCTGCTTTCGCTGGAAATGGCTTAGTCATGCTGGCCACATGACCCAGAAAAACTGTCTGCAGACAAACTTCAGCTCCCACAGCCAGTAAAGCGAGATGAACACCGCAACCCCAGAGTCGTCTGTGACTGGACCTAATGGTCAGGGGTCCTTTTACCTTTACCTTTAAGGAACAGTAACTTTACCTTTACCTTTTTTACTAAACCATAATGAGCAAACGATTACAGTACTTAGAGCAGTGTTTCTCAAACTTGGGTCTCTAGCTGCTTTTGGACTACAACTCCCATCATCCCTAGCTAGCAGGACCAGTGGTTCAGGGATGATGAGAACTGTAGTCCAAAAACAGTGTGGGAAACACTGACTTAAAGCATAAACTTTTAGACCCCAACAGCTACTTGTTGGTGTGACCAAACTGAGACACTAATGTTGCATTAGATCCTGTTTGGGGGCTTGGGCCACTCTGAGAACAGGAAGCTGGACTTGATGGGCAATTGGCCTGATCCAGAAGGGCTCGTCTTATGTTTTTAAACTCCCCCCCCCCAAAAAAAAATTATTGGGTTTTACAATTTTAAAAGCACAGAACATACATAGTGGTTAAATTTTCATACTTCCCCCCTCTTACCGTGGTAAGCCAAGATCCACCCCCCCCCTTTCACAGGGGTAAACATATTCAATGTACATTTAACCTTACTATTATTTTTACTAACATTGCTTAAGCCTGGCCCAATTCCCTGGGCCAGATTCTATCTTTCTCCATTACATATTTCGGTTGACTTCCTCAAGTCCCCCTCTGTTGAATTCATTTTAACTCCTCTTTCACACATTGGTACAACTATTTTTATAACATCCTAAAATACAAAGATACATTTACTTATTAATCCTAAATTCAAACCTAGGCATTCTGGTACTTCTGCTCTTTCCCTAAGTTCTTATCATCTGTCTATACTATACTATATTAATTTTTAAAAGTTCAATTAATACTTCCCCCCTTCCTCCCTTCGGTCTCAGAGTTTTTCGCCATATTTTCTTCTTTTTAAATTCATATTAAATTATTAATCATTAATAATCACTATGCCAGTCACCATTTCCATATATCGTCATCCTTAATACCAGAAAAGTAGTCCAAATCAAATAAAGTTCTTATTCAACCCACACCCTCCCTTGCAGCAGTCCAACCCCAATGGTTTTCCCGCCCCAACGGGCCCAGTCTTTTCATGCTCTACAATTTTGCTTTCTTCTTCTTACTCTTCTTTCCTCGGACCAATCCTGTTGTATTAGTTGTAGCTCTTTCTTTTTGGATTCTCTTGGTTGATTTTTTCTTCTTCTTCACAAGTCCAATTATTTTCTTCTTTTTCTTGTGCTTCTTCTCAGTTGCTCCAACTTTTTTAATCACAGTTCCATCCACTTTGTCCTTATGTTTTTAAACTTGGTGGAGAACAGCTAGCCTAATCTGTATTACGTTGCATGGATTCAGAGTGGCAGCGCAGTGTCAGTGCATATTAGTCGAAGCTGCAGGCTCTTATTTACACAGTCTTTACACAAATACCTTGTGTTCTCTGCATTTGCGAAGACTGGTTCTGTCCTGCCTTGACCCATTAGCTTTGCCTCTGCACAGGCGAATTCTATCTGGCTAGCAATTGTCGTGGCTTTCTGTCAGGGAAGGTCAGGTTCTAGCAAGAGATGCTTTCTGATGCCAACCAGTTCCTTTAAAGTGGCAATATATTGCTCTGTAGTTTCTCATCGTTCCTGTCCCCCTCTAGCAAAATTTAGTGTGTTCTGCTGCGATATTAACTCTAGGTACAAAATAGTTCCTTAAAGCAGTCGAAGCTGTCTTGTATTTATCACCCACAACTGGCAAATTAAAGAAGATGCTCTGAGTTCCTGCTCTGAAGCAAGGGATGAATAATGCACAGTTCCCTTTTTTTCCTGGCGTTTCCTTTGCATGAATAGGTATTAGGTGTTCTAGCCCAAGACATAAAAGAAATTGCAGTGGCACCCAGATTATGGAGGAAAGGTGGGGTGGTGGAGTCAAAAGTGCCATTCTCCTTTTGTTCCTGAATTGTATAATAAGAAATCCAAAATACCAGAAGCAGTTGCTTGCAGTTTCTTTATTCAAGGAACTCATGCAGACTTCAAACTAACTCAACTCAAGCCTTAAAAACAAAACAAAAAACCCACACACCCTCCAACCTCACCCCTTCTTTCCTCTCATCCCCAGATCCCCCTTTCGCCTCTGAGTATCAATACTGGTGTGCAAGCCACCCATCGCAATACCAAAAATTGTAAACTTAAGGCAATGGCATTGCACTATGACGGCCAATATAATTCTCAGTTTCTCATTTTTCTAATCAGTTCACCACGTTTCTGCATGAGTGTGATTTTTTTTTTTAAGCCCTCACCAAAATTTGTAAACATTTTCATACACATTTCTCCTAATATAGACAATTTTGTATACACTTGGCCACTACTTACATGAGGGTTTGGTTCTGGGGGGTGGGTGGGAGGAGAGCAGAGGATGGTGGGTTTCCCCAGCTCTCCATTTATTTGTTTGTTTATTCCTCACCCACGTGAGGTTGTGATAGTGTTAGTAAAGTGAGCATAAGCTGCGAGTGCACTGTTTTATTTCCCCTAATGTACACTCTTTTGCAAGCTATTTTTCCCCCTAATATGCATTCACAAATATATGCATTTTTATACACACTTTCCCTTGTTTGCAGAGCAGCTGGTCATCTCCATCCTCCTGAGCACAATTGTGCACACAAATTTTGGTCCGAGGACTGCATTTCAAAAATAGGCGAAGTGCAAATTTTGAGGGACAGTTGCATTTCATTTTACAATATTGTTTCAGGAAGTGAAAATTAGTGCAAACTTCAGAAGTGCAAATTGGTATTCTCCCCATCTTTAGCTGCAACAGATTTCTCTCTCGCACAGACACTTCTCCACCCCACCGCCTCCGCCTTAAATTTTCCTTTTGGCATCTTTCTGAGACCTCTTTTTGGAAACCTGTAACTGTGGAGCATTTCAGCAGTTCCACCTTGCTAGCTGAGAGCATGAGCAGTGTGGCTGTCTGTGGCTACTGGGCGAGTGGAACAACTGTACAATTCATACGAAATGAGTTGCGCACTTTTGTTGCAGAGAGAAAACTGGGAAGTAAAGGATGATTGAGGCCCACCTGTTATCACTATTTTCACACGCTGTTCTATATTCAGGGACAGAATGAACCTGTAACTGGGTTCTAGTGCTATGTCAGGAATCAAAATTAAACCAAAACGTTCTGTTCGAAAGAGCTGTCATGAAAGGGCAGGTTGCACCTTCAATTTCTTCTATAGCATCTTAAACTCACAGGGAGGGATTTCACCTTTTTTTCTAACACAACGGTCTCTAGTATAATATGTTGTCAAGATCACTCCATAGTCAGTCTGTATGTCTCCAAACTGAAGCCACACCAATATACAATAGTATACTGTATCAGTTTTGTCTTTCCCCCACATAATTTCTACTGGCATTTCCTACTATACCCAGGAGCATGCCATGCGTATGAGTCATTTGCTAAAGGAGCCTTTGATGCTGCACTGAAGTTTCTCTTTTGTGCAATGACGATAGCTCCCATGTCTTTATACTAAGATCCTCCAAGGGGAATTTCGTTTGTATTAGAGAAACAATCCATAGCCTGAAAGGGATACACTAGAGGCCTCTTGATCAGTGCTGTCTTTTATATCCTTTTCTCGTCTATTATTATTCCACACGACTTCATAAGATGAGTGCATATAGAATCTAACCCATCTTCTGGGAACTGTTGGTCTAACAGAGGACGATGAACAAAATCTGTCACAGATGGTTGTGGTGATACTTCTGAATTGTAATGCAATTCTGTTCATGTTTACTTGGTAGTAAGTCCTGTTGTAGGGGGATGCGGGTGGCGTTGTGGTCTAAACCACTGAGCCTCTTGGGCTTGCCGCTCAGAAGGTCAGCGGTTCGAATCCCCGTGGGAAGGTAAACGGCGTCTCCGTGCGCTGCTCTGGTTTCGGTGTTCCGTTGTGCCAGAAGCGGCTTAGTCGTGCTGGCCAGATGACCTGGGAAAACTGTCTGCGGACAAATGCTGACTCTCTCGGCCTGTAAAGCGAGATGAGCGCTGCAACCCCAGAGTCGTCTGCGACTGGACTTAACTGTCAGGGATCCTTTACTTTTTTTAAAAAGTCCTGTTGTGCTCAGTGTGTTGCACTGGGCCTTTTTAGTTTAGAAACAAGTGACGAGTGGGATTGAACCTGGGATCTTCTACACGCAAAGCATGTGTCCTGCCACCAACAAGTCATCAGCAGCATCAACTCATATGTAATAACTACTCAATGATTTCCACAGTAACAGATAAACTAAGCCACTACTGCATGATACAGGAAGACCCTGAAGCTAGTCAGCTCAGCTCTTGGCAGAAAGTCAGATTCTCAAGAATGCACAGCAGGTGACTCAAAGCAAAATAAAACAGCTTACTGAATTTACTGTCCCACATCAAACCTGTTTCATGTTTCTAGTAACACAGAAGCCAAGGCCAGCTAAATCTCTCCTCTAGGCTGGTAGGCTTTATCACAGTTTTCTTTCCATTCAATTACCTTGCTTTTTATTATTTTTTTACCAGCAGCTTTTGCTTTGCTTTGATTCCATATAGTTCAAGCCTTTCTGCATAGCTGCTTTTGTAAAAGCCTGCACTTAGCTGATAATTGATGTAGGCTCTGTTCTTGGTTGTATAATTTGCTCTGTTTTTGAGTCCAGCTGATTATGCACAGTCAGTTTATTGTAGCCTCAGGAAGTTCATTTATAATTTCCTCACTCATCATTGGTTAGAAACTCATTGTGAAACTCATTGTTTATTACACATAAATATTTTTTTTCTGGCAAGAATCCTAGTTTCATCTCAGACAAAGAGAAAACTGTTGAATTGAATGGCTTCCTAATGTGTAAGATAAATATTTGAATATTTTAGATTGCACGAGCAAGTTTTTACTCTGGATCTTCTCTAGATGGTGCTTGTAACAAATAAACAACTACCAGCTAAGAATGGTTGCATAGTTAATTTACAGTACAATGGTCTACATGTCTATTCAGAAGTTAGCCTCTTTGTGCTTAAGGAAGCTTACTCCCAGGTAAGTGGGTACAAGATGTCAAATGAGATTGTGGTTTAGGATTAGCATTGGGGGGAAACCAGATAATTGTGTCTTTAGCAGCTGTATGGCAGGCAGAATTTCAACAGACTATGCTTTTCTAGTATGGAAATTCAATTATGGGAAAAGCTTCACCTTGACTGTACTGTCTCTAATTTTGTGCTATGCACCCATGGCAGCCATTTTGTGACTGGCACCCACAGTCCCCTCTCAGAATTAAAAATGAATTACAGTGGTACCTCGGATTGCGAACTTAATCCGTTCCGGAAGTCTGTTCTTAAACCAAAACTGTTCTCCAACCGAGGCACACTTTCCCTAATGAGGCCTCCCGCCGCCGGTGCCCTTCCACTGTTTGGATTTCGTTCTTAGACCAAGGTAAAGTTCTCAAACCAAGACACTATTTCTGGTTTTGTGGAGTTTGTAAACCAAATCGTTCATAAACTGGACTGTTCTTAAACCAAGGTACCACTGTACTATATTCCTGTGTGCAAAGATGATTGGTAACACTCTGAAGAAGTGAATCAGAACAAGGCTTTGGATGTTATATAGGGTTGCCTGCGTTGATGCGTTCCATCAGCTGACAAGTGAGACTATACGTTGTCAGTGCCGGAGTAAAGTAAACTATTACAAAGACTACAGATTTGTGTAAATGTAAGACCTCTTTACATGCCCTGGCTCAAACCCTATAACCACAGATGATAAAGCAGAAACAAAATTACTCATCAAATGTTCTCTCTAGGGTTAATAGGATTAAGATTGTTACTGGCTTATAACAGTAGCAATATGGGGATGTATGACACCTATAGCTCTCCTTCTGACTGGTAAATACTTAACTATCCAATTGATACATATGTATTTGTTTTTCTAAATTAAAAAAAAAGACAAAACCCTTTACCCATAAACGGAGACAAAATAGTGTCCAACTTATCAACTTCTTGGATACATTTATTTTCATAAACCTATTTACATTTGTTGCAAATTCAAAAACAGAATAACAAGTTACTATTTTTGGAATGGGCATAGTTTCTGTCTCAGCTGACTATTGCAGAGAGTTATGTTTCTTTGACACAATTCTACAATATCAGCCACTTGATACAGATAACGATGCAAATAAGGTAAACATTTCAGAACTGGTATAAACATGAGTTAAAAATTTCTAGTATAAATATGAATTTGTGACAAATGTTTTTAATTTGCATTTTCTGATGGAACTGGAAATTTCATTGCAAAGCCTGGTAAAAGATTTATGATCTGTAATTCTCTTCCCAGCTAAACATGCTGTAATAATATTAGCATAGAAAATACTTGCTTTCACTTGCTTGCTAGAGAGAAAAATATCATCCCAAACTTCAAGATGTTGTTGCATTAACAACTCATAAGGAAGATCCATTGAGCTGAATGGGATTTAACTGCTAGGCAGGTGTACATAATGAAAAGCTCTTTTTAACTGTGAAGTATTTTTGTTTATTGGGTTACTAAAAACTGAATAAAAAACAGCACAGCCTTCTCCATCTCTTTACCAGAAAAGCAGTGAGGCTGGTCAATTTTACATTCTCCGATGGTCACTGATGACTTATAGACATCCATCAGTTAGGGCAGGGATCAAACCTGATGGGGCCCTGAACCAAGGAACTGAGTTCAGTTTCCTTTTTATTGGTCTCTGTCAGCTCTCAAGTCACATTTCACAGGTAACGATGTGTGTGTGTCACACCTTTTAGAAGGCAAGAGATGCTAAACGCCTCCTGTGGGTTATCTTGGTGTCAATTAATGCCCCAGATTCCCTGGTTATTCTTCTTTTTTAACCTATGGATTTGCAAGCTGGGCAGGAGATACATGCTGACCTTGCTCAGGGAAAAGAGAGGTCAGAAGACCAGGACTGTCACAGACAGTACTTGAAACAGTGGGGCTATCCTGACCCTTTCACAACTCCTACATATATTCCATGGTTATATATAAAAAAGGGCTGTGGTCTTTTGTGTTTGAAGAAAAAGCAACCCACCTACCCTCAGTGTTCTTGCATGTATCCCACTATATGGTGAAAAATGATGCTCATGTATGCTGATCAGCAAGAATGAAATACAACTTGCAAAAAATGTGCTTCTCAGTAGAAGTAGAAACAATTCAAATGTGATAATATATTATCTAGAGAAATGAGTTGATTTCATCATTCTACCCCACCTAGAAGAAAAATCCAGTTTCAAATTTGTTTTGACAGGAAATGGATGTGCATGTTAGCTAATATGGTGTATTTGGTTCAATTTTATTTTATTTTATGTGATTCTGGCTTTATTTTTCACAACTCAGCACTAGGGACAAAAGAATCAAGGCTTTGTGTCAGATTATCATACATTATTGTCTTGCCATTTAAATGGATTTAAAGTGAACAATATTACTGCCACTCATATATTACATGTGTTTCTGCTTATGAAAGGTGATGTTAGAAGGGGTATATTTTGTACTCCATAACTTTTAATACATTGCCTGCATATTTTTGGGTGGTGGGTGGTGGCAAGGGAGATAAGGTTTCATAGAAAGTTATGTTGTTGATATTGAACAATCTTCCTTCTTCTTCTTTGCAGATGGATGCCCACAGGAAACCTGTTCCATAACTGACAGAACTGATTTATAGAGCTCATGTGAAAGAAACCCCAGACGAGCTACGGTGAGAGCACGTTCACTACACATATTGATCCACCATCAGGATAGATGTTGCGGCACTGTATTGATATATCCATCAATACAGTGACCCCCACCCCCACCCCCACCCCAGCGGTTCTAGAACAGGCACTGTTTTAACAATCAATATTTTTTCCTTGATTCTTCATTCCCATAGTTGAACTAGATGTAAGCAACTGCAATCAGCAACTGTGTGAATGGGTCCCTAAAGGGAAATTGTAGTTGTGGAAGTCCTGATCTGGATTCTGCTCCTGATGTGAAGGGTAGAGGGTTATAACCTCCCCTCTTTCTTGTCTTAGTCGAGATAGAACCTGCACCTGCTATTTGCATGGGGGGGGGGAAGCTCACTTAAAAACAAACCATCTACACAATTGCTGATTGCATAAACAGCATCTTGACTACTTTGGGTCTTGATTTTGAAGCCAAACCCTTGTTTGTAATTAGCAATATTCCAAGGGCTGTAATAAGAATCCAATGGGGGAAAATGGAGTTACTGTCAGATATGACAAATAAGTCTCTTAACATGGTCAAGAATGTTTGTGAAAACCGAATGAGAGGGACTGGTAGGCAAGGAAGTATTTTATGTGAAACAAACACTGCTACACTGAAAGAAAGTTAGATTTTCATCTTGTTGTGTCTAGGCGACATGTGTATATGTTTGCCTGTGTTTATGGCTTCTCAACCTATCTAAATCTTCCGAGCCTCAGTTACTAGATGAATGTATCAGACACAAAATATCATTTGGTAGCATTCCTTAAAGGTCCAGCATCTGTTAATGCAGGAGTGCCTTCAAGCTTCTGAGTGGCAAAAACATTATGTCAGGTAGGAACTGAAAAAGGCAGTTATTCCCCAGAAACATACCATAGCAAAAGGCTACAATATCCCTTTTGCTTTTCTTCTTGCATGCATGGCAGATAGTGAAACTCAGGGGTCATAATCCAATACAGGTTTAATAATGTTATAGATCCAAACTACACATTCTATTAATCACATAAATGAAATTAATGAACTTTTTGCAATTATAATAGCAGCTATGGTGAGTCCAGATGGACTAAAGGAAGTTTTTTTAATATAGAATTAGTAGCTTCAGGGGCTACTAATTTTCAGTAAGAAAATTATCAGCATGTCATGTTCCAGTTCTGAGATGCTCTCCACCAACCCCAGAGGTTGATATTTAAATGTTAAAAAATTAAGGACATTAATTGCATCCACATGGTTTATGTAAAATATGTCAATTTCAGTGGGTTTCAGAATGCTTAATGTGTGTTTGATTGTGGCTCTTTGGCCTGCAGTTCTGCTCTTATTTTGAGAGTGTTTATGCATGGCTAAACCTATTTTAATTGGTTCTCTTGTTCTTCATATAGCTGAGATCAAACTAGCTTCCCATTCTGCCTGATGAATAACGCTGCGAAACTTAAAACTTATGGTTGCATAAGTGTTGTCAGAAAGGCAGTGTTCAGGGTCACTGTTTTAGAATGACTACTCTGAGACAAAACCCTGCCAAGCTCTTGCTCAGAATATGTTTTTTTTTCATCACTGCCACCACCATATCATTTACATTGAGACCCTAGTCATTTAATTCATTTAAAAAAAAATTAAGTAAACATAACTGGGATAGTAAGTAATGATAACTATTTTGGGCCTCCAGTTGTATTTATTTAATATAAATATTGATATACAGCCCACTCATGTAAAATATCAAGGTGGCATACAACAATAAAACCTAATACAGTGGTACCTCGGGTCAAGTACTTAATTCGTTCCGGAGGTCCGTTCTTAACCTGAAGCGTACTTAACCTGAAGCACCACTTTAGCTAATGGGACCTCCTGCTGCCGCTGCGCCGCCAGAGCACGATTTCTGTTCTTAGCAGAGTTCTTAACCTGAAGCATACTTACTTAACCCGAGGTACCACTGTATACATTCTGACAATACAGAATAATCACAAAATGACTGGCTCCACAAATACTAGGCAAATTAGAATAGCAATGCTTTAGATTGCATGTAGCCTGGGTAGCTCAGTTGGTTAAAGCATGGTGCTGATAACGCTAAGGTTGCAGGTTCGATCCCCATATGGGACAGCTTCATATTCATTCCTGCATTGCAGGGGGTTGGACTAGATGATCCTCAGGGTACCTTCCAGCTCTATGATTGTGAGAGAGGGCATGTTTTGAAACCTTGAGGCCATAAAATAATAGAAGTTGCTGTCCTCAAACTTTTTAATGCGGAGTTAACCCCATTGAGCACATTGCCCCCTAAACATGCGTAGATTGTGCTGAAAATGTCAAATGAAAATAACTTTCAGGGTCATGAGTCTCTTCTGTGTTAGTATGCAGAGAAGGAAGGAAGGAGTTTGGATTTGATATCCCGCTTTATCACTACCCGAAGGAGTCTCAAAGCGGCTAACATTCTCCTTTCCCTTCCTCCCCCACAACAAACACTCTGTGAGGTGAGTGGGGCTGAGAGACTTCAGAGAAGTGTGACTAGTCCAAGGTCACCCAGCAGCTGCATGTGGAGGAGCGGAGACGTGAACCCGGTTCCCCAGATTACGAGTCTCCTGCTCTTAACCACTATACCACACTGGCTCTCAGTGTGGCTCTCAGAACACTGAGAAGGGTACCCTTAAATTATTGATCATGAAGTATTCAAATCCATGCTTTTAAAACAGAGTAGCTCCAAGCAATATTGATGTGTTATAGTTTGAGAATGCATTACTTGCATCACTTGGGGAAATTTGTGTTCTTTATCTGCTGAAGTTTAAACCAGTAAAATACAGTTTCTAAACAGATGTGCATTGCAGTGGACACATGCCTTTCTGCCCTAATAAATAATGTAAACTTTCCTAGAGGCTCAGCAACAAAGATCAGAATATGGACAGAATATGGCAGAATATGGACAGGTTTGAGACTGACCAAAAGATTAGGTGTGAAAGTGATGTGAAAGTGAAGAATGTGAAGATTAGTCAGATGGAAATCTATAATAGGCAGGAGAAAATAATGGCTAAAATTAGACACTAAGGGGACAGTCCTATGATAAGACCCCACAGAACTACCAGTTTAGGCTGCTGTCTGGCTCAGCTGACTGGTGCCTGGCTCTGCCAAGCTCAGCTTCTTTTAAATCCCCAACCCTGGCTGAGCCAAATATACGCTAGTGATACTTGCTCTGCCCCAAGAGACTGGATCCTAAGCCCACTCTGCTTGGTCATGTGACCTGGCAACCTGACACTATTTAAAATGCTTGTTTCCCCTCTGCCGGGCTTAGGTAAAGCAGGAGCAGCAGCCCTGCTGGGTCTGGTGTAACTTTATACCAGCTTAATTTACACTGACTTGTTTTATGCCAGCTTCTTAAGCATAGGATTGCTCCCTTGCTAAATGGCAATTACTATCCAGAAATCACTTCTACGCGATAAAAATCATACACCCCATGAATAATACGTGGGAGTCTGTATTCACTTTGCCATTTTCTATACATAATTTAAATTTGATGTAAACATTTCTTATATCTTCCCCATATATTCCACGTTTAGCACAATGAAATGCAGGGTTGTTAGCAATCAACTGAACACAATCCAGACATCTTCCCTCAATGTGGTACTTCTGTTTGGGTTTTAGTGCATTTTCACAATGCTGGGTTCACTGTATTTCATATCTAGAAAAATGCATTTCTCTCTCGAAGTAGTACATTCCTTTACTACAGTGATAGCTGTGCGAAATGTGTCTCTGGAGTGTCAGAGTCACTTATTGACTATTTTCTGTAATGTGTGACGGATGATGAGTGACAGAAATGAAGTGTATTTATTATTGTGCATCTGCCAGTGTCCATCTGCAACCATCTGCAACTTTGTGAAGCTTCTGTTTTTCATGTATTTGAAGCCTGTGCATTCCTGTTTTCAATGCTTGAGTACCTATATGCTTATACAGTATAGGTAGGTAGCAGTGTTGGTCTGCCATAGTCAAAACAAAATAAAAAATAAAAACATTCCTTCCAGTAGCACCTTAGAGACCAACTAAGTTTGTTCTTGGTATGAGCTTCTGAAGAAGTGTGCATGCACATGAAAGCTCATACCAAGAACAAACTTAGTTGGTCTCTAAGGTGCTACTGGAAGGAATGTTTTATTTTATTTTATATCCTTATATGTTATTTTTGTTTTATTTTTTAAAACCATGCAATCATACGTCAATTTCATTATTGAATCCACCATACTTATCCATTGCATGAGGACAGGATATTGCTTTATTTTGCTTCAAATATGCACTGATGTTGGGACAGTCACAAGGAGGCATATATTTACTGATCATCATCTTAAATTCAAGGAAGATTCCTCTCACTGAAGAGCAATGACTTCTCAATGTTCTGTCCTGCACATGCAATCTACCCAAAGCATACCAGAATTTTCAATTCTAATATGGTGGGGGGTTTTGGCCTGAAAGATTTTACATCTCCCTCTTATTATACATATATTGCATGTTTTCAATGTTTGAATAAATCCTTTTATCAGTTTATGCATCTTCCCTACAAAAAGCCTCACAGCAGCATATAATGTTGTTCATATTCCATCCTGTCAAGATTCTTGAAATGAGACTCATTTTCTTGTGAAATGTATTGTAAAGCCAGCTATAGTGTTTTGCTGTTTGCATGGATGAACAGCTACTATGTGGGAAAGAATGTTGGAAATGTGAATAGCTTTTCAGTTGGTGTAATGGTAAATTCTGAAGTGTAAGCACTCTTCCTGGCTTGCCCCAGCCCAGCCCCATACCTGTACCCCTTTAAAGCCTATGCCAAGGCAGACATTATGGCTCTGACACAGGTGGCGCTGTGGTCTAAACCACAGAGCCTAGGGCTTGTCGATCAGAAGGTCGGTGGTTTGAATCCCCCGACAGGGTGAGCTCCTGTTGCTCGGTCCCAGCTCCTGCCAACCTAGCAGTTCGAAAGCACGTCAAAGTACAAGCAGATAAATAGATACCGCTCCGGCAGGAAGGTAAATGGTGTTTCTGTTCACTGCTCTGGTTCACCAGAAGTGGCTTAGTCATGCTGGCCACATGACCTGGAAACTATCTGCGGACAAACGCCAGCTCCCTCAGCCAGTAAAACGAGATGAACGCCACAACCCCAGAGTCGTCTGCGACTGGACCTAATGGTCAGGGGTAACTTTACATTTACCTTTATTGAGCAGGCTCTCCCCTCCCACTTCACTTAACATCCAGCCTCATGAAGAGTTGCAACAGACTGAAAAGCTTGCTCACTATTTTGCGACATTTTGGTTGTCCATAATAAACAGATTTAGGAATTCACAGAGACAAAAGTGGCAATTTAACAATTAGCAATCCATGTTAATGCAACTTGCCTCTCCTGCTTAGGAGAAAGGCTGGTTCGTTTGGCAACCAGCACTCTAGGAGAATACACCATTGTCCTTGCTGTGCCATAAGCACCAGCTCTTTGTTCCTTCCTGTCCCTTTGTACTGATCGTTCATGTTCATGTACCTTTAAAAACACATCCAAGAACTTCTAGGAGAACAGAGATGTGTGTTGCAATCAAATACAGTATATATTATATGCAGAAGTAAGCCCCACTGTGTTCAATCCATACTAGGACATCTCTTTATTTGACCAACTAAAATGTCACAAAGTAGCAAGCTTTTGAGTTCTTCAGCATTATTCAACAAATAATAATAATTAATAATAATTGGTTTCTCCAGCCACTCTGGGCAGCTCCCAACAGAATATTAAAAACAAGATAAAACATCAAATATTTAAAACTTGCCTAAGCAGGGTTGCCTTCAGATGTCTTCTAAAAGTCAGATAGTTGTTTATTTCCTTGACATCTGTTGGGAGGGCAATCCACAGGGCAGGCATATAGCTACCGAGAAGGCCCTCTGCCTGTTGAAAGCTATGCTCAGTGGGATTCAGGGATGCATTTTAAAGAGAGAAATGAGAGGCAGGCACAATTGTGTGTGTTTAGCTTAGGACTTTGTTGCTGGTCTGGTGTGGTCTAGTGAAGCATCTTGAATAACAAACTTCTTTAAGAACAGTAAGTTTAGGGACCTAAATGAGAAAAGATGGCAACAGTGAAAAATGTAGCCAGCAGGGGGTGCTAGTGAACAGCAGTGCTTGGGTAAACCATTTCATACATAAGCCTTAAATTAATTCATCACCACTGAGAATCTTTCACAGAATCATAGAATTGTAAGGGACCCTGAGCGTCACCTAGTCCAAACCCCTGCAATGCAGGAATCTCAACACACAGTCCCCCACCTCATTCAATTTGAAACCTTACGAAGTCCCTGCTTAGCTTTGCACATGTGCAAGCACTTTTATTGCTGCACCACTAGGAACTCCTCATCAGAAGAGGAAATTGTTATCCAAAGTCAGGGCAGGCTTTACATTTGCTTTGCAGACCAATTAAACCAGGAGCCCCTTTAAACCCTCGAGTTGTGAAAAACTAGTAGCTCATTCCAGAGTCGTAGCTACACGGGGGGGGGGGGGAGGCTAGACAGGGTTTTTTGCTCCAGGTGAAGCCTCCAGAAGGGCACCATTCAGGGTCCCCCGGCCTGCGTGTGTGTGTACGCAAATGTGTGTGTGTGGGGGTGCCAAATTGGGTTTTTGACCTGGGTGAAATAAAGCCTAGTTTTGCCCCTGGCTCATTCACGACTTACTGAGAGTGTTCCACAACTCCATTTTAGTCTTGTCTGGTCTCCAAAGCAATAGACCAGAGCTACCGGTAACAGATAGGGATTGTGCTGTGCTTGCCTGCTGATGATTGAAAAATTGGAATTGTGGTTGACATTTCTAAAACTGGGATACTTTTAGACTCCCAGGGGAAATATGAGTTGATAAATAAGCCTTAAATTAATTCATCACCACTGAGAATCTTTCACAGAATCATAGAATTGATGATTCTATGCACACGGCCTACAAAGAATGAAAAAGGAGAGGTATTGGATGCAACACTCAATAGCTACACTACAGCTCTTGCGTTCAGTATTAAGCCAAACCTTTGAAGAAGATAAAAACAAAAATGTAAAGCATATTCGATGTCATGAAGGTAGTGATTTAAAATACTGTCATGCTACAGAGAAGGGGAAATGGAGTGGAAATGCTTAGTGGGATTTCTAGAGTAAGGAACATTTTTAATAGGTCTGTTCCTCTGCAGCCAACAGGAGACATGAATCAGATGAAGTTTTCCCAGGTATGCAAATAGCTTTATGAGAAATGCTTTGCCCATTTTGTTTCTAAAAGTCACAGGATCCTTTTCAGTGGTGAAAAAGTTAGTCAAAAACTGGGAATGAATGACCCCTGTCAAACACTCCATGGGCAAAGTAGCCAATTTTGACTGGTGGTCCCCCCCCCGCCCCCAGTAGTCATATGTGACATTGCAATGCCTCTTTGGGCCTCTTATACAAATAAGGATGCTGCAGAAGCTTCAGAGGGGGAGAAATCCAATGCAGATTTCCCATTCACACTGGAGCTACCGGTATGTCAGAAGAGAAGACCCAGTGAGCTCAACAGACTTAAATCTGCTGATTCCAAGTTAGTAGTCTGCTCTGACTATGACTAACTTCTAATATATTTTTTTTTTAATTGCTGCAGCCCTTACGAAAAATAATAATAAAGAATAATAATAGCAAATAATGTATGCTCCCTGAGCAGCTTAGAGGAAGAGCAGAATACAAACGCAAGGAATAAAACCCAGACGGAGTTCTGGGTGGGATTCTGTGGCGGCTTTTGCCTGGCTAAATAGAGGCGCCCTTTCTGCTACCTCGGGAGGCGAAGAGAGGAGGCAGAGGCAGAGCGCGCGCCTTCGGACCGGCCGGGTTTCCCTTCAGCATTTCCCCTTCCCGCCCCGCACATCCCCAGAACATCGGGCTGCTGAAGACAGGAAATCCCGAGGAAGCGGAGAAGCTGCTGCCTCGGCTGGATTTCCGTCCCTGTCGCGCGCGCGCCAGTGGCAGGAGCCGGGGAGAAAAACCCACGCGGGTCTCGCGGCCAGCGATGTTGCGAGCGGTGCCTCAGGCAGCTCGAGGGAGGAGCCGGAGCCGGAGGAGGAGCTTGAGGGGGGCGCGGGGGAAGCGGGAGAAAAAGCGCCAGCCGAGCAGTCCGCGCGCAGTCAGGCAGCGGCTGCCTCCGAGCCGAGCAAAGCCCTGCGCGCCCTGAGGGATGAAAGGCGGGAACGGGGAGCGCAGTCCAGAGGTCCGCTGCTGTGAAGAAGAAGAAGACGACGACGAGGCGAGAGAAGAGTCCCCTCTCAGAGGGTCTCTCTCGGAAAGGAAGCTCTAGCTGACCGCATGGGCTGGCGAGCGGACCGCCAGAGAGAGCAAGCGCCGCTTCGCGCCTTTTAAGTTTGCCGCTGCTGAGCGGGCAGGAGAGGGGCACGCTCGCCAGCGCATGAGGGAAACCGTCCCGGGGACTTGTGCCATTTCCACGCAAGGTTGTCTCCCCTGCCCTCTGCCTCCCTTGTTCCCTGGGAACAAGAAGGGGCTGGGCTTAGTCCTTGCGAGGTGGAGGAGAGGAAGACCGAAAAAGCCCATTTCTGAAGCGAAAAGGTTTTCTGTGGGAGGGAAGAGACGGGGCTGCTTCGCTTGCCTGTCGCTTTGTGGAGTTTCGCTTTCTTAGACTGCCCCGAGCATGGACCCCCAGCCGCCCGCCCCCACCTCCCTCTACTACATGAACCACACCTGGGGCTTGTCCTGGCTGGACTCGAATGCCTCCAGGTCAGCTCCCGAGCGCCCCCAGGAGGAGGGGAGGGCCAGTTTCCTCTTCGAAATTGGCATTGAGAACTTCATCACCTTGATAGTCTTTGGCCTCATCTTCACCCTGGGCGTGGTGGGCAACTCCTTGGTCATCACCGTGCTGGCCAGGAGCAAGCCAGGCAAGCCTCGCAGCACCACCAACATCTTTGTCCTCAACCTGAGCATTGCCGACTTGGCCTATTTGCTCTTCTGCATCCCTTTCCAATCCACAGTGTACATGTCGCCCAGCTGGGTGCTGGGCACATTCATCTGCAAGTTCATCCACTACTTCTTCACCGTCTCCATGCTGGTCAGCATTTTCACACTCTCGGCAATGTCTGTGGACCGCTATGTGGCCATTGTGCATTCCCGGCGCTCCTCGTCCCTGCGAGTGTCCCGCAACGCGCTGCTCGGTGTCGGGGTCATTTGGCTGCTCTCGATTGCCATGGCCTCGCCTGTGGCTCACCACCAGCGTATCGTTCACCAGGAAATCATCAACCAGACTTTCTGCTGGGAAGTATGGCCCAATCTTCAGCACAAGAAAGTCTACGTGATCTGCACTTTTGTCTTTGGGTACCTGCTACCACTGCTGCTCATCTCCTTTTGCTATGCGAAGGTGAGTGCAGGTGAATTAGCACAAGTCATGCCATAGATGTGTGCGAGAGGCAGCCATTCCCAAAGTGTATAGGGAAAGCAGCCTTGGAGAACAATGACTTACACAGCAGACTGCACAGTGGTAAAAATAGCTTGGACTAAAATGAATGTTTAGTGTGCAATGAATGCTTAGTGTGACATTACTGTGCATAACCTGTGTTGGCTACAGATATAATTGCACAATGTTTAACATACACTAAAAGGTTAAAGGTTGCATTTGCAAGGACTTTATTGACCATGATGCAGTAGTTCATGTGCATAGAGGCTTGGTAAGTCAAAGTTGAAAAGTGTGTGGAATGGTTGCACAAGCTAAATTCCAGATGGTAAGGGGTGGGGTGGGGTTGAGTGGAGTTGTTTATAGATCTTGATCTCTTTATGATATTATAAACTTTAGACTAGCAACTACCGGTAGAGATATATTTCAGAGGTTACAATAAGTGTAACTTCCCATTCCAAACACATTGTATTGAAACTTACTCAAGGCAGAGCCATACAACCTCGTTATATGCCTTCCATACGAAGTAAATTGCAGCTGCTTCAAAGACAGGGCAAATGTTTGCATTGTTTATCGTCAGTTCTTACCCTGTGTCAAAAATAGATAACTTTGCAAGCAGCAACAGGCTTTGTGAATGAATGTTGCTTCATATTGCAGTCTTTTGCTTAAAAAATCTGGGTATCTCAGTGTGAATGACCTTCTGAGGGAAAGAAGATAGGGGTTTCCTAAAATCTGTTCCTGCACAAAGGCAGTTTCCAGGTGGTGGTTGCACAGTTCCTATCCATAAGGCAATCTGTGAATTAAAGTGTAATGTCTTTTGATAGATATCAGTGGAAGTTTTGCTTTTGACTTCAATGGCTCAGCTTTCTAAGCAATGGGAGATGAAGGGTTCATCCTGACTATCTGATTGAGATAAAAAGAATCAATAGAAATGCTAGAACTAGATGGCACTAAAACATCAAATTGCAATTGATTTGAAACTCCACACTCTCTTCATTCTGAGCACACAGTGCTTTTGCTTGAATTTATAATCTGGAGGCTTGGATAGCTCAGTCGGTTGAGAACAAGACTCTTAATCTCAAGGTCCTGGGTTCAATCCCCATGTTGGGTGAAAGATTCCTGCATTGCATGGGATTGGATTTAGATGGTCCTCATGGTCTCTTCCAGATCTACAATTCTATGATTCTAAGTTGTCTTAATACAAAATGTCAATCCATTCATCATACAACATTTATAATTAATTGTTACCATTGGCCATAGTTTCACTGTTGTAAATGGTAACGAATTTTGAAACCAGTTTTTAGTTAGAAAGACTTTGTATTTAGCCCAGAATCCCAGTACTTCCAATATTTCCAGTACATCAAAATCCTTGAATACTATATGCATACACTGATTTACTAGTTTTATTAAGCAGAAAACAGATAACAGGAATGCAAACCATCACTTTTCAGAATGCCTACTACAGTTAATTTATTATGTGATTGATATGAAGCTGTTGGCAGCAGTCATTAGGAGTTTTGGAGCAAGGTGTCATGATGAAATGCTGCTCTACTTCTCCATAACATCAGGAGAGAATGTGAAAACTCTGGATTGGTATCAGAGTGCAGTGGTGAACTGGATGAGGGCCAATAAACTGCTTGAATCCTCAAAATACAGAGGCTGTTTGGGTGGTGGTTTCTGTGTCCAGGATACAGGAAATTATTTGTTCTTGATGGGATCGCACTGCCTCTGAAGGAGCAAGTGCATAGCTTGGGAATACCATCAATAGATGTTGCGAGTGTCCTCTGCGGCTAGGAGTTCTTTTTATCAGCTCTACCTGGTTCACTAGCTATAGCTGTTTTTGGAAAGGGATAACCTGACCACTGTAGTCCATGCTTTGGTAACCTTGAGGCTGGATTACTGTAATGCGCTCTTTGTGGGGCTGCTCTTGAACCTGATTTGGAAGCTCCAGCTGCTGCAGAGTGCGGTGGCCAGACTGCTGACGGCAGTGCATAATCTCAGTCACTGAGATCATCTGTCATAGTATCATTGGTTGTTACCCAAGCTGGTAAGGCTCATTTGACATCAACACAAAAAAGAGCTTTCTTTCATCAGTTCCATCTTGTGGAATGTACTGCCAATAGAGATCCAGCGGATGCTTTCTGTTTCAATTATCAAAAGCCTGCTGAAACCTTGTCTATTTTGCCAGGCTTATGCAGGCAGATAAGAATGCATCTTTCCATAATAGTTAGCTGATTAGCTCTTAGTTTAATTTTTAATGTGCTTTTATTATATGTAGATATTAAAATGCCTTGATGTTTTATTATATAGTAGTATATAAATATTTTGTTATAAATAAATAGTTTTTGTAAGGGAATAACAAAAGTGGCATGGTTAAAATGATTAAAACCATTGTTAGGCTGCTTTGATATTATAGGACACATTAATTGTTATGAGTAAAAATGTGACATTAGCCACATTCAGGTATTTCCCCACATACAATGCCTGCGCATAGAGAGAAAGGGGCAATGAGAGTGCATTGCTGGTCTTGTTCTGGATAGCATGCCTCCTGGACATCTGTGCATTGGTGAAGACATTGTAGCTCATATGGAGAATTTTTCTATGCTGACATCTGTGCCTCTGTGTGGACGTCCAGGGAGCATGGCCAGCTGGATTGACTCCCAAGGTTGGACAGAGCTGCTGTTCTAGTTTCCTGGCAGGTCATTCACCATGGCTTACTGCTCTGGTAGGGGGCGAGGCAGTAGGGAGATTGGCTTGGTGTAAATGCACCTGCAGAAGTAGCAGATTGGCTCTGCTGGTGCACTTGCACTGTACCAACTGCACTATTGATAAGCAACAGTGACTCACTTGCCAGAAAGCTAATGTGGCCCCCGTCCCCAACCTGGCATGCCACTGCTGATGAATGGTGAGGTGGTTTGAGTATTGAACCTGGGAGACCACATGGCCATGAAATTCCCTGCGTGACCTAGGGCCAGTCACAGGATGGTGTAAGGATGAAACAGGGAAGGGCAGAACCATCTATACCACATTATTAGAAATGTAATAGTGAGTAATAATAGCTAAATGTATCAAAAATGCCTTAATGGGACTAATGGCTCTTCTATATTATATTTCTGATCTTGGCTGCACCTTATATGTTGCAATATCAAGAGAGGGAGAGTTTAATCATGTGCTTATTTAAACAGTGTTTGGTGAAGCAGTTTTACGTGAAACCACTGGTGGCTGCTTCAGGAATTGGTGAAAGAGTGGGATTTAAGTTGTGGGGGGATGGAGTGGAGGAAGGGGCTATTTCAGTCAGTACCTTGCAAGTGAATGGTTGCTGACTGAATAGTCACCACTGGTCCTGCTATCCACAAAGCATGACCCAGAAGCTGTAAAGGGTAAAGCGAGATGAGTGCCGCAACCCCAGAGTCGTCCGCAACTGGACCTAATGGTCAGGGGTCCCTTTACCCTTTACCTTTACCCCTGATTGCCACCAAGTGCCTGCTGGCACTTTTGCCCAGCAAACTCCCGAAGTGGCTGTCACCATTCTTAAATCCCCCCTCCCCCAACTGCTCACTCAGGATGAGTACAAACGTTAAAAGTAGTACAGTAATAGAAGACATGTACATCACAATGGGCTTCCTCCCTATTGAAACCTACCGTTAAAAGCAACCCTCTGCTCTCATCTTATCAACCAAATGCTTGTCCAAATAGAAACATCTCACAGAAGTTCAACAGAGCAGCTGCTACATTATTGTTACACAACCTTGGTACAGCCCACAGAATTACTAAAGCATAGTGAGTTACAATACCTCAGTGTAGTGGTTGTTATTCCTAGTTTTCATTTAATTGTTGGCATAAGATATGCCAAAGTGGCCGTATGTATAATTGCTTATATCACAGCTGTGTAATTATAGCCTCAATGAAAACACACACTAAATAAAATCACTTCTAGCCTGTTGCCTTCTCAAGGGGCAAAGGGTTCTTTTTGGATTCCAGTGTCTAAACAAAACAGCGACTTGGTACTTAAACAGGGATTGTTTGCTAGACAAAAATAGAAAGCAAACCATAGAAAATACCAGGTATCTCAGGGAGTTGTCGCAGGGCAGCAGCACACCCTCCCACTCCTTCAGTCTACAGCTAGCACTGGGATCTCTTACTAAGCAGGGGCATGACTGAGTTTATATACTTCTAATGTTTCAAGTTGAAGTCACCAAAACTTTCCCACTCTTCTGGTTGTTGACTTCAATGTTTGCTGGTGACTTCAAAGGACTGGTTAGTAGCTAAGGGTGAAGGCTTATTACTCCTGTTCTAAACTCGTGCCTTGATGGAGCTGTGCTGCTTATCTGCCTTCCAGATGTGGAAAGTTGCTGCAAGATATCAAGGGAGAGGGGAGAGGCAGCAGAAGAGTCAATGAGGGCCAGTGTTTCTGCCATTGTGCTCACACGACATCAATGTCCCTGCCACCTTGCTCCTCTTTTTCCTCTCCCTCTCAGTATCTGGCAGTGATCCCCGCATTGGATCACTGCCGAGTAAGCGGGAATTAATTCACCCACTGAGAAACTACCCCCCCCAAAACCCTCATGTTTTTGCCCCACTTCTTTATAGATGGAGTGATTCAACAAGTGCTGGGGCATATCAACTACATTCTCCCTGTAAATATGGAATATTTTAAAATCAAATAATCAAATCTACAATCTCCATAGCAAAAAAAAAAAAAAAATGCACAATGATCTTAGTTAAACAGGCTAATGTTTACTAGATTAATTTTTGTTACCTTTTTTGGTCGTAACACCACTGATACATCCAGCCCAATGGGATCCTTCCCATAAGGTTAATGGCATCAATAAATTTGACTGATTTGGGTCTCTACCACACTCAGTTGTTTCTGAAAAGTTTGGATGGAGGATGCTGTGCTCATTAGAGCGGGAGCTTTCTGACAAATAAATTACCTCCTCTGTCACCTGTTCTGTAACAGATATGTGATTAGCTATTTTCAGACTATAGCCATCTAAAATATTTTTCAAGCAGTTCATTGAGGCCTCTTGGGAGAAAAGCTTTGTGAACTTTTCTTCTGTTGTTAAACTTTAGACATTAAAGTTTATTGCATTTTTCATGCATCTTAATCCAGATACCGTCTGGGATATGTCCCTGAAGTACTACGCTCCTTCAGCTCCTATAAAAAACAATAGCTGTTTAATAAATCTGCCTTCTACCAGAAAGAGAAGCAGCATTTAGGTAGCAAGTTTCTCCTCAGGCTGTTCATTTGTCTGGATAAATAGTATTATTTAAGAACACTTACGAATACGATTTTCACATATGCTACTAAAAGTGTATTTTGCTATTTGTGTGTGTACTGTGGATGAATGACTTTAAGAGAGTCATTTAAATATCACAAATGTGTTGATGGAAACGTTTTTTGGTTGTTGCTTTTTTAAGAAAAAAATACAATGAGGTAAATCCAGATTAAATGGGAGGTGATAATGTGAATTGCCATTTTGATGCCAACAGAGTTTTGTGGATGCTGCGAAAAACATGAGGAACAACATTTCTCACAAGAAGTACCTGCCTGAAATTACCCTTGGATGATTCAGAATTGGCCTCAGAAGCTAAAGTAAAACATAATTTTTGAGAATCTTTGACATGGATTTTCACAGGTTTTGCTTCAATTACAAGAATGATTGCACTGTGATTAATACTGAAAGATTAATGAGGCAATTTCAGCTCAGTTTATTCACTTGGCATTTCAAGGCTGAAAAATGAATAAAATATTATAAATTGACATCTGTTTTTCCTTGTCTCTGAAGAAGTCATTTTGTACAAAGTGCCTGACCACTGTGGATTCACTAAACATTGATTTATAACCTTTCCTGAGCTTCTGGAGAGCTTTTCATGAGGTGGAGGCATCATTCATAATTCGCCAGGTGCATTTTCCACATGGTTATTGGCCACTTGCAACCAAGTGACATGCCTGGACGGCGCCAGGATGGTGCTTGACATCTCCACCATCTGGAGGTACATGCCTGGGGATCCTTGGATCTTGACTGTTTTCACACATTGCAACAGATCCTGTAGAATTCTATCCATTATATTTTATCTGCACAATCAGAATGGATTTCAGGAACCAAAAAAATTGTTTTGAAAAAATAGGACTTTTGAGCACCCAAATGGCAACTAGGCATTCTGTTTTGGCAACTGTAACTCTGGTTAAAGGAGCCAATTGGTGCAGAGCTTATATTTCTTAGTTTCTAACATTGGGTGGAGGGGATTGCAACCTGCAAACCATGCATCATAGCAATAGCAGGACTATAATAGCAGCAGTAAAGGTAAAGGGACCCCCTGACCAATAGGTCCAGTCGCGAACGACTCTGGGGTTGCGGTGCTCATCTCGCTTTATTGGCCGAGGGAGCCGGCGTACAGCTTCCAGGTCACGTGACCAGCATGACTAAGCCGCTTCTGGCGAACCAGAGCAGTGCACAGAAACACCGTTTACCTTCCTGCCAGAGGTTCCTACCTACCTATTTATCTACTTGCACTTTGATGTGCTTTCGAACTGCTAGGTTGGCAGGAGCAGGGACCAAGCAACGGGAGCTCACCCTGTCGTGGGGATTTGAACCGCCAACCTTCTGATTGACAAGCCCTAGGCTCTGTGGTTTAACCCACAGGCGCCACCCGCGTCCCTTTTAATAGCAGCAGTAGGAAAGTACTAAAAAATAATTGACTTGATCTGTTTTATGTAACAGGTCATGATTCTAAGAGCAATGCATTCATATAATTATCTCTACTGAACAGTTAAGAACATACATGATTTTATCATTAACCCCAATAAAAATTATTGATATATTAATTTAAAGCAACACTTCCCATATACTAAGTGCTAATGAAGAGGTTTTACATGAAACAAGTGAATGAAACCATAATAGCTGCCTTGCAGCAATCAATATTGCCATACAGTACTTGGGGCTTAAATCATGCTTCAACCTCTTATGAGCTATTAATGTATTTCCACTGATTGACACTGGACTCACTGATTGCCTTGGTGAGGGGAACAAGAGCAGGATGAGAGGGCATTAGCAACACTTGCTCACTCCTGTTATAGCAAGCTGCTGGAAGGAGGAGGGCAGCACTGAACTCCAGACACTTCTGCTGATATCCACTCCATTGAGTCAAAGCTGACCATTGTGATGTGATTGTCCTCAACAGGAGTGATCCTGAAGGGGGAGTCACTTTGTGTCACTTGTCAGGATTGCCATGTCAGTGAGGCTGCTGCCTTCCCTTTCTTAGTTTTAGTTTGTTATGGCTGTTGTTAGATTAAATGGGTTAGGCAGTTTGGGGGCAGTTAAGAGTTGTCACTGCAGGTATTGGCGGCTGATGCTCAGGGTGACAGCAGGAGCCTCCCAATTTTTGTTTGTGGTGGGAGGTGACTGTGAACCATGAGTTAAGAGTGTATATCCCCAAGTGAGAGATGGGGGTTGAGTGGCTATGAGAGAAGGCGAGAGGAGTTTGCGAGGGAATGGATTGATGGGTGAATCTGTATATGTGAAAGACTGTGGGGTGTTTTATTGCATTGCTCCTGTCCTGTCTGCAAGGCCAATTCAAGAGAGCAGCATTGAGTTACTGTTCCTTAAAGGTAAAGGTAAAGGGACCCCTGACCATTAGGTCCAGTCGCGGATGACTCTGGGGTTGCGGCGCTCATCTCACTTTACTGGCCGAGGGAGCCGACGTACAGCTTCTGGGTCATGTGGCCAGCATGACTAAGCCACTTCTGGCGAACCAGAGCAGCGCACGGAAACGCCGTTTACCTTCCCGCTGCAGCAGTACCTATTTATCTACTTGCACTTTGACGTGCTTTCGAACTGCTAGGTTGGCAGGAGCAGGGACCAAGCAACGGGAGCTCATCCCGTCGCGGGGATTCGAACTGCTGACCTTCTGATCATCAAGCCCTAGGCTCAGTGGTTTAACCCACAGTGCCACCCGCTGTTCCTTACCCACTGGCAGTTATGCTGTGGGGTGCTGCAGGGCACCATCTTGTACCTAGTGATATATAACTTATTTATGAAGCAATTGGGATTGGTCCTTTGGAGATTTTCAACACAGTGCCATAGATAAGTATTGATAAATTGCTTATTCAATATTGGTTTACTGTCTTCCACCTATTTAATACCAGGGTGGATTTGATTTAAATCACTAGTCCGCAAGACTTGATTCAAATCATTATTTTTATTTTTATTTTTTACAGAAAGGCTCATTCTTGCTGGTATAATCTTAATATTTACAACCAGATGGTTTCATTTTTGGAATAATAAATTTTCAGAGTAGTTTTTACAGTTCTATCAAAAATTACTGATTTAGTTATACTATTAGAAATACATAGACAGATAACATTAAACCCTACAATAATTTAATAATTAACTGTTTATATTTGGACAACTTTTCTGCTGTACTTTATTGGAAGGAGAAAAATAATCTTTTCCTTAATAACAATTTAAACAATTTATTTAACTAAAACAGTAACATTGTTAACTGATGTGGTTAAACAATTAAAAAGAAAAAGAAAACTTAGATTGAGTTTTAGCACACATGAAAAACTTAAAACAAATCCTTATTTCCTGATGAATAGCCTTTGGACTATAATATAACTTGAATAGAAAACTATCTTTAGAAAGATTTTTCCTCCAGAAGCATTTTATTTTAAAAATCCAATTTAAATTTTAAAAAAAATCTGATTTAAATAAAAAATATATCTTTTTATTTTTATTTTTTAAAATCATTGATTTTTATCCACCCTGTTTAATACCAAATTACACTTATACATAGATGTTTATAATACCATCAGCAAAATAAAATAAGCTGGATTGGTTTATCACTTTTCTCTATGTCCATCTTCCTTCTCTGGACATTTTCTTACATTTATACCCACCTTTCCTCTATAAATGTGGCATTAATGTGGTTCCTAAGAGGTATCCTATACAGACACTGACCAGACACATATCTGCTTAGCTTCTGCAAGATGATCGCCTCATCTGCATTCAGGCCATACCCTGGAACTAGCTATTTGTTCCCTACCCTTTACAAGAGGAAGGGATTGATAATATATTTGGTGATAAACTACTTCAAACATTTGGGTGATAAAGTAAAACATGTTCTTTCACATTGCATTGTTACAATATGCTACGCCAAATACAACCAAATATATCTGTAGTTTAAATCTCTTTTGGTCTGTGATGCTCTCATGCTCTAATGTTGCAAGAGATGTTTCCAGCCTTATCTTGTAGGAAAGCTTTTTGCAAAGAACTGTAATTTAATTTAGCAATATAACTCTTGCGGTTTATATTGCTTATGTGAATTTCCAGGAATATTGTTCCTGAAATCTTGTTATAGAAACCATGTATAGTATTATAAGGCAAAATTGGCGAGAACCCAAGTATCGACATGGTAACTAGATGCAAAAGAAATAAAGGTTTAGATCTAGAATATATTTATTCTAATATATGTTTTTCACCCCTACATCTAGTAGCAGGGCAGTAAGAGGGGAAAATAAAAATAAAATTAATGGACCAATGATAACCTGTATGTATTTTAAACTGGAATTCATGGGTGGCTTAGGAAAGCCTAATTTATTTTATGAAGTAAAATACTGTATTGCAGAGAGCTGATTATCTATTAAATGTACTACTATGCCAATAGTCTGGTCAAATACACATTGAGACTAAAACAGATGTACTGTATTACTAAATGATTAGCCATGCAAAGTATATTGTAGCAAAAACAAAAGAGTCTGGTGGCACCTTAAAGATGGGCAGATACCTAGCTGAAGGGGAGCTAGTAGCAAAGTGATGGATGATCCATTATCCCTAGCATGTGCTGGTCAATACACAAGATGGAAGCCCTCCTCCTTCTCTGGCAGTTCTTTATACATTTTTGAAATCCCCCCCAATGGTTTCCATGGGAGGGAATAAACTATGTGAGATGTAGCTGAAAAACACTGCCAGTGGCAGATCTATGACCATAGAGTGTGGATGTTAAGTGCAGTGATAGAGAGGCACTTTCCCTCTGTCTTAATCACCTCCAGCTAGCAAGTGCAAGGAATTCAAATTTCTATCTTGACATATTTATTGTGTGGGCTAGAGTCCACTTTATCAGATGCTTGAATAGCTATTCTTATGATGACATATACCGGTGTGTGTGTGTGTGTGTGTGTGTGTGTGTGTGTGTGTGTGTGTGTGTAATACTTTGGCCACCTCAGGAAAAGAGAAGACTCCCTGGAAAAAACCCTGATGTTGGGAAAGATGGAGGGCACAAGGAGAAGGGGACGACAGAGGATGAGATGGTTGGATAGTGTTCTCGGGGCTACCAACATGAGTCTGACCAAACTGCGGGAGGCAGTGGAAGACAGGAGTGCCTGGCGTGCTCTGGTTCATGGGGCCACGAAGAGTCGGACACGACTAAACAACAATATGTGTGTGTGTGTGTGTGTAGAAAAGCTGCCTGGGCATTAAGCAGTAATGGTAATAATAGAAGAGATGCAAAATGTGACGCCAAGAGGCAATGAAATGCAAGTATAGTCTGGTGTTTCTACGTAAAACTCACACAAGCATCCTGTATAAAGCTCTTTTATACATTTCAGCTTTTGATGGAATATCACAGACTGTACTTCCTGCATTTCATTGTCGTTTGGGTTGAAGGTACACAGCTGTCTCCTCTTCTGCCCTGTCCATTTATATATTATATTTGTTGTTCAGTCGTTCAGTCGTGTCCGACTCTTCGTGACCCCATGGACCAGAGCACGCCAGGCACGCCTATCTTTCACTGCCTCTCGCAGTTTGGCCAAACTCATGTTATATATCAGGATGCAACTCACTACACAAAGAATCCGCCTAAAGGAATAGATTTAGATGCATAAAAATATAAATGGAAAACAGTAATCTAAGGAAAGGATGGTGCATTCTTACTTAAATTACACTTTTTCAGTTTAACTTAGTTGTTGGGATTTTTTTTTTTAATGTGTTGGCTATTGTAGCACATTTACTTTAGCTCATTTCCACTCTTCCCTCCCCCCACCCCACTTTTGACCATATTGTAATCCATTATAATCCCCTGATTAGGAATACATATAAAAAGAAACAGAGAGCTCATCTCTTACTGTTGCGTTAATTTGGCGGTTCTGCCTCACCCAGCTGGATGCACTTGAGCTTTTGTAGCTTTTTTCCAAATATTTGGAAGCCGTAAAGAACAAATGTGTTCATAACTGCCCCTGAGGATATGATTATTTATGTTGGTATTTGAAAGCTGGTATTTGAAAAGTTTAAAAACTTTGATTGTAAAAAACCTATCAACATAACATTTGAACCTGTGAATCTATGTAGTAAATATTTTTCACCAGATACTTATTAGATGCAAAACGCAGCATGTGTCCTTTCTAAGTAGAAATGAATAGGATGCATGCTGAGTTTTGCATCTAATAGGTGTCTGAATTCAATGGGGTTTATTCCCAGGTAGGCAAGTGTTTATTGCCAGGTAGGCAATTCCCAGGTAGGCAAGTGGGACCCAGGTGGTGCTGTGGGTTAAACCACTGAGCCTAGGGCTTGCTGATCAGAAGGTCGGCGGTTCGAATCCCTGTGACGGGGTGAGCTCCCGTTGCTCGGTCCCAGCTCCTGCCAACCTAGCAGTTCGAAAGCACGTCAAAGTGCAAGTAGATAAATAGGACCCGCTCTGGCGGGAAGGTAAACGGCGTTTCCGTGTGCTGCTCTGGTTCGCCAGAAACGGCTTTGTCATGCTGGCCACATGACCCGGAAGCTGTACGCCAGCTCTCAGCCAATAAAGTGAGATGAGCGCCGCAACCCCAGAATCGTTCGCGACTGGACCTAATGGTCAGGGGTCCCTTTACCTTTACCTAGGCAAGTGTTAGAGTTATTTGAGTGGAATTTTCCGATCTGGACTTTGTGCAGAGCAGGAATGAATAAGCTCCACTACAACAATGAGCTCCAAAAACTTTTACTGCAAAACTGTCTTAAACTAGTTACTTTGTTTTATTTTGTAGCTCTAAGCAAACTAGACATTCAATGTGTTGGCGAGGGTGGGGGGTGTTATTGGGTTGTTTTTGTTTTTATTATGTATTTTGTCTTTTTATATTGCAATTTTATGTTGTAACTACCCTGAGTTCTGCGGATGAAGGGTGGTATATAAATTTGATTTAATCATCAACATCATCATCATCTTTTCAGGTTCTCAATCACCTGCATAAAAAACTGCGGAACATATCAAAGAAGTCAGAAGCATCCAAAAAGAAGGTAAATAAATAGCTTTCCTTATTAAAAACAAGGGTTGAGAGGGCATGTTGTTGAGTGCATATTCATTTCCAATATGCCATTTACCAAACCATATTAGTAAATTTAGAAAGAAAATGTGATAATTCAGTATTTTGTGACAGGTATCAGCACATTTCAGGAACCAGCAGATCTTACTAAAATAATCTGATTTTTTTTAGGATTATGAAAAAGAAATCATTTTTTAACATACCCCTCCCCATTTTTATTTATTTAATGCAGATATACCAGTGATTTTATCTATTCTAACAAATCAAGGCCAATGAACAATCATACAATAAAACAAAATTTCCTGTGCAGGTGGAAATGGCCTCCTTGTATTCTTTGCCTTATCTCAGGAGCTGAAAGACTCCCCATGCAATGAGGAACAGGCAGTCTGACTGTAGCAGCCTTGACCTAATTGACCGTGGTCCCTCATTTGTCCCTCACTTGACCTAATTGACCGTGGTCCCTCATTTGTCCCTTGTGCTGTTTTTTGTACATTTACACTATGTATGCACAAAGAACAAAGCCGAAATAATTAAGGGGCCGGAGACATAATGATGGCAGAAGTGGAATGCCACACTAGCAATACTTGTGCATTTAAATCCTCCACACAAATAAAATCATGAGAGGGAAAAGAACGAGAATGAGCATGCTAGTTCTGCTACCAGCGCACTCCCATCTGTTAGCTGGATGGCTAAATAGCTGCATTAGGCAGTCTTCTCTATTTGCGTTATGCATGGCTCTCACTGGAAGGACAGATCCTGAAGCTGAGGCTCCAATACTTTGGCCACCTCATGAGAAGAGAAGACTCCCTAGAAAAGACCCTGATGTTGGGGAAGGTTCAGGGCACAAGGAGAAGGGGACGACAGAGGACGAGATGGTTGGACAGTGTTCTCGAAGCTACCAACATGAGTCTGACCAAACTGCGGGAGGCAGTGGAAGACAGGAGTGCCTGGCGTGCTCTGGTCCATGGGGTCACAAAGAGTCGGACATGACTAAACGACTAAACAACAACAACAACAAAATGGCTCTAAATTGCATGGGAGGTCTGTACGAGTGCAGAAGGAGGATACAGTGGAGGAGGTGGGGCTAATAGGCTAATCTCAGCTTTCCCCTTCACATACTTCTAATTGCATGAGGGATAAATAACTGAAGAGGGTTTTGCTCATAAGTAGATCTGCTTCTGCAGCTATCAGGTCAGGTAGATGCTTTTGCAGATAGATGCTTAAGAGTGCAAGCCTATGCAGGTCTACTCAGAAGGAAGTAATATGCTTCAATGGGACTTGTTCCTGGAGTGTATATGATTGCAGCCACGTGAAACAGGAGGCTGCACTTCAGGGAACAAAAATACTCACAAGTAAGCATCCTAATAAGTGATGTTGAGTAGTAGGCAGACAGTCTACTCGCAGGCACACCATCTACTCATGAGTAAATGACATAGCTTAGCAGCTTGAGTCACTTTGAAGTGAGATATGTATATTTACTTTTTTAATTGGATTTTCAAATATATAAGAACAAAAAAGGGAACATAGTGTATTTATGTTGCACATACACCATAAATAAGACACTAGAAATGCATTTCAATTTTTTTGGTCATTATTATATTTCATGTACTTTGATTTTCTAAGGAGAATCCCTAAGATTTAATACTGGTAAAAAATAAAGAAGAGCTGTCTTGTATGTCTCCTTGGCTGCACATTATACCAATAATGTCACAAAGGCTTCTGAGATATAATGGAATAAGATGTAGCAAGGGATTTTCAGGCCATTATGTACAATTACTCTAGCCAAAGGAACCATCTGTTATAAATATGATAGATTTAAGAGGTAGAGGGTCAAATCCTGCCAACAGTTACATCTGAGGTTACTTGAGCATAACATAATGAGCTTCATATTTTTTAGCAAACAATGGCAACTGAAGCTTGTTAGATAATTAACTTGTTAGATAATTATATATGACAGGAGCTATAATTTGTTTTAGTTAGATTCAAGGACAGAAGGATTTGTTTTTTACTGTTAACATAAAGTGATATACCCCCCCACCTCTCATTGAAAATATGTATGACAAATGATGTTATTTCAGATTTTGATTAAGTTTTTTTCTTAGCCTGAATTTCCCCCCCAAATAAGTCATTTATTTCATGTGCCAGGGAAAATCAACTGGTTGCTGTGTCACACAACAGCTGTATTTTGAGCATATTGTTATCTTACTATCACGATATATACTAGCAGTAATCTCAGTTCTCCAAGTGCATGTCCTTATGTAGACATAACAGCACCATCAATATGCAAAAGGCAAGTATCAGCAAGCATGGGCGAACCCCAAGATATTCAGAAGTTCAGAAAAAAACCTTAATATGAGGTCTGGGGGGGAGATGGAAAATTGGGGTGAGAGAGGGAATGAAATGAAGTGTCTGAGATATTGAACAGTAGTAATACACATTGCACTTTTTTCTGATCACAAATGTCCCCCTGTTTATGATGTTTAGGCAAAATGGCACCTCCCAGACACAGCTTGGTATTAGCTGTCTTGGAGACATCTCAAGATATGCAGAAGTAAAATTATTTTTTTGAAGAAAAACCAAAATGCTAGCATGGCCCAAGTCTCATTTGTTTAATTCCCATAAGCTGCTTTTTGGAAACTTGAATAACATAACGTAAAAGTTTACTGTACCTTTATTCCCTTTTCATTGTTTTTCAAGCCTATATTGTGAGTCTGCTTGTTCAGTTGTTAAGAATTAATCCACACTTTTAACTTTTCTGTCTCAGACAGCACAAACCGTCCTGGTGGTCGTAGTGGTTTTTGGGATATCCTGGCTGCCCCATCATGTTGTACATCTCTGGGCTGAATTTGGAGATTTCCCACTGACTCAAGCCTCGTTTCTCTTCAGAGTGGCAGCGCATTGCCTGGCTTATAGCAATTCTTCTGTGAATCCTATTGTATATGCATTCCTCTCTGAGAATTTTAGGAAGGCCTATAAGCAAGTGTTCAAATGCCAGATTGGTAGCAAATCACCTCCGAATGAAGGTAAAGAAAATAATATTGACACACCACCATCTACTAATTCAACACATGTGTGAACAACCCTAATAAATGTCTTTATTTGCAATGCCAGGTTTTCATCTAAGTAGACCTGCTTCAGATAAAAAGCACAAGTGCTCCAAAACTTTATGTTGCCAATTGGTACTCAGCTTAATGAAGTTCTGTTTGTAATAACAGCTTCTGGAGAAAAAACTTTGATGCGAGAAAATCTGGGTTCATATGGAAAGCACTCTAATATTCTTTTTCTGGAATGCTTTTCAAATGAAGAGTACCTTAGTTATTTTAAAATTATGCCAGAAAAGTAAATCGGAAACCTGCTATACATTTATAAGGGTGTTCATTTATACCTATTATAATGATTTGCTCCTATACAAACAAATGCATTTTAAAAAAAAAATCACTAAAGCTGCAATCCTAACTGTACTTACCTAGGAGTAAGCCCCGTTGAATGTGGTAGGACTTAATTTTGAGTGGTCATGGTTAGAATTACACCATAAACTATTATTTCTCAAAATGTGACCTTTTGCAAGGAAATAGGATACAAATCACAGGCACCTGAGGATAAAAGTGAAATGTGCTTCAAAGCTTATCTGTCCAAGCCGTGCAGTAGCCCCATGTAATTAATGCCACATTTACACAATAAGCCAGAGATTGTCCAGTGTAAGATTACTGCCCACTTAGAACAGCTGCTTCAGAAATGGAATATATTGTGGTGTTTAGATGTTCATGGTTTATAAGGCCAGTTTTGCTGCTCAGCTTTCTGTATATGGAAACCTGCATAGGATTCCCTGGTGTGTAATTAATGAAAGAATACCAGGTAGACAGAATCTAGTTTCCAAATTTTGTCAGGTGCTTCCTATGGAAATAGCCATAATGGCGGCAAATTTCAGATACCCCTTCTCATGCTACTCTAGCTATTAAGAATCTAACAATACAAGGAGCTGGTTCGTATGTAATGCTAAGACAAACTGTGGCTTGGCATGATCACACATCCACACTTGACTTAGCATGTTGCTCAAATACAGGCTCATGGCTTGCCTCACTCCAGGCAAACCTTGAGCTGTAACCATGATATGTTCTTAGGTAACAGCTCATGTTTTGTCTGGAGAAGACAAACCACAAGCCTGGGTTCAAACAGCACACTAAGTCAAACAATGGATTAGCAGCGCGGTTGCTGGGGGAGGAGTGCAGGATCCACAGTTCCCTCTCTAGTAATCCTCACATTTGCGCTAATTAACTGTTTGGTTTGGCATTACATGTGAACCTGCTCTATATGCATTTCTATATCAAGATACAATATAGATAGTATTAGTCATAACACCCAATGGAAGCTGAACGCTACTATTTCTTCACTGATAAATATCTAGATTTTTAAGGAAAGTAATTACAAATTAAAATTGAATTCTAATAACTTTTTCAGCTGTTTATGAAATGTGAAATCTAATTTCATGCACAAAAGCAAATTTAATTATTTACTAACTGTATACCCAACTTTTTGGTTTGGGTCAAAGATAACAACTTGTGGTTTATGAGTAAAGTATACTTCTTCATATGTTTTGCTGCTTGCACAAACTGTACAACAGATATACAAAATGCAGTAGGTGAATTTGGATTATTAGCTGTAATGGTGATTGAGGTGAAAGCCATCATAGGCCATGGTGAACTGTCTTTTCTTTAGCATGATTATTACATTTTTCCTTTTTATTAGTATGATGACTTTAAGTACTCTGACTTCTTAGAAAAAAGGACAAGATCACATTTCATCGTTGCCTGGCTCAAATCAGTTTTCTTAATAGTTTTGAGTTGAAAAGCTATAAAGCCAATTAGAATCAACTTATTTAATTTGGAACCTGCTCTTAATACTTTTCTTCCCCCAAGTGTGCTCCACATACCCAGAATGAATACATTAAAAAATCAGAATTCCTTGAAAAAATCCTTGTTTTGGAGAGCCATGGAAAGTCCATGGAAATTCTGCCCAATCTTCTACACACAATTGGTTCCAGTGATGCTGCTAATTGAAGCAGCTCACTCAAACTACAAGCCCAATGCATTTATTCAGCTACCTCTAGTTCTCAATCACAATTTTCTTATAATGTTGCCCCATTTTTGCTCCCAGCTCTGTATTTTGAGGGATTTGACTGCCACTTAAATCTTAGGGGGGGGGGGGAGAGTTGACTGATGCTTTGGAGAGCCTCCTGCTTCCTGCCTTCCTCAAATTTAGCCAAAGCATGCCTACCAATAGCTTTTTAAAAAACCAGCAGCTAAATGAGCTATCACAAAAGCCACCTCCCTTCTCCCTATAATTCAAGCACTGAATGTGACAGCAATCAAGAAAATTGAACAGTGCTTCCTGAGTGACTTGACATTTTGTTCTGGAGGATTATTATTATTATTATTATTTTATTATTAGCTAATTAAGAGTGTGTCTTGCATTTAATAGTTTACTTGCAGTCTACTCCCAGAAGACCCTTCATCCTTTACGGTGCTATATGAACTGTTTCAGGCTTATGCAAGGGGCTTACTGTGACTAGTTTATTTATTTTTTTAAGTCTCCAGAAGGACACAAACCACATCACAAATGGCTTCAACGCTGTTCAGTTTGCCATGTGACATTGGTGAGAGGGGATTGTGTCAATAATATAAAATAAGATTATTTGGGGGCTCATTAAATTAATTACATAGTTGTTTCTATCATAACCTTCCTATATATATTTACAAATTGACAAAAACACCTATGAAAGCATAAAACATGGGCCTTCTTATGGGCAAATGTGCATAAGAGAAGTGGAAATCTTTGACAACAACATGATAACCACATTGCACTGAAATCTGAATATTTAAATAATGGGAGCTATCCTACTGAATATATTCATTTTTAAGAAGGATGAGAGTCATGAAGCCATGAGTTGATATAATGGTTTAATTCGGCGTTTACCAGCCTTTCTGGTTACAATTGTGTTTTAAAGAGGCACAAGGCCTCTTTAAAACACAATTTTTACACAATTTTTACAATTTTTACATTCCATGGTCTGGGAAACAGAATAATGGTTGTCCTGTGAAACCCTATCAAGTCATGGAACACTTTCTTTAACATATGCAATTTAGACTGAGTATGAAGGCTCAGGTCAATTTTGTGGGACTGAAGGTTTGAGTATGTGGGCTTCCCACCCTTTGAACACTGTGCCACTTGTCCACTCCAACTACCATCCCATCATCGCTGTTTTGAATGTAGCATACAAAATGTTCCAGAAGATTTGGACAAAACAAAATAAAAAAATAAAAAAAAATCCTTCCAGTAGCACCTTAGAGACCAACTAGTTTTTTCTTGGTATGAGCTTTTGTGTGCATGCACACGAAAGCTCATACCAAGAAAAAACTTAGTTGGTCTCTAAGGTGCTACTGGAAGGAATTTTTTTATTTTTTATTTTGTTTTGACTATGGCAGACCAACACGGCTACCTACCTGTAACCAGAAGATTTGGAGTGATGGTGATGGATTGGCAGGTTCAAAGGCCAACATATGAACTTCAGCAGTGACAAAGCTGTAAGCCAAGCTTCCTCAGCCTAGGCCCGCCAGATGTTTTGAGACTATAATTCCCATCATCCCTGACCACTGGTCCTGATAGCTAGGGATCATGGGATTTGTAGACCAAAAACATCAGGAGGGCCAAAGTTGAGGAAGCCTGCTGTTAGCATAGCACTAATATTTGCACATCAGTTTTATGCACTTTACTTTTACTGTTACTTATTCACAGACTGCACAGAGAAACCTCTTAAGATTCTTGTGCAGGGTATATGCTGCCTTTTTCAATGAGAAAAGACCACTCATTATTACCAATTCACTGATGCATTCAGCTGCAAGAGCTTAGTGTTGTTATTGTTAGCCTATGTAAAATAATAATAACGAATAGGCCAAATGAAATTCCATAATCCTCAGTTGGATTGAGAAGTTTCTGAGTGATGAGTGATGCAGCATGAATGTCATCTGAAGATTTTTATTCACACATTCATTCATTAATTAAGCACAGCACAATGAAAAAAAATAAAAAAAATAATCTGAAAGCTTTTCTTATGTAAGACTTTAATTGACGTGAACTACTGTCTGTCAATATTGGAAATGAAGTGTGAACAGAATTGGCTGGAATTTTAATAGACAAGTAGATTTCCAGAAAAAAAGCTATTTTTTCAGGGCTAGGAAAGCATAACTGAAAGGCAAATCTACCTTCAATTTTTGCACAAGCTTAGTATTTTGGTTGTTCAAAGCAGTAATGCAGTCTCCTGTGTATTTTAGTCATTAAGGAATGACCATTATGTCACAACCAGGTTACATTATGTGCCCATTAGCTGCGACTATGGTAGCACTGAGCACATATGCCTGTTCCATCATCAAAAGACGTAGACAGGAAATTTGGCCTGGGGAAGCATCCAAAACAAAGTCATGTCAAAAGACTTATGTCACAATTCTGTGCATGCTTATGGGGAAGTTCAATGGGGCTTACTCCTAGCCAGGTGTATATAGAACTGTAGCTTAAGGCTGGAACCCTAAGCACACTTAGGAGGGAGTAAGCTCCATTAAATACAGTGGAGCTTTCTTCAACTCAAAGGATTGCATAGACCTCAGTAAAGGCACATTAGATCAGGGTGAATGACTGTCTCTCTATAGTCTCATTATCAACTCAACTATTTTTATAGGAGGAAAGCAACCTAGGAAGAGCTGCCATTTTCTACTAATCATGGTTACCTGTATGTAATTGTAGAACAGGGTTTCCCACACTTGGGTCTCCAGCTGTTTTTGGACTACAGTTCCCATCATCCCTGACCACTGGTCCTGCTAGCTAGGGATGATGGGAGTTTAGTCCAAAAACAGCTGGAGACCCAAGTTTGGGAAACCCTGTTGTAGAATGAGGTAAGAAATGATATATCAGGGATGGCATCGGTACCTTGTGTCTTTGGGCAGCTGCCCAGGGTCTAGCAGCCTGGCAAGGTCCACTGTTGGTGCCTGCCCCCTCTTTAAGTCTAGCCACCATTTTAATTTCCCACAGGGTCTGTGATGTAGCTTTGTATTGTGGTAGATATTCTGCTGTGAGATATTTTCCCAGGGCCTTTTCAAATCTGTGGCACTGCGCTGATTTGGGTGAGGGGGGCTGTTTCTTTTCTAATGCCACTTTGGGATTAGTTCTCCAGTGCACATGCAGCAACAAGCTGGATGCATCCGTACAAAATAACCTCTGTGCAATCACCTGTGGAATAGATTATGGATGTTGGCTTGTGGCGGCCATCATCCTTCATCATCTCGAGCCACTCAGGTGAAAGAAACAAATTGCTTTATGGCCACCATTCAGTTTTAGACAAGTCTGAAATATTTATTTTCACACTTCTGCATCTGATAACCTGTACAAGGAAAATATTTCTAACAAGTGGTACAATAAATTGATGAAAGGGGGGAAGCATTGCAACAAAGGTTCAGGGCTGTGCCTGAAATGTCTCTGAAATTCAAGGTACTGCATCAGATCCTGCACAAGAAGACAAAACCATCTTGTGCTCTTCTTGCATAAACTTTCATGTGGCATGTCACAATTCCCATTAGCACTCATTAATTTATGGATGGAAAACAAACAAACAAACAAGTGAACAATTTAAGAGGCATTATCCACTGACTCTCATGCATGCAGCTTCCTCCTTCCCTTTCCTCCCTCCAGCTGAAAGCCTGGCAAGGTATCTGGCCACTCCTTTGAATGGGTGTGGCTGGTTCTCAATGTTGACTTTTCATATGTAGGTCTACCCATTCTACTCCTTGCCAGGGCTGTGTATGCAGTTAATGCTCCAGACTTCATGGTTTTCACTGGGGTGGATCCAGACTAAATTAGTTGCATTTAGTTCCCATTGGGGATGGATTTAAATCATGACTTGACTTAAACGGTTTGATTTATGTGGGCCCCAATCTCAACTAACCTTAGCCTGCAATCCTAAATGCACTTACCTGGGAGTAAGTACCAGTGAGCACAGTGGAAATTACTTTATGCTTTTGGATTTATTATCTCCCAACCCATTTTAAAAATTAATGAATGTTACCATTTGTAAGAGATGCACTGTTTTTTAAAAAAGTATTTCCATGAAGAACTATTACTTTAAATATATAACCAGAGTGTGGGAAAATGAATGTACAGTTACAACCTTATGAATGTATTCATCATTTTATGATTTTATAGTTGAAAGTTGCTCAAGACTCTTCTCTCTTTACATATTATTAAAATATATACATACATTTTCAATCAATGAAGTGGAAAGGATTTTCTAAGATTGCAATATTAAGAATGAGAGCAGGAAGTAAAACATGTAACTATATTTGCTACCTTGAAATAGTTTTGAATGTCTTTGACCTGTGTGAGTTTCAGGTTTTCAAATATGAATGTAACATTTGAATAATCTGTATTTCCACACATAATGTAACACAAAAGTTGCTTTATACTGTATTTGCATCACATCATTATATTTATAATGCCATAAACAATATCGTCTGAGTTTTTAATTTCCTTATCTGATGGGAGGCAATGCACCAAGCTCTGCTGCCAGGCAACTTTCCATTGACTTGAGTGTGGTCTGTATAGGAGCCTCACAGATCCTTCAGTGAAGAGAAACCTCATTGTGCCATTTTACTGCTCTAAAATGTATTTATATGTATAAACACTTACACCAAAATGCACGAACAGCAATTGCAGAGAACTGAAGACAAGGATCCTACAGCAATGATAAGCTGGTACAAATGAAAACAGATATTGGCCATCACTCAACAGTTCAACATAAAGAACCTTCTTTACAGAGGCAGATTAATCCCATTTGCATCACTAAGCACAGAAATCTGTTATTCAAAAAGAGCATATGGGACTCTGAATGCTGCAGCTCAGGGGAAAGGAACCTCAGGTGGGGAAGGGGGCAAATGCATCTCTCCATACCTCTCTTGGTATTCTTCATACAGGCTCTGCTTTACATCCTCCTTGAGTAATGATAACAACAATAATTTTATTATTTATACCCCGCCCATCTGGCTAGGTTTCCCCAGCCACTCTAGGCGGCTTCCAAAAGAATATAAAAACGTAATAAGTGGTTTTTGCCTGACCGGAATGTGTCCTTGAACTCTCAAAATGACTGTTCCTTGCTTTATTGGAGGAGAGGGGAGTGCATGAGTGTGTGTAAAAACTAGTCTTCAATCAAAGGTGAAATGTATATTTTTACTTTAGGGGGACACACATAACAAGTATATGGGAAAACAAAATATGCTTAAAAAAAAAGTATTCTACATGCACCAAAGCAAAATAAAGCCTCTTCCCTTAAGATATATTAGGAGTGGGAGAAGGAGGTAGAAGACAAGTGTGTACACAGTTCCCAGGTGAGTTGGGGTCTTGAGAAGGAAGGGAGAAAAGTAATCTGCCATGAGGTGAGGGAGACTTTCTCAGCTGAACTCTGAAGCACCCTCCTCATTGCCTCAGTGAAGAGAGAATAGCCACAACCTGTCTACCCTGGAGAAGGATGAAGATGCCATCATCCTAACTACAGCCAGTCAGGCGGATGCACCACCCCACTGCCTTTTAAATTGATTCATTTTCAGCTGCTGGGGTCTGCCAGTGCAGCAGCAGTGGTCCTGGAGGGGATAGTGACCATCAGGGCTGTGGACCAGTGCCTTACTCCCCCAGCACCAAGCCTGACTTCAAATGAAGATCTAAATAAGTGGCCAAACTCCTATGGGATCATTTCTAACAGGATAAGGGTGTTGGGGAATGGATCAAAGTCCTTGCATTATGGTCCTGATTTGGTCTCTTCCCCCCCCCCAAAAAAACTTCATTTGATCTTGAGAAGCAGAAGAAATGCCTAGTCTTTAACATACTATTTAAGCAAACTACTAATGTAACATGTAGTTTTCCCATAAGACTGGGGGAACTCTAGAGAAAACCATGCCTTTTTTTACATTGGAATAAGAACCTAGGACTTCAGGGGCAGGACATAAGTATTTCATGGCAAAGTCCTATACATGTCCAGTCAAAATGAAGTCTTGTTGCATTCTGGGATGCCTAGTCCCAGATATGTGGGTCTAAGATGCAGCCTTAAGCAATTCAACCTTCCACAATAACTATGAGCACTGTGCCAATGAAGCACTAACTCTGTTTGCTAAGGGCCAAGCTGGATTTGATGGGGAAGGGTCATGCATATTTCATTCAGGCGTCTGCTCCATTCACATTTATGCCAGAGTAGATGGATTCTTTTTTAAAAAAATGTATAGAATGGAACATGTGGGGAAAGGGAGCTTCTGAGTTTCCTTTGTTTCCAGTCCACTTCCAACAACAAAAGAGAGCTGGGTTGGGAAGGAAAAAAATGTTCGAGACAAAACAGAGAGTAAAAGGATGCAGGGCTTCGCTCTCCTGACTTCCCTGTGCTTCATTTCATGCCAAAAAAATAAAAATAAAATCTCCGCTTGAGATGAGAGCAAAGATATACATGAATAAAATACATGTGGCTGCATCATAACATTGAGACTGGACATGAGAGAACTGGAAAGAAGCAGTGGACATTATGCATTCAGAGCATGTTTGGTTTTAGCTTTTAATACATTGTCAGAAAAAAAGCTACTGTAATGTGCAAATGAGCACACAGTTAAGAAGAATGAAATGTTCTAACACATGCATCCTCTTGGGGTCTTTCTTTAATTAAACCGCTTGCCTTTTCACCTCATTAAATGTCCAGCTATTTCTCATGTGCAGACATGGAACAGGAGGGAGAGAAAGAGGCATAATGACTTGCATTTTCCTGTGGTTTGAGGGCTCTGCCTTGCTTCATGAATCTCGATTGCTGGACTATTTAGAGTGTTACGAACAACCTAAGAACACTTCATTCTTTTCCAAGAAAGCATTATTTTGCTTTCTAAAAATAAAAGTGGGGAAAGCTTGCGGGAACCAAACCAATGTAAATGAGAGTGTCCCTATGTTCCTGTGCTTGTATATTAATAGAAATCTTTTTTTTAAAAAAACCCTGTGACGGTACAATACATGACTTGTTATCTTTCAGTTGGGCTCCTTTTACAATGTCTGCATTTGTTGCACCAGTTTCCACAATGAGAATGTCTGATGTTTTGTGTTTTCACCTCATACATCACATTTGTTCATGCCATAAAAGGAGTACTTATTTGACTCTGGCACCTCATGCCCATGTTATCCTAAAGCAGGGGTCGGCAAGGTTTACCTCGCCTGGGCCGGTTCACTCCAGTGGAGATCCCTCTGTGGGCTGGATCGAGCGCACATGCATGAGTGCGCACGACCGCGATTTCCAGCGTCTGCGCATGTGCAGACACAATTTCCAGCGCCGTGGAAGTGAGTCCCCGGTTTAGCACAGCGCGCGGGGACTCGCCAAGCAGGCGGCTCAATTCGGGGGCGGCTCATGGGCCGGTTAAACGACCCCCATGGGCCGCTTGTGGCCCATGGGCCTTAGGTTGCTGACCCCTGTCCTAAAGTAGTTTTCTTTAGGATCCCCCCTATCAGATTAACATGCACACACAGAAAGAAATAGGGGGAAATGGTGGAGGGTGTTATTGTTTTTGCTATTAGTATATTCCCACAACTATAAATTTAAATAGCTCAGTACAGGAACACATGTAGTGGGCACTCAATACTCCAGCAAAGGTCAGCTGCATGGGGTGAAAGTGTAGTGACTTGCCGACCTGCACAAACACCATAGCTGGCAGATGACATCTAAGCCACCAGTGTGCAGTGCAGGCAAACGTGGCTGACTCACCCAGTGCTCAAAAACTGGGCAATGGGATCCTGTGCAGTATGGAGGGCACAGAGTGAAGAAGAGAGCCAAGCAGAGCTAGGCAAAGGAGTGTGGGAGAGTCTTCTTAAGATACATCCATTGAGGGATGTGGGTATATGTTGGATGTGTTGGAAGTGCAGCAGCAGGGATCATTCAGTTAGTAAGCTGAGAGTTAGTTCTGTTGACAGTCTGCCAACCAAGGAGCGTGCTTGGAGGTGCTGCCTAGATTGCTGACGTACCTCAAGTTCTGATGGGCTGGCTTGTTCTGAGGGAGTTTCTACTCCATATGTTTAGTTGATTCTTCCTGCTTTGAGCAAATACCCATAAATAAGACAAAACCTCTCTGTTCTTTTCTCCTCAAGCTATACACTGCTTTTCTTCAGCTTTCTTAGTCAAGTGCCATCAACACTTTTCTCTCTAGACTCCATCCACATAATTTAAGTGGATTGTTAACCACATGCACCTCATATGTGGTCCTCTTATGGAACCATTCCCTTTCCCCCACTAGTCTGGCTAAAGCAACTGTGGACATAGTCTTTGCAATCTTCACAGTAGGACTCAAGTCAGGCACAATTAATGCAACAGTGTTCTTTTTTGAAATTCTCCCCAGTATCCACACATCTTCTTTAGCAATAGACGTGCCAGGCCAGAAGTGGGGCAAAACGTAATCTTAACCAGATATGCAGTACAGGATTTCTGCATTTTTATAAGCTAATTAAAAAATGGGGGCAGGGGAACAGCCCCGTAGACCATGTTTACTCTTCATATTTGTAATTAGCTTATGGCACACCATTCACTGATACCTCCAGCTGGGGATTCAGGAAGTTTCACTGCTGCTGTATTATGTAGTCTGATAGATGAAATTTGGCAATTTGGCTGGAACACTGCCAAGTGCCACGTTAAGGAAACAGCCATGAAAACTCATATTAATTATCTAGCCTTTATGACGTTTCCTTTTTTAATGAGAAAATTCTATCGGTATCGTAGCAGGAAATGGTGGAAAGCCCCCTTACACTGACAAATTCTTTACGTAAGGAAGGTTCTTTTAGGTCAGTAATCTGAGCAGAGGCAGTTAAATGCTGGGATATATTATGGGACCAGATAGTAAATGTTTCCTGAGTGTTCACAGTAAATGCCAAGGGCATTGAACGCAGCCCCTGTTCTTGCCAATATAACAGACTAGATAACTGTTACCCATTAGATTGTCCTGCAGGCCTGTTACTAAGGGAAGTATTTGCCTAATTGAGCCATAAATGACTTTTAAAAATGTTTTCTGCTTCTGACAGGGACATGGGAAATAACAAAAGTGAATTAAGGGCTAATAGGAGTGGAAAATTTGAGATAGGCCTTTTATCAGTGTGGTGAAAAATGATGGCATGAACGTAATATTAGGAGAATATTTGCTGTGGTTATATGATATGTTTACATAATATATTTACATAATCTTTACATAATATATTTAACAACTTTCTTCATCTGTGGATGAACTATTATTAAGAAATTATCAGTAAAGTCTTTTGACTATCTGTCAGTATGCAAAAGAAACCTGCTTCTTACATCTTATGCTGGAGCAATAATATATTCACTGGATGACCTTGGGCCTGTGCATAAGTCCGTTTCACATACGCAGGTGTCCAGCTACCCACATCCAGTGGAGCTATGGGCACGCTAATGCAGTAGCAGAGAACCAGTAGGAAGCGAGGCTGTGGAGGCATTTGGCATCGCGAAAGCTTCTTTATTTACAGCAAATCAAAACAACAAACATAGCTAGTGTGAGCAGCAGCTTCACACATGTCCTCTCTGTCCAAAAGCAGAGAACAACAACAACAAAAAGTACAAAAGCACACAGAACGGAAGCACAGTGTCTGAGTTCCGTTCCCACATTCCTATCACTATGGAATGTAAACAGTGGATCACGAGATCCAACAGCAATGAGAATGAAATTACTAACAGGGCCAGTCACTGCATCTTGGACCAATCTATTTTACAAGGCTGATGTGAGGATTAAATGAGGAGGATTAAATGAGGAGAAAACTATACACACCATCTTGACCTCCTTGGAGAAAAGGTGGGCTATAAATGCTCTCAACCAACCAACCAACCAACCAACCAACCACTTTCTTAAATACCCAACAAGGGATGCACAGAATTCTTGCGGCTACACGTTTGACTACTGTTTAAAAATTTCACCAATCAACTATTGGAGAATGGGGGCAGACCCAACAAATCTGAAGTGAAGTCCCTAAGAGGGATGCCAACAACAATCTAGGAATCACAAGTTGTTATGTGGGGCTCAAGGTGACACAGTTCCAAAAAGGGACTTCTTTTAAAGAATTTGGAATGAGTGGTGCACTCAGGGTAGGACATTGAAGGCAAAGTCCAGGCCCCCACTTGTTAGACTGAGCCAAAGTGTTCCCAAATGCCACAGGGCTGACTTAACAGGGCTTGGTGGAAGTGAATAAAACATATCACCATATAACCACTTTGAGCATAAGACCGGCATCCAAAATTACTCAATTGCACCTCTAAAGGTTGAGAACTGTTCACAGTTTTTCAAGGAGTAGCTCTATAGTACTGTAGTTAGTTGCAAGAGAGAGATGGGAAAAAAGAAGAAAATATAGTAGCCATATTCATTTATATCCTACTTTTCTTTTTTTTATAAGGGCTACCTTTTTATCCACCTCTGCTTTGTGGACCTGTTTCTTCCAATTAGTGCTAGAGGCAGATCAGAAATGCTGACAGCATTGTATTTGCAAAGAGAGAACTGCCATTCCCCCCTGTCTCTCAGTAACCCTTGGTGAAAATTGGTTTTTCACTTGCAGGAGCTGCCAAGGAAGTCTATATTAACACCCTCCTCCTGTGCCCCATCTTAAGGCTCCTACATGCCACAGGCCTGAAGCATCTATTTCTTTTCTGTTTCCATACCTGTTTTTTTTTTTAATAACATTGAAACTTAGTTCTGGAGAACTTGAAAGCTTGCTCATTATTTTGCCATTGTTTTGGTTCAGGGATGATACTGGACTCAGAGTCCCCCCTCCCTGTTTTAATTGACTTCAATAAAGCAGATTCCATAGCAATGGGATCATACCCATAGAATGGAAACCCAAGAGAACTGAGTGATGTAGTTGTCTAGGCAATGAATTGATTCACAGACAGATAAGCTAGAGGTGACCACTATATGAACACGATCCCGTTGGAGACATAAAGCTGCCAAGTACAGTTACCAATTGGCTATCCCATTTTCCCTCAGCTCTCTGGAGATGCTGGAAATAAACCAAATTACATTGAAGGGGTTGTTAGAATTAAAGATCATATTTATGTGATTTTCTTCCGATACCTGACGTGTGCAGGTAATTAAACAAAGTACATTCCTAAGGCAGCTATTGAGCACTCAAGGCCTGTGTTTCATCATAAATGAGTGATGTGCTCCCAGAGCACATGGAATTAATGTCACTAAATTACATGAATTACATTCAGCAGCACACATCATTCAAACGAAGTGTTAAAGCAGCAAAACATAATATCTCCAGCATGACTGGAAAATGCAAAATAGCATGAATTCTAATATTGGGCAAAAAGAAAACAACAAATATCAGCTATTGTACAAGCATGGATTTTGGATGGGAGGAGGATATTATACATTTCTTCAGAGAGCTATCTGGAAATCTGAGCTACAGCACAGTGGTACAAACTGCTTTGAGATCTTGACCAATGTACAATATTGTGCCTTACACAAATTGGGTCACAGTGCAAATTAGAGAAGTGTCGTTTTCTCTCTTGGATAAAATATCAGTAATGTTAAATTAGTTGCCAGGAAATGGGATTTATTATCAGTAAGCACGGAAGCTTACACAATAGTATTGAATCAAAACAATATTATATTTTTATACAGCATTGATCTTTCTCCTGTTTCAGTATAATGGAATAATAATAACAGCATATCAGCCCAGGTAAAGGGCATTGACACAGTTCCCAAATCAACAGCTTTTAACATATGAATGTATTATTGATCAGAAAATTAATCACTTGCTTGACCTGTGATATGGTTTGTAGATGGTCAAACTGTGTTCATAATGGCCATAATCCTAAATCTTTAGGCTTCCACCTGTGATTTTGCCTGTAGTGACTAGGGTGCCTGGTCCTCACCCAGATATGATGTAATAAAATTGTTGCTGCTATGGCTCCCATCTCATTTAGGTCCTCTACTTGCTCTACTTGCGTGCCTTCTTTAATTAAAAAGAGTGAAACATCAACAAACCATTGCAGCCCTACCTTTGGCTACAACCCATGGCTTCCTGGCCTTTCTAGTTTGGTATCCTGCAACCTACAGTGCATGTTGCTGACATGGTACAGTCAAACCTCAGTTCCCAAACACTTCACTTTTGGAACATTTCGGGTCCCAAACGCCGAAAACCCAGAAATAACTGCTCCGGGTTTCAAACAATTTTTGGAAGCCGAACAACTTCAGAGCTGTGTTTTTCATTTTTTTCCTTCGCCAACTTTGCAGCCAGCCCATTGATCCTCAGTTTTCAAACTTTTCGGAAGCCAAACGGTCTTCCACAACGGATTACGTTCGAAAACCTAGGTTCCACTGTAATTCAATCTCAACAGTTGGGGGCAGTTTATTAGCTTCCCTCCACATCTGAAACAGCTTATTACAAGACAAAGCAAATGCTAAAACCATAATGTGGAGAATTGGCATTTGAGCAGTAGGAAAATAACATGCAGCATGAGGCATCTCACCTGTCTGAGGCATAATTCCTTCCTTCCTGTTATCAGGATGAGACCACAACTCCAGAAATCATACTGTAGGTTGCACTGAACAAGCAGATAACAGGGTTTATTTTGATGATGGCTTTCTGTCAATTCAAAAAAATATGTTGTTGTTTAGCCGTTTAGTCGTGTCTGACTCTTCGTGACCCCATGGACCAGAGCACGCCAGGCAGTCCTGTCTTCCACTGCCTCCCGCAGTTTGGTCAGACTCATGTTGGTAGCTTCGAGAACACTGTCCAACCATCTCATCCTCTGCCGTCCCCTTCTCCTTGTGCCCTGAACCTTCCCCAACATCAGGGTCTTTTCTAGGGAGTCTTCTCTTCTCATGATGTGGCCAAAGTATTGGAGCCTCAGCTTCAGGATCTGTCCTTCCAGTGAGCACTCAGGGCTGATTTCCTTAAGAATGGATAGGTTTGATCTTCTTGCAGTCCATGGGACTCTCAAGAGTCTCATCCAGCACCATAATTCAAAAGCATCAATTCTAAAACAGGTGTGGGACCTCAAATCCAAAAGGCATCTCTTTATAAGACCTGGGGGAACTCTTCTCAGCCCCCACCCCTGACTGATCCTTTTCTTCATCATGAGTGTTTTGGTCTGGGCTAAGATTTTTGAAAGTTTCACGCTGGCAAAAGTGTGTCAGATTCATGATACTTCTTTTCTAAGATATGGTTTAGGCTCTTTGCCAGCAAGTAATATTATTCTATTTTCTATCACCTGCAGAAAGCCAGTCTCACTGGAACAGTAACTAATGATACACTTTGTATTTTAGAAAAAAAACAATTTTTGGAAATCATCAGTTTGAAATATCATGTTCTGCTGGATCGCTCTTTGTCACTCATTTATCTTTACTGATTCAAATTCAAAGTTTAGTCAAATTTCTATTCCAAGTCATTAAAAAAAATGCAAATAGCCCCTTCTGTCTTTGCTGTAACTGCCCTGGAAAATATACAAATTGCCTTTTTTACTTAAATGTTTGGGTGTACACCCCTCAGCATACTTTTAAACTCCAATATGGACACCTGATAACAAAACAAACTTCAACCAAAAAGTAAGATTTAAACATATCAGGTGTTCAAAATGGTACCCCTTGAAAACAAAGTCTGAGAGAAGCACATAGTTTTCACCCGTATCTCAAAGTAAATGGAGGCAGCTGCTGTCTGTTCTGCTCTGTCCATAGTAACTATGGTATTGATGAATTGAAAAAGATCACCTTTGAGATATTTGCTGATCCCACTTCCCAAAACAAAATAATCTAGAAAGCAATCTAGAACACACTAATAACAATGTTTGAAGAAGTGAAGGAAAGCATTTCTTCAATATGCTGACAATAGGCTGACTGAGAAGGGAGAAAAATGGCTCCAATCCTAAACAGGCACATAACTGTTTTAAAAAGCTAGCCACCTTTCGATCAGCTGTTTGGCGGGGGGGGGGGAATAGTAAACGCAGATATGCCTCTTAAATAGTTGATTGGTGGGATTCCAGTGATTGACACATACATATGCAGCTGCTAGATTGGATAGAGAATCTCACCGCACCCACCATTTCAGCATGTGGTTTGCGTGTCGAGGTCCCTCATTCACCCCCAAAATAACACACACCACAGACAGTAATGGTGGTTTGGTTTTTGGCATGATTTTTGGCCACAACTTTATTGAAATACAAAACGATGTGAGTGGTTGCATAGGCATTGGTTCAAGCTATCTGCCCCCAAGGGACAGAACTGACGACCGTCAGTATGGGAGAGCACTTATTGGGGTTGAGATTATGAGCGGGGTCAAGTCTCTATAACCCACCCCACACATGCTCCCAGGAGCTCTTGCAATGGCCCTGGCCCCCAAGCGGAGGGATACGGACAAGCAAAGGTGAGCCCCTGGATTCCTTTAATGGAATTCCCCGTGCAGCAGCAACCATTGGAGGGGCAGCCACAGCCAGGCTTATCCCCTCCAGCAACGAACACATATGAACCAATGCCTAACCACCAACCTTACAAGTTGTGACTAATTGCTATGCAGTAGGCGAAAACCAGAAGGCACCAGCCAATCAGCCAACTGGAAAAATTCCTACCAGGCCCCTGCCCCAACAGCAGACGACCCCATGACAGGCATAGCAAGATCGACACAGGGGCCTAAGAAATTGGGAGAGGACGGGCGGGAGATCCGTTGCACGCAGCAAAGAGGAATTAACCAAGCGTGCACAGGGGCTATAAACCCGAGCAGACCCAGCCAAAATTGCAACATTTAATTTTCCCCAACAACAACCCAGGGTCAATCAGAGCGGAGGCCAAAGTCCAAAAACTCCCTAGCAACAGTGGGGGGTGAATTAGCCGGCCCCCACCGCAAAGCGTGCTCTCCTCGGAGAACCCGATTTCTCACTCATTTTGGAAAGCTAATTTGACCCGTGGTTTGAGAGGCAGCTTCCCCTATTTATAAGCCTGCTCTCTCATGAAAAGAGCCCTTAGCTAGACTGCAGTGAGTGTTCATATGTAAATTCCGGCTAAAAGAAAAATACCAAGATAGTTCTCGCCCTTTCTTATTTCCACTCTTTCAATACCAAAAGAAACATTAGCTGCTTGGGAAAATAAACTTTCATAAATATGCTGAAAGGCATTCAAGAGTGATTTATGATATTTTTTTGATCACAGAATGGCAAGAAGAGGAATGAAAAAAAAGCAGAAATTTTGGCATTCTATTTTGAAGCTCACTGGCTCCCTACAGTGTATAATTCTAATTCTATATTAGAATGGAAGGATATAGGAATCCTGTTAAAGGCCCTACTATGGTATAAAAGGGAAATATGGACCCAATCCTATTAAGAAGAATCTAATGATCAAATCTGTTAGCATGAATTGGAGAAAGGTATAAGGTTACTTATCCTCTGATATATCCCACTATAGTGCCTGTTTGCTTTAATGATAAATCAAACTTAATTTGTTAACCGATAAATTGTCATATGTGGGAGAGGGTGTGTGTGTAGTAGAATACCTGAATTTCTTTCGGATAGACAAAATATGTGCTGTGAAGATATTTGGTTACAAATGGTCCTTTGCTTTTTCAGTTCTTTCAAATCAGACAAAGCTTAGGTCACAACCAAACCACATGCCTCCCCCCATTGGTTTGGAATTGTGGTTTGTTGAGGGTCATGGGAATTGTAGTTTTGTGAGGACTAAACTACAGTTCTCAGGATTCTTTGGGGAAGAGCTATGTGCTTCAAATGCATGGTGTGGGGGTGCTCTAGAGCAAAAGAGAAGGTTGAAATAAATAGAAAACGAACAATTTTTTGGGGCGGAGGGGACATAATACAGCTGAAAACCCTGCCTTTTATGATATTTTGCTTATAGAGAACTAGCAGCCTTGTACCCAGCATTGGTCAGCAATTCTAAGAAACAAAAAAATGGTGCCGTTTTGAAATCAATGGTTAAAATTGGTGAAGTTTTGTTCTTGCCCCAAACACCTCTCACCCTAGTGAGTAGTGGGGCGTTGGAAATGATAGTAGATCTGCTACTTCACACACAAATCTCCCTCACCCTACCCAATTGTCTGTCTGTCTATCTATCTGTCTATCTATGAACATTAATGTGTATCTGTGGAAAACACGTCTTAACATTTTTCTGCGGAGAGCTTGGTTCTCCTCCCTCCACCCCCTGGAAACTCAACTCATACTGGCTAGTTAACTCCGAAAGAAAAGGTTTGCCATCAGTTGGGCAGTTTGGTCTTAATTTAATACAAGACAGGGTTTTCACAGAGTCCATTTTAGACATGTAAAACTAATCTCAGTGCCTTGGGTCTGCAAGGTGGCATTTATCATGCCATTTGTGTAGCAAAGAGACTTCAGATAATTAGGTTTCAATGACTAGTAGGCAATTTCCTCATTTTGGAAATTTCACTGGAGAAAATGTATATAGATTTTTGTAAGGCTAAAAACTTTGAAAACCATGACCTTTCCAACAGTCTGCTGAATGTCACAGGCAATTACGTCTCATTGGGATGTGGCATTTGCATCCTGGGATTTTAAATTTGCTTTCATGGGGGTATTTTATTTTTGTATGAATCTGATATTTCATATATGCTCATTGGGCACAATATTGCCAAAAGAGAAGCAATATTAAGTTATCTTGATTTCAGTGGAAGGAAGATAAGCATGTGTTCACTGCTTTCACTAATAAAAATACCGGTAACAACAACAACAACAACAACAACAACAACAACAATAATAGTCATTTTATTATTTACACCCTGCCCATTTGAGTGGGTTGCCCCAGCCACTCTGGGCGGCTTCCAACACATAAAAACAGAATAAAACTTCAAACATTAAAAACTTCCAATACAAGGCTGCATTCAGATGCCTTCTAAAAGTTGTGTAGTTCTTTATCTCCTTGACATCTGATGGGAGGGCGTTCCACAGGCAGGGCGCCACTGCCAATAATTTGATTTGATTTCCACTCAAACCAATGGGACAATACTTTAATTTTGGATGGATTGTATTAAGTGACAAATATAAATATAAAGTTAGGTCTGTACAACTTATAAGCCTAAAGATCAAATGCAGGATAGCAGCCATGTAGTACAGACTGCAAATTGTTTGATATACAATCCATTTTTGCTGTCTCAGGAAGCTAGCAAACAAACAAACTGTGACATTTCTATCTATCTGACATATACGACAGTTCTGGGCACCACAATTTAAGAAGGATATTGAAAAGCTAGAATATGTGCACATACAACAATTATTATTTCCAAACCTTGTATAATTCCAACATAATTATGTAAAGCTGAGCTGAAATTTCTCAGTTTTTTTTTGGGGGGGGGTGTTGTTTAAGTAATCTTGTTGCATTTATAGTATTGAAATGTGGTGTTTTTTGGTATGTTATTATATTTGCTATTGTTTTCCTATGTTATAATGAAATTGTTTTTGTAGCATTTGAAATGCATTCCTGTTTCATTTGTTGTAAATTTCTTCGAGCATGATTTGTGTGTGTGGAAAAGGGGCAGACAAATAAAATGAATGAATGAATGAAAGATTTCCAGAAAAAGAAGGCCGCTTTGCAGAACTTTCTCTGAATATTCTACACCACATTTGTACTGGCTACACCGTACATAAATGTCCCTGCCAACAGAGTTACATGACAGAATGCAAAAGGTCAAAGGAATCAGGAGAAAAGCAGGCATTGAGGGAGCTACTCTTTCATTGGATGATGGATGGGGTCATGCTGGCATCCTCTTAGCCATCATGTTCCTCCTGGGAGGCAGGTGGTGCCTCCTCCCAGGGAATTTTAGTGCTCTGGCAAGTGGCAGAGGCCAGAAAGAGTTTCTCTTTTATTATACTGTCCTAAGTTAATTAAGCTCTCATCCATTCGCCCGCTAGCAAGTAATGCATTGTGCCTATGGCAATGGATATTTACAATTTTATAGGTGAAAGGCTCATTTTGCTACTTTTAAGAACAAAATACTTCTGAACTCTGCTTCAGGTTAGATTAAATTCTGCATTAACGGCGGTTTTCTGGAAACTGAAAATGCACTAATGTAAACAATTACCTGGGCTACTTCCAGATTCAATTAGGATGGTATTTGCTGCTGTCGGCTTACAGAAGCACCTGTTCCCTGCATACAAAAAATCCATGTTCCCTCAGCAGATTCTAATGGGAAAACTCAGTAGACAGGTGTTCATCAAGAGCCCATGAACCTATTTGCAAGGTGTAGAAAATCCAGCTAGCTGTGTCATTTATCTGTTTTTCCAAAAGCAGGAAATTGATTTAAAAGACAGCTGAAAACCTTATGGGTAGAAAATTGTTCTAAATTAATAACAGCAGAGCTGGGAAAGTGCAAAAAAAGAGTTGTTTTCAAAGAGATTGCTAAATTAAAAAGGGTGTGTGTGTAGTTAATGCTAGCCCTGCTCAAAGTAGACCCACTGAAGTTAATGACCATGATTGACTTAGTTTCATTAACTTCAATGGGTCTACTCTGAGTAGGACTAGCACTGAATATAAACTTGGGATGGGGGAATTCATAAAGTACCAAAATGTTGTTTTTATATACACACAATATATCCTGATGCATGTAGATGCATGCTATTTATTGGGTAGTCTCATGTGCATTTTCCTGCATAGATGATGGGTGGTTCTAGCTTTGATGGTGCTGATATTTTTTGGGGAAGGAGAGAAAAGGAGAAGGTCATCACACCTGTCAAACTGACCCACAGTTGAAAGATTTGCAACGCAGGCAGAGCCTAGTAAGATCTGTCCCCCCAGCCCTCACAAAAATCACTATCAAAGGAGTACAATGAATATGAATATGTTGGAAACATATATCTTGATTAAAAGGAGGTTTTTGTTTGCAAGGGGTTTGGCAGTTTTGCTTGTCAGAAAGCCATTTCCCACACATGGCTCCGTGAGATATTAAAAATAAAATTATGCATACGGTTACAATTCATTGAGCAGGGGAGAAATGAGAAAGAAAAATCTTTCTGGAAAGCTTATCTTCCACATGAAAAAACCCTGGAAGGAAAGGAGGGCTGGGGCTGGGCCATTTATTATTCCTGTCACAAATGCAGAACAACTGGGCTATGCCTGGGATCAATTTACCGATACTGTATTTAAATTTAAATTCCACAGAATAAGCATGGGAAATTTGTGGCCCTCCAGATGTTGTTGGACTGCAATTTTCATGCTCCCTGATTTCACCATTGGTCATGCTGGGTGGGACTGGTGGGAGCTGGAGTCCAACAGCAACTGAAGCACCACAGGTTCCTCATCCCTGGCATAGAGAGTCCACCTTGGGCCACCAACAGGTCCACCTTGAGCACACTTTGCAGCCTTTTGCTCAGCCTTTTGTAGGTCACTTCCCATAAGAAATTCAGAAAGAGAAGTTACCTGGGCTGATAGTTTAAATTGCTTTAAACCTTACGCCAAAGGATAAATGGACATAAATCTGACATCAGGAATCACAAGACAGAGAAACCAGTAGGAGAACACTTCAGCCTCCCAGGACATTCAATACAGGATCTCAAAGCAGCTGTCTTATTACAAAAGAATTTCAGAAGTAGACTTGAAAGAGAAGTTGCTGAATTACAACTTATTACTAAACTGAAAATGGAGAGACCTGGTCTTAATAGAGATATTGAATTCTTGTCTCATTACACATACTAAAGCTATTTTTGGTCATCTGCATTGCTTTTCCCTGTAGGACTAATTGCAGTCATTAACAGTTGTCAACAGGTTTACCATACCCATTGAGTCAATCACCCATCTCTTACTACCCTTCAGAGAAATACCCCACTCCACCCTCCCACTATATATAAGGGTCTGGTGACTTCTGTTTCAGAGTATCTGAAGAAGTGTGCATGCATACGAAAGCTTATACCCAGAACAAACTTAGTTGGTCTCTAAGGTGCTACAGGACATTTTTTTTTTAGTTTAAAGTGCTGTTTAAGAAGATTCATTTGTTAATATATGCCACCCAAATCAATCAAAGAAGTAGTGCACACATAAATGCTTAGATTATATGTGAAGAGGTATCACCAGCTCATATTTAAAAGTGCTAATATGCATCTTTCTTGCCTTGCAGCTAGGCAGTTTTGCAAATCAGTATTCACCAAGGAAAATGACATTGTTTTCATTTATTTTTCTACTGCATTTTAATCAGGCTCACATTTATTTTCTTACAAGTAAAAAACACCTCACATTGCCTGAGGTGACAAGAATGCGCACCAAAAAAATTACCCTAATGTTTATGTAAAATTTAAATGGCACTTATGTGGAAATGATGTTGTTATTTTTTTTGTCTAGTCTGTTTGGGCCAATTACATCTAAGATATCTATATAATTTATGCTAGGGTAATTTTATGGCACGTTTTTTGGGAGGTTGCAAAATACCAACCTTTCAACAAGAGTTAAAGTTTCTTAGGCCTCAGTTCAGTTTCTAGCAAGTTGCTCATTTTAATCCATGGTCCTGCAGCCATTAGCCTTGCCTTGTTGCCTTAAGAACATCAGGCTGAGGTCTCCAGACACAAGAGAAAGCTAAACACTGCTATCCACTGTATACAGTTCTTCTGGTCTTTGGAGTAAAGATACATATCTACAGATCCACTAACACTAGCACCATGCTAGTTTAAACTGCTGTGTAAAACCCACAGATTCAGGCTGGGGGTATTCCTGAATCCTTTGCTGTTGCTTGAGGCTCAGTGGCATGGAATGCCTTCCATCAGTTTGGGTTGGTGGCCCAGCCGTGCCCTGTCTGGACAGGGATAGCCTAGTGTCTGTTGTCTATGCTCTGGTAACCTATAGGCTGGGTTACTGCACTGTGTTATACATAAGGCTGCCTCTGAAGATGGTTTGGCTATTTCAGCTGGTGCAGAACTTGGCTGGCAGGTTGTTCATGGGGGCAAGATGGTTCCAGCATATTACACCAATCCTGGCCTGACTGCACTGGCTGCCAATTAGCTTCTAGTCCCAATTCAAAGTGCTGGGTTTTACCTATAAAGCCTTAAACAGCTCAGGACTGAAATGCCTCAAGGACCGCCTCTCCCCATATAAACTGACCCAGACCCTGTGATCATCATCGGAGGCCCTTCTTTGTGTGCCTCCTCCATGAGAAGCCTGGAGGGTGGCAACACGAGAATGGGCCTTTTCTGCAGTGGCCGACCTGAGATCTTTTGCTGAATGGTGGTATATAAATATAATAAGGAATAAAATAAAATAAACAAATGTAATGGCATTTTCAGGGACAAATAAACGTTGCTGTACCAATCAAATTACTTTATTGTACATGAGAGAGTTGCAATGTCCATATTAAGTTTGGTACAGGTAAGGATTGCTCTGTTCTCTTCTGCTATTTTTTTATGTTTCCGTCAGCAAGTAACAAAGAAAAATAAAGAAATGTGACTAGATACTAGAAACAGCAATAGCAAAGTATGTTTGCACCTTATCATGAATTTTGTCATGCATCAAGAACAAAGTAGGTGTCTTGACAAACACTATCAGTTTGCCTTCTCTCATTCACTGTTACAAAATAGATTAATCTCAACATGGAGAAGATAATGTCCCATGCTTTGTTGTAACCAATCTGTTATTGATGGAGAATCTATTTCCTTCCTAAAGCTAAGTCAGTGTCAGCTCTGGTTCCAGGAGTCCTCGCAACCCCAGGTGGTCTCTGGCACTCTCAGCTTCCCATGGCGGGGAACTTACTCAAAGAGTTCCATTACCTCCTTTCAGCTCCAGACTCTAATCTGCCTGTGTCTGTGTATAATGAGCATGCACACCTTACATTGTGGGTGCCCTTTGTGGGATCGTGCACGGTGCTACAGTTCCCAGGGAACTTACTGGCAAACAGGGACTGGCCTGCCTCTGTGTTAATTTTTGGAGGTTCACGCCCAGCCTCAGTAGTCAAGTTTCATTGCTGGGAGGTGGGGCCAGTCCTATATATATAAGGGGGTGGAGCCGACAGTATCCAGGCAGTTGGCTTAGGGGCGGCGATTCCAGGGTCCCCCTCTTAAAGGAGTTATATATATGGGTGTCACTGGCCACACACTGAAAGGTTGTCAGTGACAACCTGCGTGCGGGGATATGGGCTTGGCTGCCTGCTACACTTACATCTCACAGTGCACCCCCATATCCCATTTACCCTGATGAGCCCCAGTTCCCCCCGGCTGGGGGGCTGGGATGGATACATGCCCAAGGCCTAAGCCAAGGAAGTTCAATATAGTTGTGGCCTAATTTTAATTCCATATAAAGTTGTCAGAGTCTTTATTCCTTCCTTATGATTCCTGGGGGCTGGGGCTGTCGCCACCTGGTCACGCAATGTATTCTCTCCTGTGGCCGCTTATTATTATGATTTATTAAATTCGTAGACCCTCCTTCATCTGTAGATCTCAGGACAGTTCACAACATAAAAATACAATAAATAAATAAATATGCTCATTCAGTTCTTATACTGATGTACAGTGTCCTATCCTGCTTGCTTCCCCCCCTTTTTACTCCTCTCCCTCTCTCTGGGTTACCACTAGGAATGACAACCGCAGACTCTTCTGTACTATTTCTTTTCTTCTGAGTAAGAAAGGTAGCAGCCAACCAGGTTCCTGCTTGCCTTCACTGCCCCAGCAGTGGGGCCACCTGCATGGTGTGTGTGTGTGGGGGGGGGTGCTGCAATGGTAATATCCATTTCTAGCCCTTTTCTGTTATTCTGTTGTTGTTGTTCTTCCTCCAAAACACACACTACTTCCAGGCCTCCCCCTAAATGGGTAGAAAACTGGCTGGGGTGGAGAAACTGCCTTATGCTTCCACTGCCTAACAATGGAAGCGGCAAGAGGAAGGGACCCTCAGAAACTTGCTAGGAAGACAGTTTTCTTAGTCCCTCTGCAGTACTGTTTCAGAGAAGGGTACTGAGTTGGATGGGTGGGATTACGATGCATCTGCACATAATGGTTTAATTATGACTCAGTAATATACGGTTCTGGAATGCTCTGCAAATATTTTGTATGAACCTGTTCCACAGGAGCTGAAGCTATTGCAAATATGTCAGGTCAAGTCTCTATTTAATTGCTGGAGAAGAGAATAAAGCAGATTTATGCTTCAGCTTTGATCTAATATTGGAAGCTTGCTGATAGAAATAGGCTTTTAACGGGAATCTAATTTTTCTCTTAGTGTAGCAATTGTTTTATGGTAGTTGCTTTTAAACCAAACATAGACTTTAAGTGCAGAAGAGCAAATTAGAAATCAGTTTGGTGGGGGAGGGGGTGAACACATAATTCCTTCAACATCAAAATATAATATATTCTAGTGTTCTGAGTCAGCAGTGGCCAATGGAAATAAGGAAGGTTATTTTCACTTGCAGCCTCTAGTACCACCTCCAATGCTGTTCTGGGGAGTATCCCAGCCCTCTGGAGCAGATGGGGGGCTGCTGTAGGAAGAAGAGATAATTTGCAAAGATCATCCCTAGTCCTTCTGCACATTGGATCTGAGCCATTCAGCTTGCTTGAGAAATACCCACCATTAACGGCTCACAGTGGCAATCCTAACCATGCCTACTCAGAAGTCTACTCCCAGGTAAATGGGGCTAAGATTGCAGCCTCATCCACCTTCTATTTTTTTAAAAATAAAATAAGCCATATATGAGTGGTCAAAATTAATCCTGGGATTTTATGCTTCAAGCCATTCCAACTGCAACGTGAGTTTCCTTCTGTTTTGCATCGCACAGCTCTGTTTCACTTGGGCAATCACAAGTTTGATAAAGGCACATCATAACTGAATCACAGCACTCACAACTGAATCTTTTCATTTCAATTAAGTCAAAACTGTTTGAAGATTGCATGATTTAGTTCCTGCATGAAGCAAACCTGCTCTCCTCTTGCAGTCTTTTACTGCAAGAAGGTGGATTTTTTGAATTAAAAAGCACAAGCCAGGGAGATTGGTGATAGAAATAAAATATGTTTTAGCATAGGACTTTAATTACTAGATGGTTAGTCACTGGAAATTGACAAAGAGGGATATTAATAAATAGAATGAATAGCTAGTTCTCTTGAAACTGTGAAACAAGTTATAGATTTACCCAAAAATATGCTTTTAAATACATTATTAGGAACATACTTAGGAAGCTGAAGCTGTCAGAACTTTGGTCCATTCAGCTCAGGCTCATCTGTACCAACCAGCAGCAATGGTCCAGGGTTTAAGATGGCAGATATTATCAGGCCTAACTGGAGATACCCTGGATTGAACACGGGACCCTCTGTATGTAAACCAGATGCTCTACCACCAAGCTACAGCCCTTTCCGAAGCTAAAGTCCCGTTAAAACGTATAGAGCAGGTGTAGGGAAGCTTTGCTGAACTACAACTCCCATAACCCCTAGTCATTGACCATGCTTGCTGGGGCTGATGGGAGTTGTAGTTCAGCAACACTCCCTCTCCTGGTTTCATCTGACGTGGTACAGTGGATGCTCGGGTTGCGAACGTGATCCGTGCGGGAGGCACGTTCGCAACCCGCAGCATTCGCAACCTGCAGTGCCGCATCTGCGCACACACAGGTCGTGATTCGGCGCTTCTGCGCATGCCCAAAGTGCGATTTAGTGCTTCTGCGCATGCACGAGCGCCAAAACCCGGAAGTAACCCGTTCTGGTACTTCCGGGTTCGGCGCGGTGCGCAACCTGAAAACACGCAACCTGAAGCGTCTTTAACCTGAGGTATGACTGTATAAGGCAGCATCATATGTTACTTATTTAAAGCCAGCATCTCCAGGCAGGATAGCCTGCTTGTGCCACCTTGACCTTACCCTCCCCAAGTTAAGTTTTCTGATCTTGGGAAAGAGGAAAGACATTTTTTTTAAAGAGTTCTAATCAAACATTCAACAAAACTCTTGAGGATTTTTGAGTGCTTGATTGGAACACTTGAAAACCTCCAAGAATCTTTGGCATGTGTAGGGGGTTGATTGCCTGTCCCAACTGGGAACTTAATTTGGATGAAGAGTCTTTGGGATAACAGTAGCTTTGTTTGACAGGCTTATAAATTGATTTGTAACAGCAGAGTTCAAAGAGGCTCACTCTTAAGTCAGTCTGCACTCAGTTGCAGATATGCAGTAGACTGCTAAGCCTGCTTATTCAATACTCAATCGATCCCATGTTATTCATGACCCTAGACCAGTCTTCCTCAACCTCGGCCCTCCAGATGTTTATGGCCTACAACTCCCATGATCCCTAGCTAGCAGGACCAGTGGTCAGGGATGATGGGAATTGTAGTCTCAAAACATCTGGAGGGCCGAGTTTGAGGAAGCCTGTCCTAGACACAATTAAGCAAAGGTTTATTTCAATAAAATGAAGGGGAGATAATATGCCTGGCTACATATGAAGGCAGTGAGTTGGGGAGATAGCCTAAGAAGCAAGTGCAATTGTGGTAAAGTGACACTTCAGAGGATTACATGGAGCAGCTGAGACCTACAAAAGTTTACACGTATGTGCCATGTACTGTATGCCCTCCCCTTGAGTCTGAGGTCTTTTTTTGGAATTATGGGGAACTGGAATGTAAAATCAATACTCTTAACATACTATGTTTGGTAGAGTGAGATTATATATGGCTGTTTTCCACCTCCAAGGAAGCATTTCAGCTCCTGAACTAGTAGCAGTCAGTTGTAGAGAGGGGTGGGTGAAGTGGTGGCAAGGTCAGTGTGCTGCAAGTGCACTGGCAGAGCCATTCTGGTGGTCCTGCGGGTGTGTTTGCACTTCACCAGCCTCTCCACCATCTTGCCCCTCCCCATCCACTTCCCACAGAGGTCAGGTGAGAGATGCCACCCAACCATGCAATCCTCTACTGCCTTAAACTCAAATAATTCTGGAGCTTGAGCTACTATTGGCTTCCAGAATTGTTATCAGGGGTGTACAACTAATGTTAAGTCAATGAGACTGTACTAAAGTCAATAGAGTGGTGTTAATGTGAATCTGGACTTTCAATTTGCATATAAAGCGTCCTCAGTGAACGGAGCAAACAGTACAAAATGTTCCACTGCCTGTTACAAAATTCAGCATTATATTATATAGTAAGTGTTTGTGTGTCCACTGTCTCAACCATTAGTTGCCTATGTCAGCTTACATGATTGCCCAATAAATTTATGGAAAATAAATTAACATTTCACTGAAAGAGGCCTTGAATTATGAACACTTGCTCTTCTCTAAATCACTTTTTGTCCTTGTGTGCGAAACAAAACAAAAAACGAAAATGAAATGAAATGAAATGAAATGGAAAAAAACAAGCTTTTGACTTAACCATAATGGAGAAAGACAAAACACAGTTTCTAATTTTAATGTCTGGCACAGTCAGATTAAAAGAGAGAAAGGGGATAGGGCTACACATATTTATTTTATTCTGGTTATAATTCTTCAGATGCCCTGTTTCACAGACACTAGTAAGTACCATTTTGATGTATGGCTTTCCAAAGAAGCAATTTCTTATGCGAAAGGAAGATGTTAGGCATTCCTTTCACCAGCTATGACTGTTCTTGGTCAGCGAAAGTCTGCCTATGGTGAATCATGCGCTGGGAACCATAATACTTGAATGTTGCAATTAGCTCTATGTGGGGCTATCCTTAGGCCTGGTCCAGGTACAAAATGCTGCAGCTAGAGCCTTGATGGGGGCAGTGTTTTTTTTTTCTCTAAAAAAATGTTTGGGGGTACTCTTTTTCCTACTCATATTGAAACAGTGCCCCTCAATGAAACCAAACTTAGATTTACAAAATGTTTAGGGGTATGCGTATCCCTGTGTCCCCCTATAAAAAACAACACTGATCACCAGCATTTAACTCCTGTGCTCTGGCTGCCCACACACTGATGGACCAGGTTCAATGTTATTGTATTAGTTTACAAGGCCTTTAACAACTTGAGTCCAAGATACCTGAAGGATCACCTGCTTGCTTAGGTTCCTGCTTGATAGCTGAGGTCTTTGGGGGAGTCGTTGATAGTGGTGCTCATGGCTCATATCCACCAGGAGCCATGTTTTCAGTCTTTTGCCCTAATTTTATATAACTCCCTTCCTTGATCTCATCATTTCTCTCATATTTTGCTGTAATACAACCCAGAGCAACTGCACAGCAACCTTACTCATCTGATCTGATGAGCTTCTGACTTCTCCCCTGTACAGGTTTCTCTGATGTGCAGTAAGGTTTGTGCAGTTACGGCAGCTCTGCTCACATTCTAAACATTCATGAGGTGTCTCTCCAGTGTGGGTTTATTTGATGTGCAGTCAGATTTTACTTCCAATAGAAGTCAAACCTGACTTCAGAGGAGGCTTGTCTCTGAAGATAGGCTCCCCCCAAGTAAAGATGTGACTGGCATATTTAATGCTGGTTTTAGTACAAGAAGGTGATGTTGACTGGGAATATAACTCCACTGGTATTTTTCATGGAAAGTTCTTATTCCAAACATGCAAAGCAGATGCCGTTTACACAGTCAGTTGGTCTAGGTCCTTTTTCTCCATATGTGGTGGACTTGTAGAATGGTGACAGGCCTCTGGGAAATGATACATAATGAATTTTAAAAGATGCTTAAAATAGTTATTCCCAAGAGACCTGAAGCATTTCTTCTGGGTATTATGGGGACAGAGGTCCCCAAAAGATGGTTAAGTTGGAAGTGGAAAGAAGAAGTCCCAACGAAAGAATAGATTTTAAAGTTATTGGACTATGCAGTGACGACGAAGCTGACAGCAAAAATAAGAGATCAAACACAATAAAACTTTGTTAAGGAGAGGAGGTTCTTTTTGGACTATTCGAGAAAAAAATTATAGCCCAATGAAATTCTGAGCAAGATTTGAGTAATAGGCAAGAGGAGAATAAATCCATGATTTTAATATTAGTTATAATAGAAAATAAATGGTAGTTTTGGCAGCAGATAAGGGAACAACAGGAACATCACAGATGTAAGGATGGGAAGTAAAAATGTAAGAAATTACTATACTGAAAGTGAATTGGACAATGTTTAATTTTGTGTAAACATTATTATTATTATATGTAAAAAAAGAAAGAAAGTCAGTTGGTCACTCTAGCTCAGTATTCACTACAGCAGATGTGGAGAACCTGTGGCTCTTCAGATGTCATTGGACTACAGCTCCCATCAACCCTGTCCATTTGCCCATGTTGTCTGGGGCTGATGGGAGTCCAACAAACACCAAGAGGACCACAGGTTCCCTACCCCTACTCCTGGCACATCCAACAGGTAGATCGTGATCTACTGGTAGATCACTGAACGTCTGTGGTAGATCACCGGCTCCCCCAAAGAAGCTCAACAGCTTTGGCTCCCCTTAAAAAAGCTCAATATTTTTGCCCTACACCCCCCTAAAACGGGGCTTTCCTCCTCCCTAACTTAACAACTTAGACCTGAACCTCAAAAAAGTGGGTAGATCACTGCCAGTTTTTAGATCGTAGTCTCTTGGGAGTTCTAAATCCCCAGCCCAGGAGATGCTGGGGATTAAAACAGGGACCTTCTGCTAGACTCTACTCAACTAAGCAATGCCCCATCTCTTCACAGACATAAATCATTTTGTGTATTATCAACATCCCCGGAGGTGTTTTTCTTAGAGTTTTTTACTTTCAGCAAAAGTGATCATGCAGATTCGTTTTTTGGATTATTGCACCTTAGAGGAGAGGAGGAGGAGGAGGAGGAGAGGAAAATATATGGAAATTAGTAGCATTCCCCATGATGTAAACAAGTTCAACAGGACGCTGAGCTCTCAGTATTTCCATTGTTTACTGAAGCAGCAATGAATGACTTATTTTTATATTCTTTTAAATTCAATAAGCCAATAATGCATCCAACTTTTAGTAATGTTAGTCAGATCATGTGTGCAAATTAGCCCGAAGAACAAATATTATGCTTTCAGCAAGGAAGGAGAGGCAAGCAAGCATATCTTTTACAAAATGTAAACAGTGGAAATGATCAATTTGCCATTGCATTAAATATAATTAGATAAATAGCACTGCAAAATATATTTGTTGCCGAGTTGCCATAAGAATAGAAATAGATGCTGACATGTTTGCAAAACATCTTATTAATGAGTATGTTGAATTTCTGAATGCTAATCTTCAGGTTCTATAGAAATTTAGGGCGCAATCTCATGGGAAACACTTCTGAATAACCACGCAGGGATTTCAGGGTTCAAGGCTGAATCCAGGACCTAAGGGATGTCAGGTGGGGGAATAAATTCAGAATGTGCTCAACACACAGGCATTGTCAAAGGAGACAACAGCAACAGCAACAGCAACAGCAGCAACAACAACAATAACAACCCAGCCACACCAGTTAACACCTATGATTCATAACAGGTCTGGTGATGCATCCAGGACAGATATTCCCTGTCCTATAATTGTGCATTTGATTATTTGTTTCCACTGAAGTTTAACCCCCCCCCCCCAGTTCTCCAATCTATTAAGGGCATCTTGAATATTGATTCTACCTTTTGATGTATAAATTACCCTTCACAGTTTAGTGTCATCATACTGAGAGCCAGTGTGGTGTAGTGGTTAACAGCGGTAGACTCGTAATCTGGGGAACCGGGTTCGCATCCCCGCTCCTCCACATGCAGCTGCTGGGTGACCTTGGGCTAGTCACACTTCTTTGAAGTCTCTCAGCCCCACTCACCTCACAGAGTGTTTGTTGTGGGGGAGGAAGGGAAAGGAGAATGTGAGCCACTTTGAGACTCCTTCGGGTAGTGATAAAGCGGGATATCAAATCCAAACTCTTCTTCTTCTTCTTCGTCTTCATCTGCAAATTTGATGAGCACTCCCTCAACATCCATAAAGATGTTGAACAACAATAGACTGAGGACAGAATCCTGCAGCACCCCACTTGCCACTTCCCCTATGGAGACAGCAGCACCCAAACAGTTGCACATGCCCTCCTGTCTTGTACTCTTTATAAAGACCTGAGGAACGAGGTCATCACCCCACTCATATTGCCCATCCCAGGGCACTTGACCACTGCCACAGTGTCCTTTCTTCTGGCAGACCAAGTGGAGCAGACAACAGCAAAGTTTGCTAGGTTTTTAGCCAGGGCAATCAGAATAAGGTCCATTATCTGACTGTTGACTCAGGACCCCAAACTGTGCTTTTATATTTAATTTTCACTTTCTTCTGTGTATATTGTAATGTTCACTTGTTGCTATGGCTATTGGCTGAGGCAAATAAAGTCCCCCCATTCCTTTTTCCCCCTTCCTTCCCCCCGGGATGATGAGGAACCATTGATGAGCACTCTTTGGGTTCAGTCTGTCAACCAGCTATAAATTGACCTAAAAAGTAACACAATTTAGCCCACATTTTACCAGCTTCTCTGTAAGAATATCATGTGGGATGTTGTTGAAAGCCTTGCTAACTTTTCCAACAGCCCTGAGTAAAAGTTCCTTCCTTTCATGCAGCAGAAAGTTAGCGTCCAAGCCATAAGACTGATATACCTCTATCTTTAAAAAAAGTAAAATGCAAAACAGATTTTCATCATTTTATGTACCGGTACCTGATATGGAAAATCATTGAAAAAGCACTCTGTGCATGATTACAAAACAGAATATACCATAAGCCACTGCTTTACTGATAGCAATTAATAGGGTTTCTATTGATTTTGCAACCAAACATATTCATTCATAATGTAGAAAACAGGGGGAGTACAGCAGATGGCAAATGATGTTCAAGCAAGAGCCGGTGGGGCTTGATTTTCTGAAATAAGTAACTCTTCATTGTTGTTTAATGCTAGGAGACTTTCTAAAGGAATCCATGAAAGAAGATTGTCCATAGGGTTCCTGTCCCAAGCATATAGGGCCAACCAAGGGCAGGAGACAACAAAGGAAAGGAGTATGCTGCATCCTATACCTATAATAGAGAGTGAACTAGGTCAGCAACTACAAGTGTGGAAGTGTGGTGAAGTGTGTTGCTGGGGGAAACCATGACTGACCACTATGTGGTAAAATTGGAAGAAGTTCCTACCTGTACCTCTTGACCAGGAATGGGGAGCCTGTGAGCCTCCAGATGATGTTGAACCCCAACTCGCATCAGTCTCAGTCGTCCAAGAATGATGGGAGTTGGAATCTAACAAGATCAAGAGAGCCACAGTTTCCCCATCCCTGCTTTAGGCACTGGAAGATGATGGAGAATGGTAAGTCTGCTGCAGCCAGTTCTATACAAGTGCCTTCGTCACTCCTGCCTATGACTGCACCGAGGATGCTATTTTCATATTTATATTCTTGCAAACAAGGCTCAGTAGCCACACTGATTATGTTCTACTTCCACCGTCAGAGGAATTATGCTCGAATACCAGTTGCTGGACATCACAGGTGGGCAGAGTGCAGTTGTGCTCACGTCCAGCTTTCGGGCTCTCACAGGCATCTGGTTGGCCGCTATGCAAAAAACAGGATCCTAGACTAGATGAGCCATTGACATGATCCAGCAGGTTCATCTTCTTATGTTCTTATGCTCTCAGTGTGCTGCCTCCCTGGTAGCACTTCCTGGCTCATCAATTTAAGGGTGGGAATTTCCCTTGCTTTCCTATTGCCACAGCTAATCATCAGAGAACTCTTAAAATAAATACTATGTTCACTCTGAAAACTGATGTTGACAAGCAGTATTAGTTGCCCTTTTTCATTTCCTTAACATTTCCTTAAAATTTCATTGCTGCTGCTGCTGCTGTTGTTTTAATCCAAATATTGGGCACTAATGTCTGGACACATGTGAATAGAAAAGATATGCTATTGGAAGAATGGCCAAACTGTCTGTTTTCTGAAGTTCAGTCCTGGCCTTTTGGCAGTTCAAGGAAATGAGCTGAAATGGGATGAAAAGAAGTTCTTGTTTTCATTTCCTGTTTTTTTTTTCCTCTTTCCCATCCTCCAGCCAGATAATGAACATATGATGCTCCTTGATACTCAGAGCTCTGGTCATCAGATGATTCTAAGAATCAACTGTTTACTTTATCAAGGGTGACAAAGCAAATGCATGCCATTGCTCCATAGCTGTCAACCTTCCCTTTTTTGGTGGGAAATTCCCTTATTCCAGCGCCGTTTCCCGCTGCTATCCCAGATTGTTAGATATCCCGTAAATTTCCCGGTTTTCAAAGGAAGCAGCTCCTCTCCCTCCCTGCCAGCCAGGGAGGCTCCTCAGCTGCATTGCTCGGCTGCGTTGCTCACCAATAGTTACAGAGAATAGGATGTCATTAGACAACAACACTGTTTGTGCTTTGCTTGCATGTAAAATCAACCACTCTGGCCCAGCCCACAAATGCACTCCTTCCAAAAGAGTGTTAAAGGATGCAAAGTCTGCAGCATGTTTGTATAATAAGTCATTAATGGATGCCAGAGAGCCAAAAGAGTGGACCTGATCAATCCCCTCATGAAGAATTGACGCTTTTGAATTGTGGTGCTGGAGTCCCGTGGACTGCAAGAAGATCAAACCGATCCATTCTGAAGGACATCGGCCCTGGCTGCTCACCGGAAGGACAGATCCTGAAGCATCTCATAAGAGAAGACTCCCTGGAAAAGAGACCCTGAGGTGGGGAAAGATGATGGTGTGTAGCCTGGTGTAAATTAATTTGTAGCCTGGGGGGATTACCGTGGCGTGGACTGTCCCCGAGAACCATAGACTGTCCCCGGGACAGGTGAGGCTGCTGATCCCTTATTTTCAAATCTGAAAGTTGACAGCTATGCATTGCTCCTTGATCTGTATGACATAATGGCTAGCTCACTGGGTGAAAATGGGAGAGAGATCTAGGCTGAAATCTTCACTCAGCCATGTAAGTGATCTTGGAACAGCTGTAGTCCCTCAGCTTACCTACCTTACAAGGTTTTAATGAGGAAAAAATGAAGGTGGGGAGACAGGAACCTTTTAAACCATCCTGGGATCCTTGCCGAAGGGCTAGAATTAATGTGTAATATAAAGTGTCAGTCTATTTAGAGTCATACACCTTCCTATGACATCTTCAGGATCCTCTTTTATTTTATTCTCTTCTGCAATTATCACCAAATTTGCAAATTCAATTGACACATTTTAACACAAATTAAATACAAATAAATTTATTTAAATATATTTGCTTGATATACAGTTTATTATTTTTTAAAAACTGTACAGAAATTAAAAATACATGATCAAGAGGTTAATTATCAAATAGCAAAACATGGGTCATTATCAATTTCTGAATCTTAAATAATCTTTGAATCATCAATAACAATCCTCTACTCTGTTACAAATTTAAAATTATGTTGCCATCTATTTCTTAATCGTACTCTCTCACTGATTTCAAACCATTTCACTGCTAACAGTTTTATTTTCTATTTCATTTCTGGTCCCATATTCCTTTTTTAAACACACAGCACTCACAAAAACTGGACCAAATGAGTTACTAGATCCAGCCATTTTTCTTATGCTTTCAACATTTCCCCCTCTAACATGTACATAATCACTTTTTGACAAGCTCTACTAGACATGTTTATAGTTTTGTTTTTCTCTGCCAAATCTCCAACTGTTATCAGAAACACTGGCATACTTTTTAAGTGACTGAGGTAGACTACAATTTAGTAGAGAGCTTTTAAAGCCCAAAATTGATGTGGTAAGCAACAGGGAGGCAGGGCAGGGAATTTAGGGAAACAGATGGTGCATGACAAATGGAGAGAATTGTGTGTTTAGCAGAGGAAATCTGAATTGATTGAAGAGGAGGAAAGAGATGGCAGGCAGGAAGATGGGTTGTTCTGTCCCTGTATTGGTTCCAATGCAAGGGAAACAAAATCCAAATCTGCATTTGGCTTCTCAATGTTTGAAGGAGGGGTGGGATATAATTTTAATAAAATAAAGAAAACATCTGGAAATCTGAATGTTTCCGGAGAGAACAAGGAAGAAATTGGAGAGAAAAATGAATTTTACTGGCCAATCTTTTCCATTAAGGTCTAAGTATGGCAATTGCATGACCCAGTGGAGGCTGGCACACTATAGTGAATGGGGCACTGTGCCATCAACTTCAACCTGCCTCTAGCCAGCCCCAACCTGCCTGCCTTCTAACTTACATTCAGCATAGAGGGCTGTACTGGTTTACAGCTTTCTCCACCTTAGTCTCAGTGTTGTACTCATCAGCAGGGCCAGATTTAAGGTGATTGGGGGCTCTGGTGAAATTCCTCATAAGGTGAACCCTGCTGAATATGGTCAAAGGCCCATCTGGACCAACATCCTGTTCTCATAGTGGTGAACCAGATGTCTTGGGGAAGTCCACAAGGAGGACCTGAATGCAACAGCAACCTCCACACTTGTGATTCCTATTAACTGGTACTCAGAGGCATCCTGCCTCCCAACAGTGGAGATAGAGCATAGCCATCACAGCTAGTAGCCATTGGTAGATTTGCCTAGTCCTTCCTTAAAGCCATTCAAGTTGGTCGCCATTGCTATCTCTGGTGGGAAAATCTTGAGCAGAGGCGTACCTAGGGGTTGGCAAAATTGGCCCCAGCCCGCAGCGCAGGCCAGGCCAGGCGGGAGGGGGACAAAAACCATCTATCAGACTATGGAGTGTATGATGCCTCCCCCCCCCCATGCATGCCCTGATGAATTATGGGAAGCAGGTCTTAGATTTCTAGATTGCACAATAGTGGCTGGCTGCTAAATTGTCTTCTCTGAGATTTTCAGCCTAGTATGTGCTCTCCGACATTAGTGCTTGGAAAGAGAAAGAAAGAGATAATCTGATTTTTAAAACTCTCATTAAGTTAAATTATCTGTAGGACAGAGATATAATGTTGCCACGGAAAGTTTCACTGTCGCAATAATGTATAAATTTGCTGGAAACAAATGCACTTAATGAGAATAGCAAGTTCTCTCCCCCTCAGCCTGCATAAGTATGAAACTTGTTCTTTAGCATATTGCATAACTTTGCTCTTAGTTCAGATATTGCTTTTCTATTCACATTTTCACAGAATTTCACCCCCCCCCCATCAATTGACAGACATGGACCACATTTGCACCATACAATTAAAGTGCTACAATACCACTTTAAACAGTCATGGCTTCCCCCAAAGAGTTCTGGGAGCTGTATTTTGCTAAGGGTGCTGAGAGTTGTTTGGAGACCCTTATCCCCCGAGCTACAATTCCCAGAGGTCTTAAACAATCAACTTTGTGAGAATTGTAGCTCTGTGAGAGTAATAGTGGGTGTCCTAACAACTCTCAGCACCTTAACTAGCTACAACTCTTTGGGGGAAATAATGGGCTGATTGGAAAGACACAGAATAACTCTGAAACAAATCAAGCTTCTTCCCAAAGTTTCAGAAATTGAATCATATGACTGGTGCACATCCCTAGTATTTTCATAAGGTTCTCTGCAGGCTACCATGTATTGCCAAGGAGCATAAATGTCTTCTGGACTGGACTGGACTAGACTGCTCCTGCATGAGAGCCCTTTGACACGTTCATACCTGAAAAGCACTACACATACACCTCCGTGCTGTATTTGTCAATGTCTAGGGCTGTCACCATTGCAGGGCACCTTGGATTTCCTTGGTTCCTCCCCACTAGATCATCATTCAGAGAAGAGGAGTGGTTTGTTTTCACCCAGCCCCTTTTTCTCCCCCCATCTTTGCTTCACCTGGTCCATTGCTGGTTGGTCTTCAGAAGAGCCTTCTTGACCTGGATGGCCCCTGGACGGTTAAGTCCAGTCAAAGGCGACTATGGGAAGCTCATCTCGCTTCACGCCAAGGGAGCCAGCGTTTGTCCACAGACAGCTTTCCGGGTCATGTGGCCAGCATGACTAAACCGCTTCTGGAGCAACAGAACACCGTGATGGAGTGCACAGAAACACCTGCTGGTAGGCACCACAAGACCTGACTCATCAGTGCTTCTGTACTCTGATTCACCAAATTACTTGGCCCAACCTCAGAGAAACAATACAAGGTCTTGGAATTAAGCAAGAGCTTCACCGACCCTCAATTTCTAGTCCGCTTGATAATGTAAACTATTTGTGTTTTCAAATTAACTATAAATGCAAAGCATCACAACAGTGTTCCTACAGCCTTGGGATGTGAAACATTGAATTTCATATTATTTCAGGAACTTCAGCCACAAGAAATTTGTCACTGAGGGTGCTTGTTGGTCACTTGCGGGTGAAGAAAGTGGCTGTCCGGTTTGCTGGAGTGTGAGCGCTGGCCTTGATTTCATTCATTATTCTGGTGGCAAATTCCCTTTTGTGTAATCTAGTGACAGATAACCGTGTATGCCTTTGTTCCTGATATAATCATTTTATCTGCCTGACTTGTCAGGATTAATTAACTTACTAAATATTGATTTATTCATGCATGCATGCATGCATGGGCGAACACATTCTTTCCCAGAGTAAACCAATTATTTTTCTGTACAATAAAGTAATACGAAAAAGGCAGAGGATTTTAAGATGGCTGAATACCAGGCTTAATTTAATTGTTTCCTTGCCAGGATACAGTGTCCAAACGTATTTTTAGTCCCAGCTATGAGCCAAAGCCTCAAACTTGTGATGTAAAGTAATTAATGGATATGTGTGTGTGCATATGTGTATGTCATGTGTCTCATTTGTCCCATTGTTACTCTATGTAGTCAGAGCTGTGGAGAGGAGGAGAGTCAAATATATTATTAAAAAAATAATAGGATATATTATGGGTTGCCAACATGGTGGCCATAGATTAATGTGCACCCAGAGACAGTGCCGGATTACCAAATAGGCAGAGTAGGCACTGGCCTGTAGGCCCCACACCTTTTAGGGGTTCCACGACAATGGATCAAAATAATATTGATTTGATCTTGAAAGAAAATTACAATCAAGATTTCTTAGTTCAATGTTATCCCACTAGAGCATGTGGGCAATAAACCTCCAGATACAAAGCTTTCAAAAGTATATTAGGAGATAATTTATGAGAGGACCTCCAAGATTTTGACTGCCTTGGGGCCTCCACAGGATTTAATCCAGCACTGCCCACAGAGGTCCTTCCTGGCACCAGCAGTGTGCCCTCCCTCCCCTTCAAGTTAGGCTTGAAAGAAGCATTATAAGCAATAGAGTTAGTCGTGTTGACGTTTGGTTGCCCACAACAGTTTCTACAAATTGCAAATACTTCCATGGGCCTCAACATTTTGTCAAAAGTGTAGCATTGCTGAAGCAGGACCACAAGCTGACAGATTTTACCTGTTGTTGAATCAGTATCTCCAAAGGATGCACAGGATATATTAGAAAGGGAAGATTTTAGAAGCTTTGGACTGAATCACCAAAGAATTGCATAAAGTGCTAGACCAGAGCTGGCCCAAGACATTTTGTTGCCTGAGGCAAATGACAAAATGGCACTTTCCCACCCCAATTCCATGTACTGGACTGGCAGCTGAATTTTACTTCAACACTGGCAATGGGATAATGTCCTCTAGTGCTCCTCAGGACAGAATTCTAGTTCAGAGTGTGTAGGCCAAGCTGATGGCACACATAGTTCTGATTTTCAACAGAGTAGGCTCTGGAGGGGGTGCTATCACTGCTGCCTTGCCCTCTCCACACCTGCCACCTCATTCTCGATTGCCTCATTCTGCCTAAAGGCAAACCCAGTCCTGTGTTTGACACAGTGCTATTTTCTAGAAAAAGAGGTGCCAGAACTCACTATGAACACCTCACTTATTCTCTTAGAATGGTAATGGCACCCACCTGAGAGGTGGCAGAACTGAAAAAAGCCCTTGTCAGACAGTAGATTTTAAGCAATGGAGGTAGTCAGAAATGCAGCAACTTTACAGCAACAGCAGTGGAAGTAAGCTTACAGAGATGGTAAACAAATAGAAGAGTGAGGTTGCCGTTATGTGTAAGGAGGTGCAAATGAAAGAGTGAGCTACTTCTGCATTTTGCAGTTAACCAGTTTATTAGAAATTAGGGCCTCATCTGCACCATGCATTTAAACCAGTATTATAGTACTTTAAACGGTCATGCCCCCCCCATCCAAAACCTGGCAACCATAGTTTGTTAGGGCTGCTGAGAGTTGTTAGGAGATCCCCCATTCCCACCACATAACTACAATTTTCAGAGTTTCCTGGAAAGGGGGTTTGATTGTTACAGCACTCTGGAACTTGTAGCTCAGGGGAGGATAGGAGTCTCCAGCTACTCTCAGCACCTTCACGAACTGCAGTTTCCATAATTTTTCAGGGAAAACCATGACTCTTTAAGGTCGTATGATACCGCTTTAAATGTATAGCACAGATTCTCTGCTGTTAGTACTATAAGGAATAAGGAATAATTTATTGGCCAAGTATCACTCATACTTGGAATTTTGCTTCAACTACATTGCAATGTAAAGAAAAAGGTACCTCATACAAACACTATTCCCCTCACGCTACAACAGCACAACAAAGGAACCCCATACCACCAACTGACCTCCTTTTCACACACAACTATGAATTCAACAGTTTGATGGCACAAGGGGGAAAAACTATTCCTGTGCCTAGACGTTTTTGTTTATAGAGTCCTGTAACGACGTCCGGATGGAAGTAAATCAAACAGGTGATGACCAGGATGCGAAGGGTCTGCGACATTATTAGCTGTTAAGGAAGTCGCTGTTTAAAATACGACTTAGAATGCCTTGTACAGAGCTTAATGTTCTATGCCAGGGTTGCTTGTTACAAAATGAATAAAGGCAGATCTATAATAGAAAATTACTTTTCTATTGAACAGCTGTTGAGGAGCAGTCATATGGTGTTGGGAAGTAAGGAAATATTGTTTTCTTTGGAAGGTGACTCTATTACATTTTTGTTGTTGAAGTTTACTAGCACTGTCCAAATAAGATTTCTAATCTGTCACTATCCGTGTGTTTCCTTCGAGAATGGCATTCTTTTTTCTTGCCATTTTATTTCATTATAAAAACTGGGAATGCTCTTACATGAAAATAAAATGCTGTTTCAAAGTGGATCATTTTGGGGGAAAAACATGTTTAATGCATAATTTGAAGTGTTTATGATGGTCCTTCTGTGAAATAGGCAATGAGAGATTTAGAAATGATCGGAATTATCCTGATCATTAAATGGACAACTTTATAGTAACACATTTTAATGTAAAGTATGTTTGAACAGTATAAACAAAGTGGTGATGTAGTAGATTTTATGTGGCCAACAGCATTTCCTGAAGCTGCCTCATTCTTCTACCCTATCAGAGTGGGTGTGGGTGTGTTTTCTGGTTTATTTAGATCAGAGAAAGAATATTATAAACATTCATCAAGCTTTTAGTGCAAATTTCTCCTAATATACACGTTTGTCTGTAATTTTGCCTAATATACACAATTTTCATAGAGAAATTTCCCCTACTATAACATATGATTGCATGTTATTTTCACTAATAAACACATTATTATGCACACTTTACCTCAGTGTATCCATTTCTGCACATGTTACTTGGTTGGAGAATTGCCCTGATTTTTTTTTGGGAAAGTGCACATTTCAAAACATGGCTTTGTTTCAGTTCATGAATTGTTTTGGAAAGTACGAATTGGGTTGGTTCACCTTTAAATACAAACTGAATTGATATAACCCCCAATCCCTGGGTACAACCATAAGCAGAGCTTAGAGTAGACCTAGTGAAATCAATGGGGCATGTTAGCTATTGTGTACATTCCAGTGATTCTAGCTTAAGCAAGACTCGAAGCTTGCTGGTCAGATGCTACAATGTCCCATTTAGCTATGTATCCTAAACTCAGAAACAAAACTCAACACTATATTTTCCCCTCCTCAGTTCTCTACAATGAGAAAACTCACATAGCTTTACTTCTCTGTGTCACAGTAACCGCTCTCTTGAGTCATCCCTTAGTCTTTCAAAACTGTGAAACATACAGTACATGGAGGAAGGGGGCATATGCCCCTGGCCCTCCCTTGGAAGGTGGTGTACCATTTGTTATGGATGCTTTAGTTGAGAGTCCTGCATTGCAGGAATTGGAGTACCGTGATGCACTGTGTGAGAGGCTTCCCTTGGGATTGGTCCAGTAGTTGCAGCTGGTGCAGAACACTGTGGCCAAGTTGTTGAGTTGCTCATCTCTGCCGAGCGAACTGCACTGGCTGCCAATCAGCATCCAGTCCATGTTCAAGCTTTCTTATTAACATATAACACCATCATCTCGGGAAAACTTATTTGTCAAACTGCACCCTGCAGAATATCATAGGGCAATGAACTGAAAACAGCCATTTCCTGATCTTGTCCCCGTACTCTGGAATGCCATTTGCTCTGCCATATAGCAGGCAGCAGTATCAAAAAGGCAACACGCAGACCGATGTATGCAGGGCACTTGTTTTCACAGTGGTCATAAGCATATGACCCTAACCACAGTTTATGACTGAAGATGACAAAAAGTCGAAACAGTGTATTCATCCGGAACGCTGTCATATGCGTTCATATTTGTCAAATTATAAAGTTCAACAAGTGCCCTGCATACATCGGTCTGCATGTTGCCTTTTTGATACTACTGTCGTTGATTGCAACACAGGGGTTATTTTTTCAATATACCAGGCAGCAGCAATCTGATGCTTCAGAGATCATGTAAATACTTTTTTTTGCTCAATGCTTTCCCTGGCCTAAGAAACTAGACTCTGCTTTATTTGTTCAAATTCCCTGAATTCCTATTTTTATTGGTTTTTATATGCCTTTATACTACGGTTTCATTGGTTTCAGGTTGTATTTTTCTTTTAAAAATGTTTTTTTTATAGTGTGCACCCTTTTGATTTTTTAAAAGTGGTTTAGAAATGGTTTTTATAAAATAAATATTCATATAATTCTCATCCACAGGGCGCTTTAAAAAAAAATAAATGGTAGCTATCCAAGTTTTAGATCTAGTCCTCCAGTTTCATGCATCCAAAGTCACTTTGGACATGTTTTTTCTCATATGGCAGTCACTTTGTCATGGTAAAATACTTTCTAAATGAAAGTGTATACACTACAAAATAATAAGCTGGAGGAGTGTGTGTATCTGCTATTTGGGGGAAAAAATACTACTGAATGAGTGTGAGCTTTTGATGTAACTAAAATATTTCTTCAGATCATGGCTTTTCTCAGTAGTGAATTTGGTAATGTGTACAGAAGGGACCCAGGTGGCGCTGTGGGTTAAACCACAGTGTCTAGGGATTGCTGATCAGAAGGTTGGCGGTTCGAATCCCTGCGACGGGGTGAGCTCCCATTGCTCGGTCCCAGCTCCTGCCCACCTAGCAGTTTGAAAGCACGTCAAAGTGCAAGTAGATAAACAGGTACCGCTCTGGCAGGAAGGTAAACGGTGTTTCCGTGCGCTGCTCTGGTTCGCCAGAAGCAGCTTTGTCATGCTGGCCACATGACCCAGAAGGTGTCTGCGGACAAACGCCGGCTCCCTCGGCCTATAGAGCGAGATGAGCGCGCAACCCCAGAATCGGACATGACTGGACCTGATGGTCAGGGGTCCCTTTACCTTTTTACAGGTGCAGAATACACACAAATTTCCCACCATCCTACACAAGATTTATGGAATGATACTATAATCAAGTTTGCCAGCAAGTTGCAATTAGAAGGAAAATAACTATGTACTTATTTCTAATATCTTGACAGGTGCCCCTCAGGGAATTTATGCAATCTTTTATGATAGAATTTTAAAAAGGAAACATTCTTCCCCATTGCTCATGTTAAAAAATGACTTTCATCTTTCCAGTCACTAATCTGGAAGTTCACCTCTTTCTGGTAAATGCCACAGCCCTAATGGCTAAATGTATGCGAAATAGCTTCTGGTTGCTGTGGGAACTGACTTCCATTCCTTTTTTTTATCCAGGTGAGTCAAACATTTGTGCCATTATCTCATTTAACAAAGAAACCATAAACGATAGAGCAGCCCCCGTTTGCTAATATGATTAAGCCTCTCTTTCCATAAACAAGGGTAGAATCCAGAAGACATAAGCTAATATAATTAAACAGAAACCAATTCTTAGCAATTAACTCTCAACAATTGCCCGACCTATAAATTACACTGATAAAAATGTGGCGTTGGCTTGTATCACTAATAATGATGTTAATGAATACCCAACAGGATTTTTATATGAGCTCTGGCCTCCTGCAGAAAATGAAGGCAATAAAACAAATGTACTTCTCTGTAATATCTTTGCAGAGCCAGTGGTTAATTTCACAAAACTCCAAAACCACCGCAAGAAGCTTCTGGATAGACAAAGAAAGAACAAAATGAGGGGTCATTAAATATAAGTGGTATGAAATAATTTCATTTTTTAAAAGCTCATCTTATTACTGACTAATCTCGTCTTGATGTGGGGCTACCCTTGAAGATGGTTTGGAAGAAGCTTGAGTGGTTTTGTGAGACAAAACCATAGAACACTAATTTTGAAGAGTATGCACTGGCTGCTTATATGAAACTCAGCCCAATTTAAACCATTATTGTTAAGTTTTGAAGTCTTAAAATTCCTTGGGAATCAAATATTTCGAGGACTGCCTCTCCTTATATTAACTGGCACATGCATTAAGGTTTGGCGGGGAGGCCTGTTTTATTGTCCCATCACTGGGTGAAGTTCAGAAAATTTGGGGAAAGGCAGTAACTCTGTGGTAGAGCATTTGCATTGCATACATAGGGATCCAGCTTAAATCTCTACCATCTCCAGGCAGGGCTAGGAATGTCCCCTGACCAAAGCCCTGAAGAATCACTGTCAGTCACTGTAGACAATACTCAGTAGAGGGACCTAGGGTGTGTTTCTTTTATCAGCCAACTTTATCACCCAACTGCAAGACGCAAACAGGAACTTTACAACATCAGATGGATGTACGAATGCTACGTTTTAAGGAATGCATTGCCGCTAGTGAGTTGAGGGAGTAGCTAGAAAGACCCCAAAATGGGATCCCAGTTACTTAAGTACTCTAACAAAATAAACTCTTCTGCTGCTCCACTTTCTGCATAGCCTCGGGCTTGCCTCAGAACACATCTTGGTTGGGTGGCCTAGGCAAGTGAGACTTCTTACTATGAATTTCAGAGGTTTAAAGCAATTGCCAGAACTGGCTGATTCCTCCAATTCCTGCTCTGCTATTTAAAAGAGCATTGTCTGATCCTTTAAGCGGATTTACAGAATGCTGTATAATTTGGCACAGGTTCCACACAAACTCTAAGAACATAAGTAACGCCCTGGTGAATCAGAGCAAAGGCCCATTTAGTTCGGCATTTCGTTCTCACCGTGGCCAACCAGGTGCCTAGTGAAAGCGCTGCCATGACTTGAGATTCCCAGCAACTGGTAAACAGAGACAAGCTGTTGCCAACAGTGGAGGTAGGGCATAGCCATGATCATCAACCTTTCCCTTCTCCCTATAATCCATGTGGCAACTTCAGTTGCCTTGACTTTAAACGCTCTCAAGCTCTTTACCCATGCTCGCAATTATGCCCTTGCAATGACTCATCTTTCACCATCACTATCTCTGATCAGATTAAAAAGTCTTTAGAAGGCACCTTAGATATTATTTTGCTTTAAAACCCATGTCATTTTCAAACAATCATTGGAGGATTAGCCGAGTGTCATTTGAGGACAGATATGAGATGAAGTGTAGGCTTCCCCTGGAAATGTATGTGGGAGTTAAATTAGCAGCTGTGATGAACAAAAAACCTCAACAATCTGGAAGAAGTAGGCATGGATGCCAAAAAGCAAACACCGATGGATGCCAGAATCAGAGTAAATTTAGAGATAGGAAGTGTGGAAAGAGATGAGAAATTAATTATGCTCACTGAATGGAGAGCAGCGTTCCAATACTCAAGAGTAGACACAGTCTGTTGTGGTAGAATTACATGTACGCATCACTATATTTAGGTCTGAATCAGAGGTTCTCAATGAACCAGGAGAACAGCTCTGATCTATTGAGATATGGGCTTGCAAGAGAGGGATCTAGTCATCTGGGGATCCCACGGTTTCCACATGCACTGCTCAGGCTTGCATCCCAGAGTTTCCCCCCCTGATGGTGCCATCTCCCATTGTCTCTTGAGACACATGGATGCCAACAATACCAACACTTTAAGGATGTTCTTCATGGTCAGTCCCCTGTGCTCTGTCCTCCAACAGAATCCAGTGCAAACTCTGGACTGGATTGAAAAGGACAGTGGTCAAGAACAGAGCCTTTTCAATGTGGTGGTCTCCGTAACTCTGCCTTAGAGGCTTGTCAATCAAGCTGCCTGATGATACCATCTTTAGGAGAGAGCCTTTAGGATAACCCTGGCTCTTTTGGTACTGAATGATGCTGTGAATTGCTCTTAGGACCTGTGTGGTCACAAGATGAACTACAGGTTTGCAGCATAAGGTGGTTTTTAAGGCCCCTTGCTGAAGACTCCCTCTTGCAATGCTCAACATAGATTAATTTTCAGTTGCAAGCTGTTTTGTGAGACAGTTGCTGAGATAGATATTTCCTTTTCCTCCAAGGGGTGCTGAATATTTAATCTTGATTGAATTTAAAAATTGATTTTGAATTTACCATGGCAAAAACCTTTCTTAAATAAAATAAAGCATTGGGAATTGCTTTATCTACAATTTAATTTCAAACCTAAATAATTCAGATCAATAAAAAAAGACCAGTATTAAAACAGACAGTAAGATAATTGTTTGTTGAACTTTCTAAGGACATTTGATAAAAATGTTTTCCTCTTGTGGCATATTACATATTTTATATCAGAGTGCAGTGAATATCATTGGGAAACTTTTTGTTAGCCCAAGAAACCATTTTTTGTTATCATTGGCAGATGATTCAGTGCAATTGAAAGTATTATTTTTCTGTCTACATGATCCCTGCCAATTAGGATTGCCCTGCAAAGAGAACCCAATGATTAAAACCAAAACCCCAAACCAAAATAAGACTAACATCCAAGCGCTTACCCCGACAAAGCAATAAAACTACTTAAATCAGGAGAGTCTCCAGATGTCATTTTTGTTGGGCATCCATCACCTTTGCTCATGGTGTGATCAGGACATAATAATAATAATAATAATAATAATAATAATAATAATAATAATAATAATTTATTATTTATACCCCGCCCATCTGGCTGGGTTTCCCCAGCCACTCTGGGCGGCTTTCAACAGAGCATTAAAATACAATAATCTATAAAACATTAAAAGCCTCCCTAAACAGGGCTGCCTTCAGATGTCTTCTAAAGGTCTGGTAGTTGTTGTTTTCTTTGACATCTGAAGGGAGGGCGTTCCACAGGGCGGGCGCCACTACCGAGAAGGCCCTCTGCCTGGTTCCCTGTAACTTGGCTTCACGCAGCGAGGGAACCGCCAGAAGGCCCTCGGCACTGGACCTCAGTGTCCGGGCTGACCGATGGGGGTGGAGACGCTCCTTCAGGTATACAGGACCGAAGCCATTTAGGGCTTTAAAGGTCAGCACCAACACTTTGAATTGTGCTCGGAAACGTACTGGGAGCCAGTGTAGGTCTTTCAAGACCGGTGTTATGTGGTCTCGGCGGCCGCTCCCAGTCACCAGTCTAGCTGCCGCATTCTGGATTAGTTGTAGTTTCCGGGTGTGATCAGGACAGTTGTACATAATTGTGTGTTCATTACCATTTGCACCTGCAAAAGCTTTTGATTAGTTATAGTGCTTTGAATGCATTCGGTGCATGCCACAACCTACTAAAATCATGTAGCTTTTTATACAGCAAAGGTTCCAGTTTTAATGCGCTATAGTGCAAGAGCACCTTGGCAATGTGCCAAAATGTACCTGTGACTTAGTCACTCCCACATGCTTCCTGTTGACACTGGGAACAGGCACTCCTGTTTTGTTGCTGCTGCTTTTTGTGGAAAGAGGGACGATAATAAAAAAAGTGTGACAATGGTAGCATGGTGTCACAGTCCAACTAAAATATATCCAGGCCGGGGAAAGGGGTTGAGGATGGCAAGAACACAGAGAATGGAGTTAAAATCCAGGTGCAGTAATGTGGGAACGATGGGGAATCATTGCAAAGCAACCAATGAAGTAAGATGATATGTGAATGGTTCTGCATAAACCCACTTCAAAATCATATTGCTACATAAAAAAAGGAGTCAGGATGGGCTCTAGATTACATCCAAGCTTTTCTGAAAAACAATAACAACAACAGGAAGATCAGCTCTATTGTTCCAGCTTCAGGGGCTTGTATATTTTAAATAAATGCTAGGTTAAGAATGGGACGTGGGTGGCGCTGTGGTCTAAACCACAGAGCCTAGGGCTTGTCGATCAGAAGGTCGGCAGTTCGAATCCCCAAAACGGGTGAGCTCCTGTTGCTCAGTCCCTGCTCCTGCCAACCTAGCAGTTCGAAAGCACGTCAAAGTGCAAGTAGATAAATAGGTACTGCTCCGGCGGAAAGGTAAAAGGCGTTTCCGTGCACTGCTCTGGTTCGCCAGAAGCGGCTTAGTCATGCTGGCCACATGACCCGGAAGCTGTACGCCAGCTCCCTCGGCCAATAATGTGAGATGAGCGCCGCAACCCCAGAGTCGGTCACAACTGGACCTAATGGTCAGGGGTCCCTTTACTTTTACCTAGGTTAAGAATATAAGAACATAAGATGAGCCTGCTGGATCAGGTCAGTGGCCCATTCAGTCCAGCAACCTGTTAATGATCTCGATGCCTATGGGAAACTCACAAGCAGGATACAAGAGTAATAACTTCCCTGCCATCCCCCAGAAAAAAAAAGAAGAGGAGGAGCAAGAAGAAAATGAGGATTTAAAATAGGAGCCATATATTTGCATGACAAAATCTATAAAGGTAAAAATGCATGGAGCAAGGTAAAAATATAACAATGGAGTCCATCATTTACTGGTGTTTCATGAATACAGGCTTTTGGAAAGGCAATAAAAAACAAGCAAACCCCACTTATATTTTCTGGAAAACCATTTACCCACGCTCGCAATTATGCCCTTGTCAATTCCATTATGCGTTCCAGCATTTTAAACTGTTAATATCCATAATCATTACAATACATTATCTAAAGGCTTCATGAATTATAACTGGGATTTTATCTCTTGCTGGAGGAAGGACACTAATCATTTCTCATTAATAGTCATTTACTCTGCAAGAATGAAGAATTGCAACAGTGTTCATTTTTTCCCTGACTGACATCAACAGGTCTAGCCCAACCATCATGCAAGGTGATGTGTCTGCCTCAGGTGGCAGGATCCACACGGGCAGCAGATTTGGCCTCCAAGGAAGGAACTGCCCACTGCTGCTTCTGTGGTGGCAGCAACAGCTGTGGCACTCTCCTTGGAGGCTGGATCTGCTGCCTTCTCGGAAGTCCCCCATTCCTCTCCATAATGACCTCTTAGTGCTGGTCTCCTCCCACCTATAGGGAGCAAATTCTGCCCTCTGGGTTCTCCAGGGTTCTGCATCCACCTGGTGTGATTCCAGACTCTCCAAGTGTCCCTATTTTCCAGGGACGTCACTGATTTAGAAAAGCCGTCCCAGTTTCTGATTTTATCCTGGAATGTCCTGCTTTTCCTTAAGGCATCACTAGCAGGCTGAGCATCAGTGTGCCCAACAAAAAGCCCCGTGCCAATTTTAAAATTGTCAGTTTTCTTTTGAGTAGTGGAATGAATAAATCTCCTTTGCTCAAACCAGTACTGTGCTAAGAAAAAGGGCAACATCAAGATAATTGGGGTTTGTAGGGGGAGTTCACACGATGCTTTGAGGATTTTAAATTTAAAAAAGCTTCGAAATCACCACCTGTTAAATTTGGTGTGACATCTAATTAGACATGTCTGCTACTCTGATCATCCCTAAGATGGTAGCCATGGGGCAGTTAAGCCAAGGGAGCACAAGATGGCGCAAAACACAATGGTGTAAATTAAGCCAGCCTGAGTGCTCACTGGAAGGACAGATCCTGAAGCTGAGGCTCCAATACTTTGGCCACCTCATGAGAAGAGAAGACTCCCTGGGAAAGACCCGGATGTTGGGAAAGATTGAGGGCACAAGGAGAAGGGGACGACAGAAGATGAGATGGTTGGACAGTGTTCTCGAAGCTACCAACATGAGTCTGACTAAACTGCGGGAGGCAGTGGAAGACAGGAGTGACTGGCGTATAGATCCACTCCAGCTCTTGCTACATTTCATTTCATTCTGTCTTTCACTGCTTTAGCACTAATATGTTTTGTTCAGTTCCCATAGAAACATGTTTCCTCCACCTGGAGCTGCAGTCTTCAACTGCTACACTGAATTGGTACAACTGCATCCATGGACAACCAGACAGATCTCATACTGAGCTTTTTTTACATTTACATACCTTACAGACGAAATTAGGAAGTGTGTCCATATGCAGCAGCTGCAGTGTTCAATATAGGATGTTATTAAATATTGATGTTATATTTATACTTTTTATCATGCTTGTTTTATTGGTATATTGCTGAGAGATGTTTTATGGGAAGTGGTTCATAAATGATACAGATAAAGCAAGCAAGCAACTCCATCTTGACTCACCAGTGTTCCATGAGTTTTAATGCTGAAATTCAGTTATTTTAATATTATTTTAATATGTGGGCCTCTCATAAAGCAAAGGGCCGCCTATAATTCACTAACTAAAACAAGACCAGCAATAATCAAATAACATTATCAGGCTCTGATGTCTTTGCCCCTTGTACATCTGTAGACAGATGGCACATTTATTCCCAGTACAGTCATACCTCTGGTTACATAAATATCGGGATATGTAAGCTGCAAACCCGAAAGTATCTTTCCAGGTTTTTGCCACGTGCATGCACAGAAATGATCCCTCCAGTTGCGGAAACCTCGGGATCCAACTGGAGCTCTGGAACGGATCACGTCTGCAACTGGAGGTAGCATTGTACTGATGCAGCTTATGTAGCCAGTCCAAATTGAACACAGTGATTTCTGAAGCTACAGCTGGTGAGAATGTCTAGCCCAGGAAAGTGAGCAATGTCTCATATAGCAGCATAGAATAAAAGCTCCATCAGCTTCTTGATCTTTGGAATACTAAATGGCACATGAAGTCAACTTGTGATTGGCCAGTTAAACCACTCTGGGAGGGGAATAGGTGTTGCAGCCTTGTCCAAGTCCCATTGCCAAGCAATGGGAGTCTCTGGGGAACACTTGCCTGAGAGCAGAATCCACATACGAAATCAGACAGTCCAGAGGTCAGGGAACCCAGATGATCACAGAGTCCATATGGAGAGCAAGAAGCAGCAAGGTAGAGCCCGGAACCACAGGCATTGTTTCCAGGATCTGACTGAGAGCACTGTTTAAGGAAGCTGAAGCCAGCTGATTCTCACCAGTGCCTCCTTCTCCTGTCCTTGAAGGCTGATCAGCAGCAGGTGGAGTCATTCCACTTTCTTCCCCTTCAGGCTGCTGTTCAGCAGGTGAAGCTGACTCCTGGCCCATGACAACAGGGGTCTCTTAACAACTCACAGCACCCTTAGCAAACCACAGCTTCCATAGTTCTTTGGAGAAAGCCGTGATGGTTTAAAGTGGTATCATAATGCTTTAATTTTACAGTACGAATATGGTTAGAATCCTTCAAGTGAGACTGCACAAAGGTTGTGAGAGGCGGGGCGGGGGGCAGATGTGGTGTATGTGGAGATGTTAGGGACATTTCCCCTAACCAATTTGGGCTCTCACACAGCCTTCTGAATGTTTAAAGGCAGCTTACGTAGACACATTTCTCAATTTGTGGCTTGTATTCCACAGCATTGCTCCTGTAATGTGTGCTTAATTTTGCTAGTCTTTCATTTATCTGAAGGCAGGTACAGTTAGTGTAAGATTTGCAGTCAATTAAAACAAGACGGTGGCATATATTCATCTTCCAGTAATTTTGTCACTTCATTAAATCCACAGTTAATTACAGTGGAGCAATATGGTACCTGCAGAGTAATTAAAATGTCCTCTTCTAAGGCACATCCAAGGGCATGGGGAGGGATGTTTAGGAATTATAACTATTTCCTTTGTTATCCTCTGAATAAAACAACACCAGAGAGGCCTGTTCAAAAGTCCAGTCAATCTCCCACAGAAATAAAAAAGTTCCCACAGTAATGACCTCGATGATATTTTATTATCATTACCACCAGACAAAAATTAAAAGGGTCTGAATGCACTATCCATCTCACGCCTCCTCACTGGAGCATGTTGAGTCGTGCATGCAGATTGCCAAAGCAAAAGCTACTCATACAAAATGAACTACCTTATAGGCAAAAGAGAGAAATAAAAATAGATGAAGTACAACACTGTATCATGCAAGCAGTGCAGGATTATCTCATGGTGCTTAGGGCACCAGCAAAGCAGTGCGACTCCTCCCCCACCCATGAGATTTTTTTTTTGGAGGGGGGAGCAAAATTATTTGACATATGATGCTTCAAAAAGCAACACCACTGATATATTCTTCTTAGTTATATGCACATGACTCTCTCTCTCTCTCTCTCTCTCTCTCTCTCTCTCTCCCTCTCTCTCTCTTTCTCATTTACACACATACATTGTGTACACTCTTGACGCACGGTGAGTTAAGTCATAGTTCAGTCTTAAAACTTCATACCCCCCAACATTTCTACGATGAAAATAAGGATGCCTCATTCCATAATGGCAGTGGCGGTGGCAGTGGCAGTGGCAGTCTTAGCAGCCCGGAGCCAGCCTGGTAGCGCAACATTCATTCCCTACTAATAAATCTACAACATTTAAAATATAAATCCGGGGAAATTAAATGAAATCCGGGGACATTCTGGGGACGGATTTTGTCTGGGGACAGATTTGTAAATCCGGGGACTGTTCCTAGGAAATGGGGACATCTGGTAACCATATTTTAAGGAAAAGCAGGAGATTCTGGGTTCAAATCAGAAACCGGGATGGCTTCTGTAAATCTGGGAATGTCCCTGGAAAATAGGGATACTTGGAGGGTCTGAGACTTTGATGTCTTCCTGATTTCTGAGTGGAATATATGATTATGAATGCCTTCTTCTAGTCCTAGATTTATTCAAGGGAGACATAAACAGAGAAAGTGAACCAAGGTCAGAAAGATAAGGCAGAACTCCCATAATTCTGTTGTATAGCTTCAGTGATGCTTTGCCTCTAAAGTCATTCCCTGTACATCACCCCACAGTGACATTTATATCACCATTCTTTATGCCATCTGAAAATGCCAGAGGTATTTTACTTCATAGACCTCCTCACTATGATTAGGAACCATGTGTGTATGGTCTACATTTATCCTCAGTGTTGATTGGGGTAGCTAATTAGGAGAAATGTGAGTTTACATTACATTTATAGCTTCATTACTCAGGTGAGATGTTCAGTGCTTAAATAATTTGGAAATAGGTTGATTTATAATTCACTGGCTTTGGTTCACATACCGCAAGGTTGGTTTTTAAAAAAACTCCAATGGGATATTATGAGCATATGGCCAATTTAAAAAAATGATTCTATTATGCTAGATTGTATTTATTATAGCACCAGATGCAGACCTTATGGCAGCCTAGGCCTTAGGGCATGTATGAGAATGTGATCAGGAAGGGAAAGAAGAGAGAAATTTTTAGAAAACTATATGTTAGCATTCTGCAGGATCAACTAAGCAGCGGGGGCTGTTCTTCCCCTCCACAGTTTATCATCACAACAAAGCTTCAGGTTAGTTAAGCTGAGAAGCAATGAGTGGCCCAAGGTTACCCAGTGAGCTTCATGGCTGAGTAGGGATTTGAACCCTGGTCTCCCATTGCACCACACTGTCTCTTGTTATTACTTTGGAATCATAGGCTACATTCCACAAGCACAAACAACAACAAACTTTATTTGCATAGCCTACAGGCCATTGCATCAAATCAAGCACAAACAAAACCAGGAGTTACTACATGCCCACGTTAAAACTGTATTCTTTTTGTAAGTTTTTAGATTTGGCTATGGTTTGGATTTTGATCTCCTAAGTATTCAATACTTCTTTATTCCTAGGGGTAAGCTCATTGGTAGTTGCTTCTGAGTTCACATGTGTAGGATTATGCAGTGTATGTGTATGCTATGTATCTCTACTAGTTTTAATTTTGAGGGGTTTTTTGGTGGGTTTTTTTTTTTTTTGCATTGTGATGTGAGTTTAAACCCTTGGCCCTGCTCTTTGCAACGGAAGGAAGGTTGAATGCCAATGTTTCTCTGTAAGCAAATAAATGAAGCAGCAGGTTGTTGTGAAATATTGCATGATTTGTGCTAGAGGACAGAATGTATAAAATTGGTTCTGGCCCACAGTCACTCTGTCCATATCAGATCACCAGGAAATGCACTTGCTTTGACCCACAATGCCCAACACATACTTCTCATGGTTCTGTGTGCCAAAAAAGGCTAAGAGAGAATAAATATTCCCCCAAGTGCATTTCTATGCACATATTGAATTTAATTACAACTCTGCTCTTAGCAAAGAATTAATTGGCACCTATAGATATAATAAACACGGTATCCCCCCATGCGAGAAGACAAGCATTATGATGCAGGCAATGAAATGTTTTGAATTGGGCTGGAATGCCTGGAGAGGAGCTAAAATTATTCTGTGTGTGTGTTACAACAGAATTCTGAACAATAAATATATTTGTGTTTCAATATAGCTATCCACTGCAATGAATGTGAGGCTGAGCAAAAACCGCTTCTGTTTCCAATTGAGCCAAGAGTCAAGCAAATATCTAAGTATGCTGAATATCTGCCTTCTTGCTTGCACACACAATACAGCAGGAGTGGGGAAGCATTTTTTCAGTCTGGGAGCTGCATTCCCTTCTGGGCAACTTTATGAGGACCACATTGGAGGGTGAGATCAGACCAGAGGCAAAATTAGGCAGAGCAACAAATAAAAACACCAAACCAAAACACTTTGGGAGGCTTTGGAGAGTCAGCTGTCAAACCACTGCAGACAGCACATCTGCAAAAGCGGAAACATTTCTTCCTAAGCTTGGCATATACAGAAAATGTCAGGGGTGGGAAGGGAGAGGAGGGAGTTTCAGATCTAGTTTCTAATTAGTGGGGTTTGATTGCCGCTCACAGTGCTTTGGGGAAGGAATGGTGAAGTATTGTATCAACTTGTCTGTTCTGCTAGTGGTGTTGCCTGGGAAATGCTGGCTATTCAAGACCTTTTGCCAGCATGGCAGATATCCACACATCCATTCCTGTCAAATCACCTTTTCACTTAGTTTCTATGACTTTTGCTGCCAATTGAGCAGAACACAATCCAAAAGCAGGTTTTTTAAATTCAGCATCACTCTGGCCCCTATTCTTATCTTTCTGTAATTCTGCAGATTACTTTCCTAGCAGCACCTCTACAATGTATGCCATTTTTACAATAAAACAAGACCATACAGGAAGGTAAACAAATCCATTTTAGTTCTCTCCACTCCTAGACGGGAGAATTGTCAGCTCTAAACGAGTGACAGGAGATCCGCATGGGGATCCAATATAAGGACGCTGGGCTGTCCTTAAATTGCAACATAAAATTCTGCCCTACGACAGGCAGGTCCTGGAAGCTGCGTAGACCCAAGGGTCAAAAACCCAAACAAGAAATGCCTTCATGCCCGCCCCGCAACGGGATCTCTCTGCGAGAAATCACTTTCTTGAAGGGATTTACAAGGATTTTGGATAGGCAGCCACCAAGATTTCTTTAGAAAAGCATCAGTCCTTGAGCTGTTGGTGGAACCGTAGAGCAGGGGAGGGGAATTTGTGGCCTACAGGCCAATTTTGATTTGCCATGGGTTCATATTTGGCCTGCAAGGCTGTTTCCCCCCAATCATATGCATTGTTAGGTGTGAGGGCGGTAGAGAAACAGTTGCTGAATCGATACCCGGGCTTTGTATAGTGCTTTGATTTACAGGTGGACAGGTGACAGACAGGTACGCAACCCCACCCACCTATCAAACCTTGCCTGCACAACTAGATCCTTGCCCCCCCCCCAAGAAATGTGGTCAGGACTGAAGGTCAATTTCCTCCTCCTGGTCGAAGATGCTCGCTGTAGCATAAACACAAAAGGGTGCCACAGAGGCAGAAAGCAAGTGAATGTTAATGAAAATTGGGGGGGGGGATATTTCAATGAAGAATTGTTTTTTAACTGGGTGTTAAATACCTTAAGGTGATATTTAACATTGTCTAGACAGTGACTTGGATCCAACAGCGTGTTCTCCCTATCGGAGAGCACGTGTTGCGGTGGGGGCTAGCAAGCCACCTCCCCTGTAGCTGGGGTGAGTTGGTAGCTGGCCACAGCTTGGATTGGACCTGGTGGTGTTGCTGGGGAGATTTATATGCTGCAATTTGTGATGGACAGCCCAGCGTCCTATATATTGGTCAGCACATTGTGCGACCTTCCTCTTGGCTGTGTGCTTCGGATCACCCACCCTCCCTCCCTGTTTTATTAGGCCTCTGTATTGACCTTGCTATTGCCTGTCATGGGGTCATCTGCTGTTGGGCAGGGGCCTAGTAGGAATTTTTCCATATGGCGGATTGGCTGGTGCCATTTGGTTTTCGCCTACTACATAGCAACTAGTCACAACTTGTAAGGTTGGCGGTTAGGCATTGGTTATGTTGGTTGCTGGAAGGGCGGTCGCCCTCCAAAGTGATGATGGTGTGATGGGAATTCCGTTAAAGGAATCCAGGGGCTCGACATGCTTTTGTTCGAATCCCCGGTCGGGGGACAGGGCCACGCAAGAGCCCCTGGGAACCTCTGGGGAGAGGGAGGGCTCTGCTCCCAGCCTCCATAACTCTCCCTAGATGGGATTTCCCTTTGCTGACACGTGGTCAGCTCTGTCCCGTCGGACAGCTAGTCTGAACCAATGCCTACACAACCACTCACATGATTTGTATTTTAATAAAGTTGTGGCCTAAATTATGCCAAAAACCCAAACAAAAATTATGTCTGAAGTGTGAATTTATTCTGGGGGTGGCTTGGGGACCTCGACACGCAATATTCCTATGAACTGAACAGAGCTCCAGATGATCAAACAATACTTTACCTTTTCTCTCTGCATCAGTCTGTGCTCCCCTCTCTGCCCATTACAAAAATATGCTTAGAGAATGGTGTGGAATTTGATGCAGGAGATTGAAAAGATGGAGAGTGCAACTTTCTGGAATTGACACAAGGTATTATTTATGCCTGTTGTTGAACTGGCACCCCCCACTTTCTTCCAAGAAACTCAAGGGGGTTGCAGACAGTTCCCTCCATCACTCCCCTACCCCACTATTCACAACAATGCTTCTAGGAAGCCTAATTCAAGAAAGAGCAACTCACCTAAAATCACCCAGATAACTTCAAGGTTGAGTTTAGATTTGAATTTGGGCCTCTTCTCCCATCCTGCTCCTAGTCTGACTGTCTCTGACATGACACCACTCTGGCTCATATATTGGAATGAAACATCAATATCTTCAAAATGTAATATAAAAGAATAGCCCTGGGATATGATGAAAAACTGAAATGTTGATAGCTATTAGATCTATCATCCCACTTCCAATCTACTGGTTGTGAGTGGGTGTTTCTAGCTTGTCAGTAGTACCAGCACAAGAAGCATAACACAGAAAACAACAGCTCTCAAACGAATGTGGACTTTGGTAGCTTTTGTATCAAATTACTGGCTAAAATAATATTTTGTGGTGTCATTTTTCTTTTCTAGGAAAGATTTAGCAGGCCAAAAATAAAAAAAAATCCATCTTGCTGATAATCACAGTAACCGTTACTGGCACCAACAATTTCTTTGAAACATTAAAGGCACAAAATGGAACACATTCTCTGGAAAAATGGTGGCAGCTATTCCTATGGCATTATACCCACTTGAGTGTGTGCAGTGTGTGTGTGTGTGGACAGAGAGAGAGGGGGAGGGAGAGTTGGATAGTTGTGAATGAAACAGCATAAGGTTTCTGCTTATGACAGTCACATGTAACTTCAAGAAACTGCTTTCTTTCTTTTCTCTAGGTTGTCTGCCTAGAAGATGTGATGCTGTAAAGAAGTGCCCTTGATACTAACTGGAATCCACACACTTCCATCCTGCAAGCAGTAGTGCAGGCATAGGCAAACTCGGCCCTCCAGATGTTTTGGGACTACAACTCCCATCATCCCTGACCACTGGTCCTGTTAGCTAGGGATGATGGGAGTTGTAGTCCCAAAACATCTGGAGGGCCGAGTTTGCCTATGCCTGCAATAGTGTGCCCCTAAGTATTATTAGGGAGCCATCCTAATTGGCCGCCTAGCCTGGCAGGTCTCTACAGAATGATGGGGCTACTGTAGCATCATATTTCAGGCCAGAAAGTACGCTGTGGACGGTGAGTTATATTCTTGTACCAGCCTGGATCCTGATGCAGTCACAGAACAGCAATGCAGTTGGCTCAACAAATCCTGGTCTCGCTCAGCCCCCTGCCTCCCCCTACCCCGAGAAACATCCATTTGGGCAGGTTGACAGACACCCCACCCCCCAAGCCTGGCACAAAGGGGGTTTGGATTGCTTCACAAGTCTATGGAGCAAGTAGTCACATTCAAATCTCTGCTGGGAATGGAAAACGTCCCCTCCAGCCTAGTTTGCCGGTTTCTGCTCGCTTGGAATATCTAAAGAAGTGTGCATGCACACGAAAGCTCATACCAAAAACAAACTTAGTTGGTCTCTAAGGTGCTACTGGAAGGAATTTTTTTATTTTTTATTTTGTTTGGAATATCTAGGCAGACATTCCCTTCAGCTTCCCTGCAGAACATTCTAATAGTTTCAGAGGTATCATGTTCCAATCATTAAAAGGATAACCCTCATCTTCAGCTAGGGTTGCCATATTTACAAAAATGCAAAAAAAACCCAGGATTTTTCAATTGACTTGTCTAAGATCCAGGACAAAACACCACCTTTCCCTCTGGGCATCAATTCCATCTTTGAAATCCCAAACAGTTGATTTATTTGGTGCATAAATCACCTATCTTCAGCAGGATATGGATCCTGGAGAGGTCGAAACTCGGGGGCAGATACTGCGCACATCTTTTGGAAATGCACACAAGTAAAGCCCTTTTGGCAGGTGGTCTGAAATGTAATCAGTGATAGACTTGGCTGTAGTATAGCATTAACTCCAAGGCAAATGTTCACTGGCTGCTCACAAGGAGTTCTTAATGGTTCTTAATGATTTAGAACTCACGGTGCAATTACTAACAGCAGCAAAGCTAGTAAAAGCAGGTAGCTGGGAATATCTTAATAGGCCAAATATAATGCAAAGGTACATGGAAATCCAGTATATAGCTTTTCTAAGTTAACTTATTATATAAGGTATAAGGAAGTTTGCACAGTATCATTAGTATTTCAGCTATTATTAATAGTTTGGCTTGTTGAATAATTATTTTTAAAAAAGTAACCTTCACCAGTTATTTAGGGTATGCAGGTGTAAACATACCTCAAAGCCCCATCTCCTGTTCCACATGCATGCTGGCTGCACTTCCGACATTCCTATGTCATATGGTAACTGCAGTTAGGGGTCTGGCCTGGGACAAAGTAACAAAACAAAATAAAAAATAATAAAAAATCCTTCCAGTAGCACCTTAGAAACCAACTAAGTTTGTTCTTGGTATGAGCTTTCTCTAAGGTGCTACTGGAAGGAATTTTTTTATTTTTTACTAGCTGACCAGGCCACGCCTTGCTGTGGCTGATTTGGTGAAATGCAAAAGTAAGATACAGTATGAAAGAGAAAGCGTGTGTTGTGCTGTGCTGTTTAACATTCACTGGAGGGAGCTATATTTTTTTGCACAAAATCACATTTTTACCTGGGAAAGGTGTGGTATTTGTGCAATGTAAGTACATATGATCACTGCCATACAGGCATGGAACGTTGTGTCCAAATTTGAACAGAATTGATCAAGGGGTTATGGAGAATGGCGATTGTTAACAAACATCCAACTTGAATGATTTTATATATATAGATTTTGTTTTGACTACGGCAGACCAACATGGCTACCTACCTGTGTCTTAATGAGGTTCATAGCAGAGGTAAGATCTCAACCAAGGCCTTTCTTCAATCCAATGTTAGTCATACTCATGGTAGACCCATTGCCATTAACTGGCATGGCTAACTTAGAATCACATAATTAAAGAGTTGGAAGAGAACACAAGGGTTATTTAGTCCAACCCCGCTAATTTCAATGGGTCTTCTCTGAATAGAACCTCAGTGTAAGGTTTACCTTTTTCAATGTTTTGCCATATTGTTGAATATACAAGGTACAGCACTAATTTTCAAATTCTGGAAAGCACTTGTACTTTGTTCAAAGTAAAGGTGTTTTTAATGGCAGCTTGCCCCACTTTAAAAAATCAAGCTGAAGGCTTCCATCAACCAAATTTCGACAAGGACCTTAGATTATTCAGTTTCAAGTGTCATATCTCTCAGTCACTCTTTCATTCAGTTCCAGTTATTTAGCACTAATAAGAGAGTTTCAGTTCCTGAAGAAATCAGGCAACCTTTTTAAGCCTGAGGGCCACATTTCCTTCCAGGAAAACCTGGGGAGGCCACATGGCAAGGGCAGGTGGGACTAGAGGCAAAAGCAGGTAAACCAATGAAACTAGATTTTTTTCCAGTGTACAGTAGGTTGGTTTCTACACACACACACACACACACACACAACCCTCTCCACCCACCACCCAGACAAGCAAGAGTCCTTAAAAGAGTTCAAGGACTCATTCCAGGCAGTGAGGCATGTGGCCTAGGAAGAGTTCTGAGGGCCACATAGAACGGCTCATGAAACCTGAGGTTCCCCATCCACTCTCTATAGTAATAAGTCCTTAAGAAACTGAATCTTTAACAGAATTTCACATTGCAAAGAAAGGTCCCTTTGTAGTAGAAATAGCTTATTTATCTTAGTTTACCAATTTATATACTGTCTCTCTTTTTTAATGTTCGATGTGGTTTACTAGTAAGAATCAATATTAAACAACCCAATAAACAGCAAGTACTTTACAACAGCAGAAAATCAGACTAAAACTGTCACAGCAGTGAATAAACCAGTTCAGATAAAATTCCAAATTGAAAAGCAGCAGCAATGAACACTGCGTACCAAATTTAAAGACCTGGACAGATATAAAACCATTTTTACCTGTCTCTGAAGCTGAAGATGCCAGGCGAATGGGTACCCTGAGGATGTGTCAGGAGCTGAAATGCTGTCAAAGTAATCATATTTTAATTTTGTTCCCCCCGATAGTGACCTTCATCCCCCCCCGCCTGTTAAAGAAAAAAAGTGATTGAAGAGCAATTCAAAGTGAATCATTACAGAATTTTCTGAAGGTTACATTCTCAGAACTCAGGACACCAACTCTCATCAGCCCAAGCCAGCATGGCTTAATAGACAGATGCTGGCTGATATCATTTCAGAGGCTGATACCTCATGAACACTTACTTGGGAGTAAGTCCTGTTGCACCCAGTGAGGATTGCTTCTGAGTAGACAGACACAGCAGAGGTGGGGAACCTCAGGCCATGGGCCAAAGTGCACCCTTAGACCTTTCTATCTGATCTTTGGCAGTGCACACCCCTTCTCTCCAGGCCACACCCCTCCCGATTCCTGCTTTGCACCTTTCTTGAGTGTTTTCGCCTGGCTCAAATGTGTCCTCGAACTCTGATACTGCTTCTGGATGGGCAACAGAGAGAAGCCTATGTAGAAACTAATGTAGTGTACAAAGGTAAAGTTGACAGTCAGTGCTCCTGTCTACGGCCTTTGGGAGGTTTCCCAGAAGCAACCAAGGTCTCCAGGCTGAAAAACATTTCCCACTCCAAGGTACTGTTAGTTCCATCACACAATAAATGGACTATGCAAAGCTGCCTCCAGCTGAAATCAGCAAGCCTTTATTGTCTGATTCATGCTCTACTATTTATACAGATGTAAACCCAGGTGGCGCTGTGGGTTAAACCACAGAGCCTAGGGCTTGCTGATCAGAAGGTCAGCGGTTTGAATCCCTGCAACGGGTGAGCTCCCGTTGCTCGGTCCCAGCTCCTGCCCACCTAGCAGTTCAAAAGCACGTCAAAGTGCAAGTAGATAAATAGGAACCGCTCTGGTGGGAAGGTAAACGGCGTTTCCGTGCGCTGCTCTGGTTCACCAGAAGCGGCTTTGTCATGCTGGCCACATGACCCGGAAGCTGTACGCCAGCTCTTGGCCAATAAAGCGAGATGAGCGCCACTGTTAGGACGCCAACAAGTTGGCGCGCTGAAGAGTCAGCCTGATAAACCGAGGTCAAACAGACCGGGCCAGAAGCCAGCCAAAGTCAGTTCAAGCCAGAAGTCAGGAAGCCAAGGTCAGGATTAAGCCAGGAGTCCAAAAGTTGAAGTCAGGAAGCTGAGGTCAGGAGGAAGCCAGGAAGCCAGGAGTCCGGAGTCAGGAACACAGGAACCGGACAAGCAAGAACAACCACATGCTCCAGTACAGCAGGTGCTGGTGAATGGAGCAGCCGGCCTTCCTTAAGTAGCCGGCTCATGACCACGCCTCTTACAAGCTGCAGCTGCCTCCAGTTGTTCCCTAGTCTCTCAGCTCTACGTTCTACAGCTGAGAAGGGAGGAGGGGAGGGGGCCAGCCAGTTCCTCTCCTCACAAGGGCCTGATTCTGGCTCGACTTCCTCCTCCTATCCAGGTGTTTCCAGTTCCCGATCTGATAAGTCTCCTCACCAAACACAGTTTGCTCATCCAAAGTTAATTGGAGGTGTTGCAATCCTAAAATTTTTGGCTGTTATCCCCATCGGACACAATAGGAAATGCTTCCAAGTAAACATGCATAGGATCGTGCTGTTAATTATATAACCCAGGCAACAAATCTGTTCCACTATGTAAGAGTGCTTTTTTAAGGTAGGCAGATTTGTAGTATGAAAGGTAGTGTGCTGTGCCAAAAAAATTTCTCAGGTCTTTTTCAAGAACAGCAACCTTGTAACAATAATCAACTGATCTGTTTCATAATAGCAACCAACAGCAACATCATAACAATAAGGAAAGCTCAACCCCACACCCAGTGATATTCTAAACTAAAGCATTGGTTTTCAAAGTGGGTGTTGCTGCTCCCTGGGTGGGGGGTGGGATTACTTAGGGGGTGTGAAGAGACAAGGGGGCAGCAGGGGAGTGCTGTCATTGTAAATGACTATCAGATTTTGAAAAGCTGGTACCACTGGATCAAATTCATTTTTGTTGAATCAGACTAAATATATTTATTTGGTTTTTGAATAAGTGTGCAAATTAATAGTTGCTGCTTTGAATTCTGCCGGTTTATTATCTTCCTTAGTGGGACATACAAACCGCTCTTCTGAATAATGCTTGTTATAGGGTGGGATAGAGTAGGGGTCACTGGGAAGAGTTTATGAGTTTATGGAAGTAAGGTGGCGGCCCCAAAAAGTTTGGGAACCACCATTTAAAGAAATTCCAAAGAAAATTTAAAATCCCCCTTGAATGAGGAATAAAAATGGAAGCCTCTTTTGTAGGGGAGGAAAAGTTTTGGGAAATTAGAGACAAGTTAAAGCACAACACCAAGGCAACCTACTTGAAGTTGCATCTGGAAATAAGCATGAAATATAGTAAGTTTGAAGGGAAAAAACAATTTCTAAGATATTAGTGTTAAAACTACTGGGCTCTTATACTCAATTTTTCAGCACAGAAATAATAAGCTTTCTTTTTGAGCAAGGCTGGAAGATTAGAGAGGAGAAAAACAATCAGAGCACAAAGAGGAAAATAAATGTTGCTTTATCCCTCCACATCTTCAGAGAGGATTTATTAAGGAGATGTAATCTTGAAGAGTTAAAGAAAACTAGGTGCATGGAATAGATTCCAAAGGTGCAAATAGAATTCAGGCAGTGAGCAGAACACCCACTGAATTTAAGTGAGAATTAAATGCCCTGGTTCTGTTTACATCTCTTAAAGGAGACCTTCTTAACTTTCAGTGGAACTGAAAGTTCCATTCTCATTGTCTAGCTGGAATGTGCCTTTGAACTATAATGATGCCTCTTGCTTGCCTTAATGAAAGATAGCTCCTCAGAGAAGGGCCATAGCTCCATGGTAGAGCATCTGCTTTGTGTACAGAATGTCCCATGTTCAATCTTTGGCATCTCTCGGTAGGGCTGGAAGAGACCTGCATCTCAAATCCTGGAGAGCCACAGTCAGTCTGTGTAGAGTATACTGGGCTTGATAGATCAGTGGTCTGACATAGTTGAAGTTACAGTTACAGGTAGGTAGCCGTGTTGGTCTGCCGTAGTCAAAACAAAATAAAAAATAAAAAAATTCCTTCCAGTAGCACCTTAGAGACCAGCTAAGTTTGTTCTTGGTATGAGAACATACCAAGCTCATACCAAGAACAAACTTAGTTGGTCTCTAAGGTGCTACTGGAAGGAATAGTAGAAGTTCTTCATCTTCCCATCATCGAAAGATGTATGTGTGTACTGTTTGTGCAGCTGGAATGTAGCCTGGTATGCAAATACAAACCCACATCCATTGTGTCTCCCATTTTTGTCTCTGACACGTCACACCCTGGCATGTGGCCCCCAGAAGATTCCCCCTAAGGGAATGTGGCCCTCCGCATTATAAAGGCTCTCTACAGACAATACTCTAGCATTTAGAAGATGCCTGAAGACAGCCCTGTTCAGGGAAGTTTTTAATTTGTAACATGTGTATGTATTTTAATGTATGCTGGAAGCCGCCTAGAGTGGCCGGGGAGACCCGGCCAGATGGGCGGGATATAAATAATAAATTATTATTATTATTATTATTATTATTATTATTATTATTATTATTAGAATGTGTAAATTAGTTCAGTTAGACCCCACTTACTCTTCAGGTCAAACTACTGAATCTTTCAAATCAATGGTAAAGCTTCTACTATTTTCATGTGGGGCTGTACATATTAGAGGAGCAACAGGAAGTGGGAGGGGGAAATCAAATCTCTATGAAAAACCTAAGTTTTCACTGCAATCCTATGCTTACCTAACAGAGCATATGCCTCTGGGTATGCATATGAGTAAACATGTATGTGATTGCACAGTGCTATGCCTAAAATTAATTTTTCAAGAAATATTCTAGTTATCATAGAATCATAGAATTGTTGAGTTGGAAGGGAACCTGAGGGTCATCTAGTCCAACCCCCTGCAATGCAGGAATTTCAATTAAAGCATCCATGATAGATGGCCATCCAACCTCTGCATAAAAACCGCCAAGGAAGAGGAGCCCACCACTTCTTAAGGAAGTCTGTTCCACTGTTGAACAACTGTTACCATCAGAAAGTTCTTCCTGATGTTTAGTCAGAATCTCCTTGGAGCCATTGGTTCAGGTCCTACCCTCCAGAGCAGAAGAAAACAAGCTTGCTCCATCTTCCAAGTGACAGCCCTGTAGATGTTTGAAGATAGCTATCATATCTCCTCTCAGTCTGCTCTTTTCCAGGCTAAACATACCCATCTGTTATGGGGGTCTTCACTTGTATATCTTATATTCAGTACATATTAGGGGTAATGTAAGTTGAGTGGTTAATGTAGATAACACCTGATTATTGTTCATATTCATTAGTCCTTAAAGAGAAGGTGCACACATAATGTGTCCATGAAGGGGAGATTGTGCATATTTCCTGAACAATAGACATAATCTCCAACAAGACTTGAGGAACCTGTATATATCTCAACTGCATGTTGTACATTTTTCTGGCCATTAGACATAATTTCCAATAGACCTTGGGGAATGTGCAGATCTTACCTGCATTTTGTAGATTCTCTGGGCAATATGCATAAACTCTGGTCAGTATGCATAGTTTCCAGGAAGCATTCAATGTCTAGTTCAATAATGTGCAAACCAGGTTGCCTCTGTCCCACTGCCTAATCTTAAGGTGGTTCATAGCATACCCTTCAAATGATCAGTCGAGCATTACAGGAATAACTGTGATGCACATTATCCATTCAGCTTATATTACTCCAACATATACATGCAGTTCTTTATGTATTTATTCCAGGTTTTGTTTAATCTATTCTATGGACAAGGCTGCTACTTTATCCTCCCCATCCTCCTCCCCATCTTAAGTAAAGAGCTAAATAAGACAAAATGTTCTCTCTTTTTATTGCAGATCAAAACAGTAGCTGTAGAGTTTTAAAGACTGTAGAACTTTGAAAGCATATCCTTATTTATTTTTTTAATGCTTTTACCTGTGGAGAAAAATGAAGCCCCCTCATTTGGGATGAGAAATGTGAAGAAATAAGGCATGCTTCTGAAAGCCAACTGACACTGGTGACTGGTATTACCTATACTATGCCATAATCTCACTGTGAGCATCCGATTCTCTCAACCGTTAAGCCAAGCCAGAGCTTTAAATCAGTGCTATTGCCATGTTCATCCAGGAAATGAGACACAGGACAGCTAAAGTGATTGTTTTATTGAGGCAGCTTCTGCAGGTAGGATGAAATATAGTCATGTGGGTATCGTAGCGCTCTCCTTCAGACACAGTGAAGACCCTCCAAGGGCCTGTGTACACAGAGCAGAAAAAGTAAAGGAGAGTTTATCATTGCCGTGCATAAGTGCTACAAACTTGTGCTAGGTGAGGCGAACAAGCCAAAAGCTGTGGCAGATATTGATTGCCCCATGCTGGTGCCCCATAAACACGAATACTGTAAAGGCAAATGTTCTTGAGTTCTGTTAGCTGAGGAGATAAAGGAAATCCCACTACCCAGTAGGGCTGTGCAGAACTCTCCCGACCTACTCTCTGGGGGTCCCATATCAGGGCAACCACTACCACCTCCTCCAGGCCAATAACATACATACATCATTTTATTTGTAAACTGCCTTTCCATAGTTAAGGCACCTTACAACATGAACACATAACAGAAGCAGTCATAAACCATAAATAAAACACCAAAAAGCACACAACCAAATTATACAGTTTCCACATAAATTAAACCATTTCCACATAAAAAGGAATCACCTGCCTCACTTTGTAAAGGTAAAGGTAAAGGGACCCCTGACCATTAGGTCCAGTCGTGTCCGACTCTGGGGTTGCGGTGCTCATCTCGCTTTATTGGCTGAGAGCCGGCGTACAGCTTCTGGGTCATGTGGCCAGCATGACAAAGCCGCTTCTGGCGAACCAGAGCAGTGCACGGAAACGCCGTTTACCTTCCCGCCAGAGCGGTTCCTATTTATCTACTTGCACTTTGACGTGCTTTCGAACTGCTAGGTTGGCAGGAGCTGGGACCGAGCAACGGGAGCTCACCCCGTCGCAGGGATTCGAACCACCGACCTTCTGATCAGCAAGCCCTAGGCTCTGTGGTTTAACCCACAGCGCCACCTGGGTCCCCCCTGCCTCACTTTGTAGCTGGTACTAATACTTAAAACCTCAGTTAAATATACAGTCAGGAGGAGGAAGGAGACGTTGCTTTCCTCCCCCTCCCCACTGGGTTTTGAGCCTCTTGAAATAGGCTGCCCCAACATTCAGAGCATTCACAGCCTTCTCTTACAGCAGAGGGAAGGGCTTGGTACTGTTCTCGGGCCACATTTCCACCATACATTCAAAGCAGTTTAATACCACGTTAAACAGTCATAGCTTCACACAAAGAAATATGGGAGCTGCAGTTTGTTATGTGTGCTGAGAGATGTTTGGTGACCCCAACTCCCCCCGCCCCCCGCAGAGCAACAATTCATTGAGTTTAACACTCAATCCCTCTTCACAGGGAACTCTGGGACTTCTGTTATTCCCCCAAAGTCTGCAACTTAAGAAAGAGAAATTGGTGCACAATTTATTCTGTCATGGCTCACTTTTAATTGAAAACAAGATCTATTTTAAAATGGAAGGTTGAAACAATTGTGCATTAAAATTTATAACAATGTCTTGAAAGAGAAGGGGGGCCTGAGAATGGAGAAGGCGCCATTTCAAACACTGGCAATGTGATTTGTCCTTCTTAACATAAGGCATGGAAAGCAACAACGTTTTGTACAGCACAATATTTCACCTCTGCAGAAAAGTACTGAGGATTCTTTGTGAAAAGGACTACTTGTATAACTAAAGAATCTGCGGGAAGAGGGCTTTGCTTTGCTTTGCTTTTTAAAAAAACCTCTAGATAACTTTACTCAGCTATACTTTCTTTTGTAGTATGAAAAATAGTGGGGGCATGCTTGGGATTCAGATCAGGTCTAAATCTTGAGTCAATTTACCTGAGTGGTCTACTTCAGAGAGAGATGGATAGCCTCCAATGTAAAGTGGCTGTGGTCCAAGGCGAAGCAGGCTTCTCCCAAAGCTTTGAATTCATTTGGAGCTTTTAGTTTCCATTTACAAGCCCCGTTTTTCACATTTTGAGGGCAACATCTCACTGGCAAACTCTGCATTAACCAAAAACATCTGGTGGGTGGTGGTGGTGGTGGGGATGGTGGAGAATGTAAAGGTAAAGGGACCCCTGACCATTAGGTCCAGTCGTGTCCGACTCTGGGGTTGCGGCGCTCATCTCGCTTTATTGGCCGAGAGCCGGCGTACAGCTTCCGGGTCATGTGGCCAGCATGACAAAGCCGCTTCTGGCGAACCAGAGCAGCGCACGGAAACGCCGTTTACCTTCCCGCTGGAGCGGTTCCTATTTATCTACTTGCACTTTGACATGCTTTCGAACTGCTAGGTGGGCAGGAGCTGGGACCGAGCAACGGGAGCTCACCCCGTCGCAGGGATTCAAACCACCGACCTTCTGATCAGCAAGCTCTAGGCTCAGTGGTTTAACCCACAGCGCCACTTGGGTCCCTCGGTGGAGAATGTAGATCTCACAAAAGAAGTCCTCAACATAGAAATCAATAATATAAAAAGGTATTATCACCATCTTACTACTACTGCTACCATCTCTACTATACCACTACTATCCATTCTCACCTCTCACATATATGGTGTATGGGGAAGTTGGTATTCTCTCATTCATCAATCCATCATTGTTTTTATTGCTCTCAGTGACCACCATTCAGAAAAAGAAACTTTGCCCGCATATATAAAGAAGTACCAAACAAAACAAAATACAGAACAATAGCAATGAAATCACTAGTAACTATATCATAGTATAGAGCACCAGGGAATGCAAAATGATAAGTTTGCTAAAAAATTGTCCATGGTGACTTTTACATGCAGCAGCTAACCCTGGAAAAGGTTGATGCAATCTGATCTGAAAGGAGTTAGAAAGCATAAAATGCACCTGATAATTCTGGGAGTTTATGTAAAAAGAGTTTTTTTAAAAATAAAAATCTTATGTGTATCACAATAAAAGGAACAATACACACAAACATGAGCTATTGATTCTACCTATCAGTATCCACAGGGACATTTATGTTGACAGTAGGGGATTTTTGCAAACCTCCCCTGCAGAGCTGTTGCTAGAAGATCATTTAAACACACCGGAATAAACGCTCTGTGGTGTTTTTGAGCAGAAAGCACATAAAGATAGTTTGCTGATTTATAAAGCTGAAGTGCTCTGTGCTCCTTCAAGTGTCCTGGAGCTAGGTCACATAGGAGTTTAAAGAGTGATCTGATCAAATCATTTTCATTTCTGCACAAATAGGGTGGAGTAAGAGATAATACTGATCTCAGGGTCGTGGGTTTATGTTCTACATTGGGCAAAAGATTCCTACATTGAAGGGGGTTGAACTAGATGACCCTTGCAGTGCCTTCTAGCTCTACAATTCTATGAAAAATTCAGGTGCTAAAGATCCTCAGGAATTCCTGAAATGCAAATGCAGAGATTCAACTTCTTCCTGTATTTTTGAAAGTGTTGAAGTTCTTACTGAAGTGGGTGCCCATCTAAGCGTGATGTATGTTTAGCCAGATCACAATTAGAGTTGTATTTATGCTATCATGTAAAGAAACTTGCAACTATGGCTGGGATAGCAGCCCCAGGTTTGAAATGATATATTTTTTTAAACACTTCCAAGAGTTGCTACAAAGCACTCCTAGCAAAACGACAAAAAGCAGGTAACTTTTATACTTCACACAGCTTTCATTTCCCCTGCCATCAAAGCACCCTTTTCTCTGAAGCTAGATAATTAGCTCAGCCAACACAAGATCTGACTGTGCCCGCAGCTGAAAAAGGCTACCATGCTTTTGTGCTGATATTCTCTGGCTCTCGTTAAATCCTAGCTCCATGTTTCATTAATTACGCTTAATTATTATTATTACGGTATTTTGCATGGTTACAAAAATACTTTTTTTGCACAATACTTTTTTATTTTTATTTTTTTAAAAAAACTCAACCCTATTCATGCGATTATTAAAGGGACAAGAGAAAATGTTGGGTTGATTTTGTATGAATACAAATTCATTCACCAGCAGCAATAATCACGGTGACGCTAAATCGTAAGTGGTGATATTGAGAAATACTAATGGACTGGCTGTCCTGATTCTGTAATTGCAAGCAAGTGTTATTTATTTATTTATTTATTTTTGCAAGGCAGAATACAACAAGTAGCTTGTGTGCCAAATTGGCTTGCCTCTTCTCCTCATGCTTTTGAGCCTCACATTGCCAGGTAAGAGTATCCTGCTGCTACCCATGCTCCTCTGAAATGATTGCTGAACACTAACCATCTGGAAATCATAGACGCTCCCATCCCATGCCAAACCCTTGAGTCTGAGCAGCTTGGCCCAAAATTGTCAGAAGAAATGTCTCCCTTTTATAATTACTAGGAGATGCATGCCAAAGTTCCTTCCGTCCAGAGCACTGGAGGTTTTCAGGATGTAAAGCAGGCTGCGGAAGAAAGGAAGAATTGGTAGAATTGCCTTCCCTCCTTCTTGAGTTGGAGCCTCCAGTAGGAACTCATGGGAAATCTGGATCCAAATCTCAAAAATTTAACATCATTGCTCAGTGTCTATGTACTCCAAACTCAGTTTCTGCAATATGAAGTATCTGCAATGAAATCTTTCCATTTGTCCACCTACTGATTTGGACCAGTGATAGTCCATATGCTTGTCAGATAAATGGAGGAGAGGAATGTCTGGTGACCTAGATATCAATATCCATGGTAAGCTGTCATTGGTAAATGTTCCCCATGGTGCCCATGATGGCTCCCGAGGAAGCAACTAACCAGTGCATCATCCAAAAGTAACCTTGCACGTTGGCTATGGGCTTAGAGGTGACTCAACCAATATCAATTTTGCATAAATGCAGCCCGTCAATTAACTCTCATGCATGATGCATTTACACAGTGTCCCTGTTGATGCCACCTCCCTGTCGTCTATTAGACATACAGAAGAGAAAGAGAATGGCATCTTTTATTCATCACAGAGAATTATATTTCCTTTTCTTTTTTTAAAAAACCATCCTTATCAAATATTGACAAGAGAATTTCATTTTGCCATATAAATATGGATAGCATTGAGCAGCAATGTATCCCATTCCATTCCCCGCTATAGCAGCATGTGGTGGCTGGAGCATAGTGGGATTTTGAATACACCCATAAAGGATGAGAGCTGGTGGGGCAGGTTGGGACTTGGGCAGGCTGCTGGCATCATACTGACTAGTTGATGGCTTTTTAGGGTCATTTAAGTGTTGACTGACTTACCCCCCCCCCCTTTTCTCAGCTGCCTAGGCTGTGATCATCCTTTGTGTTTAATACCAGCCTAGCTTCTGCCTATCGGGCCTGATGTGTAGGAGGAGGAATATCACAACAGGGAGTGATTTCAGCAGCATTAGAGATGTTGCTTACAATTGCTTTGAGCAGGCCTTCTGTCTTCCATTATGGGAAAGTGTGACAATATGATGCTTTAAAAAGAAATGCATGTAAATTCTTTGGGGAAAGTGGAGAGGTAACTTGGGGCAAGTTGAGACGTCTAGATCAGGCTTCAAAGGCCACCCTGCCTTTCCTCTTTTTTCAGTTAGACATCTCTTAATGCAGATATTGTGCATCTGTTTACACAGAATCATAAATCCCAACGTTATTTGAACTCTTATTATTTCCGCAAACTAGAGGAGATTATATCCACAGACAAAATGCCAATTAAGGGATTGGTGCCAGTGGACAGAATCACTACGTGATCTGCAAGCGACCAAATCCTCTAAATGTTCTCCTTGGTTCCCCCTTATTAAAACAGTCCATTTTAGAGCCAGTTACCTGTCGAATCTCTGGCCAGCCTCACTAAGATTCACTTTTACTGAGCTGCATTTTCAAGCTATGCCCTCCGTCGTCCTAGATGGATAATATAACAGGGTACCATACGAAGACAGACTCTGTATATGTGGGCAATCGCAGGTAGAAGACATACTGTACTATTTACTATATACACTGTGTATATAGTATACACGATACACTGAACCCAGGAGGCAATTTCTCACCTTACCTTTTGTACAGGAAAGATGTCTCTCTCAGGAAGAGAAGGTCCTATGGCTTCTTAGCAATGCAAATGCTTCAATGACTCATAAAGTCGCATTTTTTTTTGCTTTGGCGGCCAAAAAGATCAGAAAGAAAACCCTGGCAGTGAACTGTAAGGGATTGGAAAACCAGAAATTGTACACTCTTTTACATAAATACTTATACATGTGCAGAGATGGCTTATACTTGTGTTCAGTGTAACATGTGAACAAGCCTAACGTTAAAAATACACACACACACACACACACACACACACACACACACACACACACACTGCTTTTAATGAACTAAATAACAACCAAGAAGATAAATTCAATTAAAATTAGGGGATATGTATCAAAGCATAAACTGTTGAAGAAAATCAACAAAGGAGAACAATTTTTATAAATCACAATTATGCAGTCCAAATTTCACACTTTGGTACAGGCAAAGAACTTTGCTGATCACTTGGAGTAGCATACGTCCCTCACCCCCAATGATGTAGAAATGTTCCAGGTCTTCAGATCCTTTTGAGACTTTTAAATTCTGTGTTATTCTCTCACATATCACCAGATTCCAGATATTATCAAACAAAGCAATTGCAAATCATTTTTTTAAGCAACGGGCTCAAAACAGTGTAATTATGGAATGACACTGACTATATGCTGGAGCTCGGGGTGATAGCAACCCATAATTTAAACAGATTGTTAATTGAATGTGTCTGATGATAAGAGCTCTGAGCTTGAGAGAGCGACATGTTAATCTGTAGTCTCTGGAAAGAACAGAAACTGGCACTCTGAAGATAAGTGAGCCCCTAGGTTTAGAAGGCAGGGCCAGATTGAAGTCAAAAGCCTTTTTCACATTACCTGTCACCTGACCATTTTAAAGAGATATGCTATGAGCTGAACACAGGGCCTTCTGGAGATAACACGACTCTACCACTGATCTATAGTTCTTCCACCATGGGCCAATGAATTTTTTAATCCCTCTTTTTTATCATTGTCTTCCTCCAGCTGCCATTTCCAGTTATTCATATTAGTCTCTGCAAAACTCATGGTTCTATAATCTCAGCAGGCCCAGGATTTGCTTGGTAAGACAGTGCGGAAATGCTAACAGTCAAGCCATGTGACAATTGCTATTACGCTAGTTCTACATTACGATGCCTATTTGTAAATAGATATTGAGATCATGTTCCTGTTGTGACCGGACAGCTTTAGATGATGAATTAATGCGGGAAAAGCTAACTCCCACTTTAATTAGCAAAAAGTTTAATCAAAGCAGAAAGCCACATCCCAAACTCCCCAAACCCTTCAGTCAGATTTCAGATCTGAACTTCACAATTGGCTTCATTTTAGAATCTGGAAGGTTTATATCCAAATCTGGGCTTTTGATATAAGCCACAAGATCCTTCTGTGTGGAACATAATAATGTGTTCCCATTGATTTTAATGGGACCTGCACATGAGACGCTCCTGGATAGCTTATATATATTTTGATTCAACTGGAATAAATATATTGTAGCATAATGCGAATTGATCAATTAACAGCAGTGTTAGAACTATCCGTGTCCTTTTGTTTCTCAGACAACACAGAACCGGACTGTCCTAAATTCTTGTTTCTTAATCCCTGTTGCCATCATGGATGAACAAACAGCAGATTTAGCATCTGGCTTCAGTTGTTTCAAGCAAACAAGGCAACACAAACTGAAGCACAGAGGAACAGTTATGCAAGAAAAATAATCACGGCATGTCTCATTAGATTGCCCTGACAGGTGTGGGCTTTAAAAACTATGAAATTACATTTTGAAATGAGTCCCTTAGATGCTATATGACATTCATAGCTGTGTACATTCAGAAAGGCACAAACAGGGACTAATCGTCGCAGTGGTGGTGGGGCTTTCCCTGGGCCTGATGCTCAAGCTCTGCAGCCATCCCTGAGCCTGGGCTCATTGGTCTCATGGAAAAACTATAGACTAAATTTCAGCTCATGCTTGTGATTGTTATGTGGCGTATTGAGGTACTGAGATCTTGTAAGATACATAGCTTGGAGCTACTCTTAAGTCCACTGCTGCCAATAGAGGCAGATGTGGCCTTCATGGTGAGGCATACCAGCCAAAAGCCAGAAACAACAACAACAACAACAACAACAACAACAACATTTTATTATTTATACCCCGCCCATCTGTTTATACCCCACTGGGTTTCCCCAGCCACTCTGGGCGGCTTCCAACAAAATATTAAAATACAGTAGTCCATCAAACATTAAAAGCTTCCCTAACGATACTATGGGACCCAGGTGGCGCTGTGGGTTAAACCACAGAGCATAGGGCTTGCTGATCAGAAGGTCGGCGGTTCGAATCCCTGCGACGGGGTGAGCTCCCGTTGCTCGGTCCCAGCTCCTGCCAACCTAGCAGTTCGAAAGCACATCAAAGTGCAAGTAGATAAATAGGTACCGCTCCGGCGGGAAGGTAAACGGCGTTTCCATGCGCTGCTCTGGTTCGCCAGAAGCGGTTTTGTCATGCTGGCCACATGACCCGGAAGTTGTACACCGGCTCCCTCGACCAGTAACGCGAGATGAGTGCCGCAATCCCAGAGTCGGACACGACTGGACCTAATGATCAGGGGTCACTTTACCTTTAAAGATACTATAGTAGGGATAGCCTGACTAGCCTGATTCATGGTAACTTCAAGGCTGGACTATTGTAATGCACTTTAGATTCACCCAGAAGCTGCATCTAGTGTAAAATACTGCAACTTACAAAAAATTGTGCCACAGTGGATAGCGTGACAAACAACATAGTTTCTGTTGGAAGCTGAAATGCAGTGGAATGGAAACAGCACTGCACGTGGTGAACACAGGTTAGAATGGACACTGATGCCTTGTTACATCCCTAGAGGCACAGGAGGCCACCACCTTTCTGAAGCTAAGCAGGTATGGGACTGCTTGATGCCTGCAGTGGTGACTGTCCAGGAAGTACACATACACAGTCTTGGGGTCCAAGATGGAAGAAAAAGCTGGACATCAATGCAAGAATGAATGAATGAATGAATGAATAGATGCACCCGAGGGAGGACAAATAACTCTTTACTTGTGTCCATGCTTAGTGTGCTATTGCTTAAACTTTTGTCCTGGTATTTAATTTCATAACCATCTTTAATACGATGATGCAAATGTGTAACATGTAAGTGAGAGATTTAATCATTATAACCATAACGGTACTAAGTCCAAACAACACTACAATCTGATGGAAATGTGGGGGAGGAGGGGGAAATTGGCTACTTGTCAATATCCAGAAAAAGCAGTGAAAGTGAAGCAGACAAAGTGTTAGCCACACCAGTGAGAGGACACATATGCTCATAATTGCCTCCTTTAGTCAGGCATCAATGTGCCTGTGCCTGTGCAAAAGGAAACACACTAGGAAAAAACAACATGTATTGACTTTTGTCTGTGGGGAGAGGACTCATAGGAAGAGCTGAACCAGGTTCATGTTAGTCATTTAGAGATAATGGGGCATAATGGCCTTAGAAAGTACATCAGGAGCTTGTTGTTAAGCAGACAACCGGCAGGTAAAAAGCAAGCTATTTGAGCAATCTCAAAATACGTGCTACATGAGAAGGGTGCAAAAAGTGGTCCGAGATGTTCTCTTTGCCAGTGAACATACTGTGTTTGTGTGACTTCTCTCCCTTCTGCTAGTTCTGCTCCCTTCGCAGTCAGATGTTTGTAACAACACTAAATGATCAAACGGGGCTTTTATTCAGTTTCTGTCAGTCACTCCAGGAGAGAGGCTATAGAAATGATCAATTGCTGCTGCCACCAGACACATTCTTCATAAGCAGCGGGTTTGAATAATCCTTATTAGCACCTACTATTTAATGAACTTAGTAAAGATATTGTTCCCATTCAATTAATTAATTTATTTTATTTTTTTTATAATAATTTTTATTGAGTTTTCAGATTTTTGTCTGGCCCCGATTCAGGCCAAATCACATACATTTTAAACAATATCCAATGACTTCCTCACACCCCCCCTCATTGTTTTCATTTATCAAAATATTTCATTCTTACCAGGTTCCTAATTCCACATCATTAACATTACAATAATATCTTATTTTTCAAACCGTTTACCATCCACTCACATCTTTAGCATACTTATATTTTACTTCAATCTCATCCCTGTTGCCCCCCCCGGTCCCCGGGGCAGACTACTTCTTTATAAAATTTACTTATCATCTATAATGTATATCAGTCTTATATCATTATTACTTCATATTTTCCTACAATCAGTTCCTGCCATATCCAAAATCAAAAACCAGTAGGCCACAAAACATTTACTTCATATAATTGTTCATCCTATTCCCTCTGGATCCAACTTTGAAACCCACTGTCTTTGCTGCGAAGTAGCATCCAAAACGATATCCGCTGAAATCTTTGGCCATCCATTCCATCTTTTGTCCAGATTGTCTCGGCTCCCCCTTCGCTGCTTGTCTTTAGTCTGTAGTTTGCTGGCTTTTCTCATGGTGTTTTTCTTTTTTCTTAAGATGACGACAGCTCCTTTTGACTTACATTGGATTAATCTTTTGCAGCTGGTTGTTACCAAAATAGACTCTCGCTGTTTAATCTTAACAGATACTCTGTCCACAAGATTTGTTTGTAAATCCTGACCAATCGGACCATTGTTTATACTTTGCACTGTCTCATTCTCAAGGCTGCTCCCAGCATCACACAGTTCAGCTCTCAGCTCTTTCAATTCTGCAATATACTCCACTTTAAATTCTTTCAGCCTTTCCAACAGTATTGTCAGATCCATATCCGGTTTCACCGCCATTTTAATATGCAGTTCTTTTGTTGATTTTCCAAACTTTTTCAAACTTTTAAAAGTCCCAAAACTCCAAAATAATCCTCAAATTCATAAAGATTAGGTTTGCTTCATCTGCCCCCTAGGACCAGGGGAGGCGCAAGGGTTAAATCTCAGAAACATAGTGTCAAATTCCATTCAATACTTTTCAAAGCTATGCAACAATGCCCTGTCGTTGTTACACAATGGCAAGGGACGGACCTCCGTGTTTGCGTCCTCAAGCCTGTCCAGATTAGTTCCAAATTAAGGTTCTTTTTTTTTGATTACTCACAGTTCCAAATTGCAGATCTTAGAGGAATCGGCGCGCTCAGCGGTGGCGGTCTCACAGCTTCGCCAGACGGGGCTGGTAGCGGACCCTAGAGCTCCGCCGCCCGATCGCTGCCGGGAGCCCCGCTGAGGGCTCCCTGGGATCGGGACCGGCGTCCGAGCTCCTGCAGGTCCCACGGACCCCGGGACGCCCTTCCCGGGGGTTTTGGGGGTCGCGGCGCTGGCGCGAGCTCCCCTTTGCCCGGTCTGACGGGGGAATGTCAGGAGCGACATGTCCCCCCGACTGCCATCTCCGGCACGCCAACCGGAAGCCAACCCATTCAATTAATTTAACCTAGGCCTCACCAACCCCCAGGAATTGTGAGGAGGAAGAATCCAGAAATGCAAGAAAAGGAGAGAGGAGGGGGGATTATCCACATTTCCTCTTCTCCCACTGATTTCCACTGGGGAAAACTGCTCTTTAGTGCTCAATTGGCACAAATGGCAATTTGAGTTTTCTCTAGATTGATGTCTGCTCTGGTTTCGTACCAAAGTGAGGGTTTTCCATGGGAAAGGAGTGAAAATCACTCAGACCTGTGCTTTCTAGGCATGGGGCAAGCAGAAGTGGGGACAAGCCCTTTGTTTAGGTGGACAAAAGACTGTTACTGAGCCCAACACATTTCAAATTGAAATCCCTTTTCAGCCAACTTGTGTCTTGTGTTCTGGATTCTCTGTCACAAAAAAATATTTTAAACAATATGCGCGTCCATAGCAGCAGAGAGGAACAATTTACACAGTAGAATTCTAAAAGAGCAAAAATCAAATAAACAACAGATAGCATACATCTGAAAGGCTATGTGGTAATATCATACACTTCTATCTTATAACCTTTCCTTTAAACTAAGAAGTCTTAAATGTCACAACCTTTCCTCATAGGGGAGATGATCCATCATTTGGATTGCCCTTTTCTGAACCTTTTCCAACACCACAACATCCTTTTTGAGGGAAGGTGACCAATCATGGAGTAGGCTCCAAAATGGCCTCTAGGCCACATTCAACTAGATTTATTTCAAGCCCCTGCGGCTGTCATTCTTGCTATTGGTGTTGTCACCTCATCGTCCCCCAGCATTCCAGAAGGCCAAGCCATTAGTGAGTGGGTCAGGAACCCAAGGATCTTTATTGGTATGTAAAAGATTCAACTAATATAGTAAATCCTTCTATGCATTATCCAAGTGTGTGATCAAGTAGCTACTATATTGACTTAGGTGTTAACCTTTACTGCTGCAGAAGCCATCACACACCTCCCCCCGCCTCTCTGGATGTTTCAGATCATTGCCTCAGATCCTAGAAAACAGTCTCCAATTCCTAAATGTTATTTAGTGTCCCCAAGTCATTTTCTCTGCTGGAGGCCAAATTATTTTGTTCACAAATACTTAAACAGAAAGCAAATAAATCATTCACACACATTCAATGAATGTTCAAGAAATTATGCAGTTTTGATGTTTCAGTCTCTTCTGTCATTCTATTAGAGACTTTTTTTGCCTTTCCCCCCTCCACCCCCAACTGACAATCTAGATAATATAACATGACAATAAGCCCAAAACGAAACATTTTGTACAATATCAAAATGGAAAAAACTACCTGCTCTTCATTTCCTAGTAATAAACATTGACTTATTTGTATGTCAATCTTACATACAAAAGATTTATGCTAGATTTACATCCTCTGCATTCAGAATGTTAACACTGCCCTCTGCTGTCTGTCTGGATTCAAGGTGATTTTTATTTTTATTTTTAAAGAGAGCTGAATCTTTAATATCACTAACTATGGAATGTAAAAAAGTCACCCCGGGACTTTGAAAGGCAGGATGTTAATTCCAGATAGATAGACTGACAGATCAATAGACGAAATAGTTCTACCTGCTTATAATGGAATTCCAGGGGTTACCTGGGTGGAGATTATTATTATTTATTATTATTATTTATTGAATTTATATACCGCTTTATACCCAGAGTGGGTCACGGTGATAACAAGGTTGGGGCTTCATGAATGATGCACCAGTGGCTGCATAGAATTGGCTCCATCAATGCAACCAAGAAGACCCAACCTCCCTGGGGCCCTGTGAGCTATAGTGATGATGGCATGGGGGGCAGATTTGCCCCACCACCCCAGCCTCTATATTTGGAGGTACAGAGAACTCCAGAAACCATTTCTGAAAAAAGCATTTATAATACTGTCTATTCTTTTTCCCTTTTCGTTCTATACAAGTTCTCCTTATAATCATAGAAATTGAACATTTCAGTTTTTGAAATGATTGCCTTGATTCAATCTGCATATTAAGAAGAAATAAAGCATATTGGATGCTAAATAAAAAATTTCCTTCCAGTAGCACCTTAGAGACCAACTAAGTTTGTTCTTGGTATGAGCTTTCGTGTGCATGCACACGAAAGCTCACACCAAGAACAAACTTAGTTGGTCTCTAAGGTGCTACTGGAAGGAATTTTTTTATTTTTTATTTTGTTTCGACTACGGCAGACCAACACAGCTACCTACCTATATTGGATGTTGTTTTCTTAAAAGAAAAGTTGTGGCTTTCGGTGACATTTCCCATACCACTTCCATTCCCAGAACATCACAGCCTGGTGCTCATACCGGCTTTACAGGATCCATTGTTTTCTCTCAATTACTTGAGACGTGAATAACATTACAATGAGAAGCTTTCATAGTCAATATGCTTCTAAGCACATGCTGCTCCTCTGAAGTGCCGTGTCATATTACGGAACAGCAGCTGACGCACAATCTATGGTGAAGGAAAGTCTGCCAGCACTGAAGTCTCAGAATGGGACATGTCATTAAAATATTAGCTATTAGGAGTGGAAACGTAGCTAAGCATGAAGTCTGAATCTGTCTGGTCCATTGTGCAGCAAGGACTGTGACTGTCCAGCTGCTGTCTGAGTCTGTGCTATCCCTGAGACTCTCAGCATCCAGCCCTGTCCTGGAAGGGCCTCCTCCTTCTGAACCCCCTTGTTCGCTCAAGCCTCCTGCTTCAAGCACCTCGCAGCTCGTCCCTTCCCCAGACTGCTCTCCAGTGTCCCACCACCACGATCCAGAGTCCAAGTTCTTCTTCTATGTTATTCCTGGGGGGCTCTAGGGCAGGTGGCACCCACCACTTCCTCATCCAGCCAGTCTCTGACAGTTTAGGATTGTAGACACAGGACAACAACTGGTCTTTGACCCTAGTAAACCCTGGGACAAGTTAAATCCAGGAGCAGATAGGTTGGGAACTTTGGCTACGTCTGGCTTGACCCCTGTGTGGTGACCTCCAGCACACTTCATTGCTCACCATAGGCCATGCTGGCTGGGGATGATGCGAGTTGGAATCAAATAAAATCTGGCAGGCATCACAAAGTTACACACAGCCACCAACATTTCACAGAAGAAGAGAAGAAGAGTTTGGATTTAATATCCCGCTTTATCACTACCCGAAGGAGTCTCAAAGCGGCTAACAATTCTCCTTTCCCTTCCTCCCCCACAACAAACACTCTGTGAGGTGAGTGGGGCTGAGAGACTTCAGAGAAGTGTGACTAGCCCAAGGTCACCCAGCAGCTGCATGTGGAGGAGCGGAGAAGCGAACCCGGTTCCCCAGATTATGAGTCTACCGCTCTTAACCACTACACTACACTGGCTCAGGTGATATTAGGGACCTGCTTGCAATGCCCCTGTTATCATTCCAGAAATTCCTGGCTGAATCTCTTTCTATTGGAGGGCTGCTCCTCCGTTTGTTGCATGTTGCACTCATTTGTTTAGCAGGAATCTGTCTTCCACTGATTTAAAAGTCAAGGCTGTGTTTGCTCTTTTGCTTCTTAATAATATACTGGGAAAATGTAATTGTCATGTAATAGATTAACAACACTTCCATCTTTATTTTATTTTGATTGATGATTTATTAAAATTATAGATGGTTTAACTAAAAAATATCTAAGTGCTTTACATAAATTATCAAAAGATGCCAATATAATAAACAAATTTGATGACCAAGTGGATATGATAAAATTATATATAACTTGGCAGCTGCAGTGTGTAAAATAGCAGGTTGACTGTATTTACCAACCAGGTCTCATTAATTCCCTGGTCCTTAAAAAGAAGACAGCCAGCCTATCTATCTCTCTGTGTGTCCGTGCAGATTAATTCCTCTTCACAGAGAAATAAAACCAGGCCCATATGCTGTAGATTAGGTGCTGAATTTACATGAAATTTCTGCTGAGCATTTAACAGACTGTATTTGAAGATGGAGGTAAAATCACTCAATCAGATACATGTATGCCTAAAGAAAGGTTGTCAAAAATGCCACTAACCATTTCACTTTCTTTAATTCTATATAGAATTTAGCTAAAATAGCACGAGAGTCTAAGAACTAGGATTTTCCAGCTAGAGAAACACCTCTGAAGTAATGGAAATGTGTGACATATGAATGAGCCAAAGGCTAGAAATGATCTGTTAAGAGTCAGTAAATATAAGCCACATCATCAAGTCCAGGAGTTTAATGCAATGAGATTACAAAATACATGCAGATGCTTCAGTTTTCTTGCTCCAACTTTGTAGCTGTGGAAGAATTCTGCTTCCATGTTCTATGAGAAAGCCCCAGCTCATGGAAATTGTCAAGAAGAAGAAGAAGAAGAAGAAGAAGAAGAAGAAGAAGAAGAAGAAGACGCTGACTACAAATTTCTGAAATCTCTACAGTATTGTATTCTGGATCCATCCCTTGATCTCGATTAACTGCAAGTCTATCCCAGGAATTGCAGGACAAACTGAACTTGGCAGAACTTCAGAGTGCTTTGCTACATGCATGGACAAAACATGAGATGTTAAAATCATCATCATCATCATCATCATCATCATCATCATTATTTCAGAAGCACCAAGCCTTGTTTTTCTGTGGCTTCCAGGTCACCAATACATGCCCAAAGGCATTCTTATTAGGGAGTATGCCCCATTAAATTCAGCAGCATGTACATCTGAGTAAACATATTGAGAATCTGTTTCTAAGTACTGAAACAGAGCATCCTTCTCCGGTTCCAACTCCCCCCTCCAAAGTTTTAGCACAACGTATTTTGTAAACAACATTTTATTATGTAAGCCCTGTAAATTCCATCAAGTCTGCCTATTCCTCTCATGTGGTCATCAGACCACACCGTTTCCAACAGTAGGATTTATTTAAGGGCCTCTTAACTGCCACCAGGAGAGTACAAAAAAAGCTGTTTCATGCCGCCTAGAATCTTGAGTGGTTGATCAATTGCCATGGCAACTATATCCTCATATTTTTAGCCTCTGTCATATATGGTCATCTTCATTTATCAACTGATATTAGGGCAACTAGCACTCAAATACATATGTTTTTTCAAAGCTGCTGGACCATGGACATGCCACCTCATTTCCCCTGCTTGTGGAAATCCGGTTAGAAAGTTATTTGTAATTGAGAGAAAATAAAGCTGAAGGCATCTGTCACACAGTATTCATGGAGGACATATCTATATGAGGGATAAACAACTGTTTCTAAACATATTAATGATACTAAACTCATATAATTGGGTAGCTGGCAGAGACTCAACATAGAACCCATGGAGGATTAGTAAATAAATGGCTACTGTGATGGAAAAGTTTGTTTTGCTGGGCAGGTTGGGTCCCCAGGTGTTTTCTTTTTCCTTTTCCATGCCAGCAAACGATTAACGAATGGCAGCCTCTGATTGGCCAGCGTTCCAAGAGAGGGGGTTGAAAAGGAGAGGATTTTGAGAGAAAGTTTGTAGGTTGGGGTAGAGGTTGGGAGATAGGGAGTGAGAGGAGAGAGAGTTGGTTCTGGGTAGAAACATCCACTCTGAGGCGTATATCAAAAGCTAGAGAAAGAAGTCTCTGAGCTTAGTGTGAAGGACAGTGTGTGGTGTCCTGTAAGAGTAGGCCAGGAATTAACTGGGAGGCTGAGGCTGAGCCAGGAGAAGTAGAAGCTGTGAGGATTCAGTCAACTTAGGTCTCATTCCAGTCAGGAGGGGAGAGATTCTTTTACAAAAAGAGAAGACTCCCAAACCAGTTAAGAGGGGTGTGGAGATCCTTTGGGTCTGTTACTTGGAGTACCTCAGGGGTAGGGTTGTCTAAGAGGTGTGTAACTGAAAGGAAGTACCACCTTGTTTAAGAACCAAAGTATTAAGTGGCAACAGCTGTGCAACAACTGAGAAAGAACTGAAGTGAAATAGCATTATAATCTGAAGTATCCTATGTTTTAGTCACTTATGTCATAAACTTCCTTTGTTTAATAAAATCTTTATTGTTTATTTGATCAAATCCTGCCCGAGACTGCAAATTATTAAGTTTTCCCTCACACAAGTCCCCCACAAGATAATCTGAGGTAGTTTGTAGGATTCGTGGAATTGGTGTTCTGTGAGGTGGGTGCACTATATTTTAGTGAGGGTGGGCCCAACGGTACCAGGGGGGAAAGGGGCATTGCGCCGTCGCAGTTACATTTGTTGAAAATAGGACAGGCATTCCCGAAAAGCATATTGTTATATTTTTGGCTCAGATGGCCAATTACCTGACTTGGATCTTAGAGTACATTATGGAACAGGTGGGAACTATTCCTTGATTATAATTAAGAATAGTGGCATATATCTCTTCAGTGTTTGTTTTCAAACCACTGAGGTGTTCTTTTTTATTATTGGATTGCTGTAGATATGCCCACACAGAGGGAATAAATGTGGGTATAAAAATGATTTGGTACCATAATACAGACTTAATACCGGTGTGTAAAGATATTATACCAAGGCTGTTATTATTTTTTAAAGGAAATAATCATTATTATTGGTCTTGCTTTATTCAGCCAGAACACAATGAAATTGCTACCACCTGCTGGCACACATAATTATGACAGCCCTGCTTTACCTCCGGAATACTACTCTGAAGAAAATATCATTGCTTAAACAGGTACTTAAATAATTATTTTGAGGGGATTAAAATGTATTTGCAGATTAATGCAGAAATGGAACACAAGCCATGAATCTGTACACAGAAATTTGCATTTCATAACACTTTCTTTCCTTTTTCCTGGGGAATGTATGAGGAATATTGATGAATTGGGGCAAACATTCATTCCATAATATGATACAGTTTCTCATTATGATAAGAATATTTAGCAGTTATGTAGTGTTCCTCTTACAAATAGGTCCTTCCAGAGGTCCAGAGAAGCCGGGGCAATTTCCAGCTTTTGAAGCCTCTAGTAGTAATAAAAATAGAAAATTATAACACACAAAACCGAACTAAGACAGCAATCCTATGCACAAGAAGCTGGCATAGAGTGCACCAGTGTAAATTAGGTTGGCATCAAGTTGAACCAGATCCAAACCCCATTTACCAGCAAATTTGCTGCTGGTTGAAGCAGCCTAAGCCTGGCAGAGGGAAAACAAGCCATTAAAATGATGTTCTATGCTGGGTTGCCAGGTCATGTATGTGACCAAGCTCAATGGACTTAGGCTCCAGCCCAAGGGAAGGCACTGTTGTGGGCTTCCTCTAATGCAGGCCTTAAAGGCAGCTCTTATGCAATAGCTTCTCTCCCAGACTGCATGATTCTGTTCAGGAGGAGTCAATTTCCCTGAGAAATATGCACAGGCTTGAGGGCAGGCCTGTGTGTTTCACCCACAGAAACAAAATGGCTCAAATAGTTACATTGGAGGCACCTGCATCCATGATGAACTGAATCTGTGTTGATAGCATGGGACAGCATTTAACTGATCATTTTAACTGATCGAAAGCATGTTGTACACTGGAATGGTTTGTGGACTTTCAAAAGGTCTGTCAAGGGAACTGAAAAACCTGAATATTTCTTGACATACTGATGGTAATAATTTGGCAAAGCCTGAAAACCATTGCGTGTATTTCCACATGCTTGGTGCTTGCCAGTCTAATAGGGCCTAGACCTTGGACAGCTCCATCTGGATATCTTAGGAAGAGATTGCGTGTCCCAAAAACTCTGCAGTGTTCGGGTCAAAAGTATTTTTTTTTTCTAGCTTGGCACACAAATGATGTCCTTGGAGCCATGCTGAGAAGATTAGGAATATATCAGAATATCATTCAAGTAAATAACTACAAATCAGTCTAATATAACACATTCACAAAGTGTGGAGAAATGCTTGAAGCAATGCAGAATCCAGAAGGGCATAACAGTTTAGTCACAAGGTGAAATGCTGTATGCCCATTCCTTGTTTTGAAGGCCTGCTTCCAATCATCCCCCTCTTTGATGGATACTAAGTTCTGTACCCCCACAGAAAATTGGTAAAAATGTGACCACCATTCAAAGATTGGGATAGTGGATATCAATTTCAGTTGGTAATAGCATCTGGGGCTTGATAATAGCTACACAAGCACAATTCCCTACATTTTTCTTTACCAAGAGCATGAGTGTGGCAGCTGGACGGCTGGATAAAACCACAGCTGAGATGTTTCTCAATGAAGTTCTAGAGTACAGGCTGAGACAAAGAATAGAGGTACCCTGCAGGTATCTTGGCCCCTGGGATTGGCTTGATGGTAGGGTTGTATTGGCCAGTGTGTGGCAAAAGTGTCAGCTTCCGCAGGACTGGAAATCATGGTACTTTCCTGGGAGCAGAGAGCTTGCCAATGGTGTTGTTATTGCTGTTACAGTAGCTCCAGTAAATTACAATCAATGTCAACAGCAGTCAGATGAGTCTAAAGCCAAGCTGTGGGCTCACCAGAATATTTTACCTCAGGGGAAGACCGCTGTGAGTGTCTAGGCTTTGATTCTGGTTATCTAAGAGATTTTTCTTTTGTAGGCTTCTGTCTGCCAGTGTCAGTCAACATGGTTCCCTGAATGCTGGCTCTGATCCAGCCCTTTAGCTGGTGTCTCTAAAGCTTCCAATTCTGTATCTGGATTGCTGTTGGATTTGGTGGTCATGACATAAATTCATCTGGCTATTGCTGGAACTACTTTTGGGTATAGTTCAGAGATTTTTTTGAACCAGTTCAGTGAACTTCGTTCAACTCAACTAGTTCATTCCAAGCAGTGGTTAGGAGTTACTGAAGTGGTTCCAGTAGATATTTGGGATAGAAAGGAAAGAATATAAATATGATCTAGTTGTGTGAGCCTCTTAAATTTCATAGGACATGCTGAGTTACTCATGCCGTTTAGCGATGTGCAGACATTCTTTCTAGTGTGCTAGTCTGCTAGCAACTTTAGCATCACTCAGAATTATCCAGCTTTTGCCAAGCAGAAACCTTTTAATTGTGCCCCAAAATTCACTTTAGGTCAAATGTAGGGGGCACGCTTAATCCAGTTAAACAGTTCAACAACTATTGTTTTTACCTCAGTTAACAAACCACTAACCCCATGTTCAGTAATCATCAATACTTCTTTTGAAGCAATGCTGCAAAGTTCTGAAATATTATATGTGAAGGGACTTCTAGACCATATATTGGTGAAGAGGCCTGAGTGTATTTCTGCCGCCCTTGCTCATTTTAAATGTGGGTCGTCATGCTAAGCATTTCTATATGTATGCATCACATCTTTCAATTCTTTAATAAAGTTTGACAATTTGTGACAGGACAGAAAAGGAATTCATTATATTTAGTAATAGAAAACCCATTTCTCATTTTTCCAGAGCCCAACAGCTGCAATGAAATTGCCTCAACCACTATATCACAATTCTCCACCTTTGTGCCTCTTTAGGTCACCCTCAAGGGTCTTCAATTTCCTTATGTTCATAGCTTGGCACCTGGTAATTTGCAGACCTAGGAAATAAGGAAGCTACATTTTCTTCTAAAAAGGATTTTTTTTTTAACTTGGGAAGAAATCTGTCAGGAGGGGAAAATATTAAAATTAAGAAGCGTGACTAATAATCAGAGGGTGTCATGACCAATTTTGTCCAACAATCATCATGGGGAAAAGTTGGCACACTTAGACAGAAACTCTCTGTTGTGCCCAAGAAAATTGTCAATGTGAAAGAAATGGAAGTTTTATTTCAATAATATGTATGGTTAAGGTCTTTCTTTCTTTTCTTTTCTTTTGGTAATACAGCCCAATGGCAAGCAAAATATCCCTTCCTTAAGAAGTTATTTAGCATGCTGACTGTTTCCAACTTCAGTGGACATTCAGTAGATACACTCTAGGTATATTAGGACTATTACAATATATAATAAATGATCACAATCCACATACTACTGCAATGTTAGGCAAAATTCTGAGCTTCAGTAGTAGACTTTCAAATACTGTTAATGAGTATTGTATATGCATTAGACACATGGAAGAGCCTGTGATGTCTGCCTGTGTGGCCCCAACCTCGCTGCAATCCTGACTAACAGTGATAAATAACACTGCCCATCTTGGAAGGGCAGCTCCTCATTGCTGCCCTACTGTACCGAATTTGCAGGGTGCTTTGTGGGAAGTGCCATAGGATGTCTATCACAGAAAAATGGCAGTTGGGTAATACATGCCCATAGAAAAGAAGCAGCAAATATTGTGTACGTTGGTACATGCTTTCTGTTGGGCAGGAGGCAACAGAAGCGAGATGGGGTATATATGAATGAGATAGATAGCTATGGCAGGGATGAGGAAACTGACCTGCCAGATGTTGCTGAACTCCAACTCTTGTTGGCTCCAGTCAACACGGCCAATGGTTAGGGATGGTGGGAGCTATAGCACAACATCATCCGGTGTGCCAAAGGTTCAGGCTATGAACCTGGATGGATATGGTCTAGCTCCAGAATTGGAGGCAGTACCCTGGAAACCAAAGAAGGGCAGAGGGCTGTTGCACTAAAATCTTGCCTGTGGCATCTGGTTGGCACTGTGAGAAAGGATGCTGGACTAGATGGACCACTGGACTGCTCCAGCAGACTCTAATAATAATAATATTAATCAGTGCTTTTCTTCTAAAAAAAAATATGTTTAGGGGTACTCTCATTTTCCTACTTACCGTATATTGAAATACTGCCCCTCAATGAGGCCAAACTTAGATTCACAAAATGTTTAGGGGTATGCGTACCCCTTCGTACCCCCCAAAAGCACTACTACTACTACTACTACTAATAATAATAATTTATTATTTATACCCCGCCTATCTTGCTGTGTTTATCTAAGCCACTCTGGGCGGCTCCCAATAGAATTAAAAACACGATAAAACATCAGACATTAAAAACTGCCCTAAACAGGGTTGCCTTCAGATGTCTTCTAAAAGTCAGATAGTAATTTATTTCCTTGACATCTGATGGGAGGGCATTCCACAGGGCGGGTGCCACTACCAAGAAGGCCCTCTATCTAGTTCCCTGCAACCTCACTTCACACAGTGAGGGAACCACCAGAAGGCCCTCGGAGGTGGACCTCAGTGTAGTTATGTAGTTTTTATTTATTATATTTATTTGTTTACTGTATTTCTATACCACTTTTCAAGCAGACCTCACAAAACGGTTTACATAAGATTATTACGATGAAAGAATGGAGATGACAACTAGGTATTGTTGTTTTTTCAAAAAAGAAAAGAAAATGTTACTGCTATTTTTCTCCTCTCGGGGCAAGATGGTCCTTCAGATGTCCCTGTGGGAGAGTGTTTGGAGGAGAGGAGTTCACTGTGGGAGCTGGCTGGAGATAGTTCCTGCACCTTCTTTCTTCTCCTCTCTCCTCAGGGTGAGATGGTCTTCCAGATACCCTTGTGGTGGCAGTTGAGAATCTGTTCTTACCTGCTCCTGGGCTATGGGATGTGTGCAGACTGAATTTTGGGAAGCAAGAACTGGGGAACCAGATGGTAGTATAGCTTTTATGAGCAAGGAGTCAACAAGGGCGTGGGGAATAGTGCTTCATGCAGAGCAGAAGTCAATGTATTTGTGCCTTATATATGGGGAGAGAAAGGTAAGGGATGAATGGCTTTGGCTATGAATGAAGAAGAAATTCTGCTTAGAGAAAGGGATAAAGATAATATAACATGGCTCCAGAAGAGATTTCCAGATTTAAGTGGTGAACAGAAGGACTAGAAATATAAATGGATAGAATTCTGCAAATTATTTAGCAAGCTGTCTCTTCCATGGTACTCTCAATTCTTCCTTCTTCATTTGAATCAGAGTTTAGGAATGATCCACACTCCATTTAATACTCTAGTGTGGCCTTCAATAACTTCCAGATACATTCGTCTACGTGTCCTATCAGCCCCAACCAGCCCAGCTCAGTTGGTGGGGATGATGGGAGTTGTGGTCCAGCAACACCTGGAGAATGCAACATCTGGGACATCTGCTGTAGTGGCATGCACAGCCACAAATGGGTTTTAAGGATGTAAACATACATCTGATCACTAGATGTCGTCCTCCTCCAACATTTGTTCCTATTGTGCCTTTTTAACAAAAATGGGGATTGGCAGGCTGCTGTAATCCTTGCTCAGTCTCACTGATCTCAAGAAGAGATCATTTTATACAATAGTGGGGAATCTGCAATATCAGGGCATTTCATAAAGCAAATTCCTTTATGGCTTCTGTGTTCTGATCTGTACAAACAAGTTCATATAGATAAAAACAATTGATTCACTGCAGAGTCACCTTTTCAAATGAATTCTTTTGGGGGGGGGTTGTGGGATTGAGGAGGATGCATAATCATGCACATGAAGCATTGGGTAGCAGTTGTTAGAAGGGCATCTGGGATAGCCTATGCTATTTGCCACCATTCTGGCTGGCAATTACTTCTTACCACAGGTGACCAATGGAGTAGCAATCTGCATCTCTTATTTAATAGGACCTCAGGTGGAATGGAACATACTCTGTGGGTAGACATAAATATTTTTGCCTATAAACATGTCATCCATACAAATACGCAGGCCTTAACCGTACTATCAGATCTTTGCCTGCTGCTCCCATCCATACGATCAAAGTCAACACCTGAAACCCACAATATTGTTTTCCTCCCAGTGATGAGGATTATCTAGGTTGTTACCTCTCTCCAGCATCCAGTTATAGTTTAACATGCACATATAGGAAACAAGTTAGAACAGTTTTCATGGGCGTTTCACCCCAAACACAAAGCTAGATAATGTCAATTATGCAACCAGGAAAGTTTTTAGTATGTATTAGGAAAGCAAAGCACTGAGATGGAGAAATCCATTCTCTCTCTCTCTCTCTCTCTCTCTCTCTCTCTCTGTGTGTGTGTGTGTGTGTGTTTGTGTGTGCGCGCTGCATCTGTGGGTTCCTGTGGGCTATATGTGTGGCGTATCTGTGTGAATGTCTGTGCATGTAGTATGTGGCCCTCAGAGAACTGTCCAACCATCTATGTGGCCCTAATCACCCCAACGTAATCTCTTCTATGGAGTTAATCGATTAACTGAAGCTATTTTACCTTCAGCTGATTTCAGTGTGTCTCCTGCATGCAAATCATTTAGAATGTCCTCCCCCCCCCAGTTAGCAAGTTAACAGTTTTAGTGCTCAAAATTATATATACACATATATTCATTTTAGTTGGTTCTCAGTAATTGATCATAGCTACTAGATTATTTAATAAATGTGATTGTTGAATAACTTTCAGGTTGGTAACTAATTAACTGAAATTTATTGATTAATTATTGTAAGCTGCCCAGAGAAGCTGGGGAAACCCAGCCAGATGGGCAGGGTAATAATAATAATAATAATAATAATAATTTTATTATCAGTATTAGTATTACTGATGTATTTGACTTCATGAGAATGATAATGATCTGAAATTAAATGGGCATTGAAATATAATAACTGCTGGGAAGAATTGGAAAACATTATGTGACTGGGAAGAATACTTTTCAGGAGGCTCACATCCAAAGACCCTTAATGGCAATGATAGATACTTTTGTTCGCACAAGGAATCCTTTCCAGTTTCCACTGAACTTTCTACTCCCTATAGCCCCATGCTGGACTGCTAGGCATAGGCAAATGTGTCATTTCAGTTTCCCACTTTCTCAGTTTTCTACTCTTAAGCTTATTTTTCCACTTTTCCAAATCAGTTTGCGATTTCTGTGAAAGAGCGGCATCGGTAAGAGGTAGACAGTGGCAGCAGAGCAGTATGGTTGCTGAGGAACTGCCCTGCCTGTTCCTCTGTGGCTATCTGGGTCCACAGCTTGCACCACTTCCTTGCTGCCTGCCTGCAACATCTGCAAACTATACTACAAACTACACACCTGCCGTCCTCCAAGGGAGTACAGGACAAGCCAGTAGCTTAGTAGAGATTCCGCCTTTCTGCCTACTTTATACTCCCTAGATTTCTGGACCTGGTGGGGTCTATCTGATGGGCAAGTTTCATTGGTCACATGAGATAGGCAGGATGGGCAGAGTGGATTAACATTACAGAATAATAGGCGTGAAGGGATGCTGCCCAACCCACATCTAACTGGCAGCTGGATTGTGGGCAGAGGCAGATTTAGGGGAGCGCAACTGGTCTGCCCACACTGGGCACCAAGCCAAAAGGGTGCCACAGTGTGCATCGCAGCAATGAACCATGAACAACCGAAGACGAGAGGCAGGGGGCATTGATTTTGGCATCACACAGGGTGTTGCTGAAATTTTAAAGCCCAAAGTCTACCACTGTTGTGGAGGTGGAGAGAGTAACATTCTTTGGTGACTGGAAGCATCACCCTTCTGAACACATCGGGAAGAGGAGGGGAAGCACAATCAGGTACTGCATTGGATCACTTCTGAGTGAGTTGGTAAGGAAAGGCACAGAACAGTTCATTTCCTGATCCAAGTTGGTGTCGCCCACTGGGTAGGCAGGCTCCTCTCTGTCTCCCCCAGTTAGACTGGCTGCCTGGGTTGAGTTAGGCAGTCCTGTTTCACTGAAGATCCTTGTGTGTTGATAGTAAATTGAGCTGGGACTCTTAACCGCATCTATGGTTTCGTGTCTTCCTTCATGGGTGTGGGGAGGAATGGAATGAGAATATAGACCCATCCCTGCAATGAAAGCAGAAACTGGATAGCCCCCTTTCAGTGCTGCAGTCTCAGTCCAGATCACAGCCCCCACAGATGCTTTTTTTCTGAAGCAAGGCATGTGGTTGGCTCCAAACATGTCACTTCCTTATGATATTAACATAACCTACCACATGGCTCTCACACTGCCAGAGGCATGACAAGCTGCCTGCAACTGTTCTTGGCCAAGAAATGGGCAGTAGAATTTGCACTAGCTAGAGTTTTTAGGTCTTCCTCTGGCACACCTGATAATACTATAATTTTTTTTTTATTTGAAATTGGGCTTGGTGAGCGGGAACTTTGCTGTTTTCTGACTTGGCAAATTACTCAGTTCTGACTTGAGCAGACAGGAGTCAATCCATCACTACTGTTATATAGAAACAGAACCTCATAATCCTATATTATAGATGGCGAATGCTAATCATAGAATCTTAGAATGGTAGAATTGGAAGGGACCCCGAGCATCATTTAGTTCAACCCCCTGCAATGCAGGAATATGCAGTTGTCCCATACGGGGAATCAAACCTGCAACCTTGGCATTATCTGCACAATGCTGTAACCAGCTGAGCTATTCAGCTCCTGAAAGGCTAACCTGGCAGAAGTCAGCATTTGTGTTTAACACTGGAAGCAACCAGAACATGTGGTTTGGAGGAACGTCCTTTCCTTTGCATTCCTTTCCCTGTTCTTGCTCTTCCTTGCCCTACCGCCACCCCTAAATGTTCTCTGCCATTACATCACAGGGGCTGCCAATTGTGTGGGTTTGTGATGCTCAATCAACGGCCAGATCAGGGAAGAATCAATTTAAGCTGGTGCAAGAGGTGAGCCCATTACAATATTGTAGCCAGAGGAATATGATCTGAAATTTGTTGTATGGCTATTTGCATCATTGTGTGTGTGTGCGCGCACATAAAAGATTCATGGTGGAGCAACCACCAGACCCAAAGCTCTGCCATCTAGGTAGGATGGGGGCAGGAGGTTTGGGGGTGGATTTTTCTATTTCCCTGCTCCCTTGCTTTTCTTTCCTCCCTTCCCATTGACCACAACAGCAGAATATAACTGCACCAGGTTCAACAGTGTCATTCCCAAGCCTGTTTGGGGACATGTTGGGATCCTGCAGGTCCATTTCACCTACTAACAGCCCTCTTGACATGACCCTGGTCTTAGTCTCCACCACCATTGGGATATCTGTGCCCACAGGAGGTCTCTGGAGACACAAGCACTGTCCCATTGGTGCGTCTCCCTCTCTCAGCTGGTGGAATGGGGGGGGGGGGAAATGGCCATGCCTCAGTGGTAGAGGATCTGCTTTACATGGATAAAGGACCCAGGTTCAATCTCTGGCATCTCCAGGGAGTGTTGGGAGAGATGCCTTCCTAAAATCTTGGAGAGCTGCTGCCAGCAGTGTCAACAGTCCTGAACTAGATGGACCAGCGGTCAGATTCACTTTAAGGCAGCTTCTTAATGCTGTTTCTGAGATAGCAGTCTTAATCCACAAAAGGAAGATGACAAAAGTCCTTTCATTTGCTTCTCTCCCATCTAGAATTCAGCAATATATTCCACTCTATCCCATATGAAACCACATAGAATTATTTGCTTAGAAACAGCATGGGTAATTTTTTTTTATTTTTGGAGGAAAAGTTTTCTTCCCTTCCTTTCCTTCCTTCTTAAAAAAAAAATGCCTAGGCAATAATGGGGTTGGTGTGGGTGGGATAAGATCTACTAGGAAAATGCTTTTTAACCTTTATTCTTAGCATAAATCACAAGGCTCATTTTTCACAGTCTCCTTTCTATAGAATTCAATTAAAGGTCAGATTTCTAATGGGGATCCTAATTATTAATGTATTACCACTTTTAAATTATTAATGAGTTGACATATTTGCATAATGGGTAAAGAAAATGCCCAAGAACAACTTTCGTATCATATGAGGAACCTTCAAAATGTTTAATCAACGTCTTTTTTAAAATGTTCTGAGGCAATCTGGCTCTTAATCATTCAGTCAATTCTTGGAAAAATCCATGTAAAACATTTTACCCTTAAAATCTGCACCGTTATTAATCACTGGGGAAATATTAATCTTTGCGATGGAATGGTGTAGTATGATTTTGCTTCTTGGTTTTCGATTGGGTACAGCTTTGTGAATGGAGAAAATACACTTCAAAGTTTGGACTTGGAGATTTATGAAAGGCATTTGTAATCCCTGTCATTTCCTGGATTTGTAAAAAAAAAAAAAGTATCTTTGAAAAAAATATATATTATAAACTTCCTTCCTGTTTAAATATGACGGTCACTTGGTATGGTTTTATTCGTGGAAGCTTGTAATGCAAAACAAATCTGACTGGAACACACTTTTGACCAAATTCTAGCATTTGTAAGGCCAGTTCCTACAAATAACTTACAGACCATCAGTGTCCTCAAAGACTAGCCTCCGTTTCAACAGAGGCTTGCTATTCTGCATGGGTGGCTGATACTCAAGAAACACAAGCTCAAAGCTTTCCTGAGCATGCCGAGTTAATCATGTATTTCTTTGACATCATATTAGGGTTTTGATATGGCTTACTGGGGAGCAGGATTTAATCTGCTGAACTCTGACATACATCTGTTATGATGTTACCAAAGGCTATGCTATGTCAATTTTATGCTTTAAGTGCTGGGGGACTATGGGTTGTGCCTGGCTAAGTCTACTCAGAGAAGAACCATCAAAATAATTGGACTTACCGTATATACTCGAGTATAAGCCGACCCGAATATAAGCCGAGGCACCTAATTTCACCACAGAAAACTGGGAAAACTTATTGACTCGAGTATAAGCCGAGGGTGGGAAATGCAGAGGCAGAGGCTGGTGGTGGCAGCGGCAGCGGTGGAGGAGGAGGAGGAAGGCTGCTTGTTCCTCCTCCTCTGCAGGTGACAATCAGCATAACAGGCAAAACTTGCCCCTTGTTAAGAAGGCAGCCATGCAGAATTAACAGCCTGTTTTGACGCTGCAAAAATAATTTGCCAGCCATACTGACAGTGCGCCAGAAGCCCTTCTTTGTATGTGGGCTTGAAGAGTGCATGGTAGGAGATCCAAACACAAGAAACGCCCAGTTGTGGCATTAGGCCAACCCACCGCATGTTGTCTCATCAGCCCTAGATAACATCTCTGCATTCTTTATTCAGAGCACTGCATGTCAAAGAGTAGCAGACTTTGGAAGTACGGTAGATATTGAAAATATATGAGCCCTATTCTGGTGGGCTGCACATATGTACGCAGGAGTGGGGACGAGCTCACTAACCTTTGCCCCTTTGTCTGCTCTCTACAACCTGGAGGGTAGAGTGAGAACTCAATACATTATTTAGAACACAATTCAGCAGGGTTCTAAATCACACAAGATTGCTTCAGAAGTAAAGGAGGCTCCCTGCTTCGGAGTTTGCCCCCCTAACCTGTGGTGGGCAGCAGGCATGGCGACATGGGGGCAGAGCTTAGCATGCTCATTCCTATTCTGCTCATGTGCAGCCTTTGCACACAAGCAGCAGGTCCAAGCACGGTTGTAGAAACACGTGACTGTATGTCAATGTGTGCAAGGCAATACTGAATCAGTGTCAACTGTGTGTATTTCTATCACAGCCAGTCATTGCCTCTCTTTCTAGGTGGGTAATAATGGGTAATGATGCAGCAATAAATCTCCTAGCAAACTTGCAAAGCTAATCAGGGTCCAGAATGCTTTCAAATTGGTTGGGGACTGCTTGCTGAGATTCCTGCATTGCATTGGGTTGGACTAGATGACCCTCAGGGTCCCTTCCAACTTTACAATTCTATGATTCAAATAGCTGGTTCTGGCATTTATATCAGCTCCCCATATTATGGCTAAGCTGCTCTTACATGTTTGCAGAATCATATGAAAGGGGGGTTATTTTTTTTAAAAAAAGAAAGACTTTTTTTAGTCTTGCAGCACAAATCCCATAGATTTACTTCTTTTCCTTCACCATGTTCCTCTCCTCCCCTTGCTCTATGAGACTCAGAGATATATATGAGGTTATTCAATTTTATTCTCCACAACTGCCATGTCAGGTTGGTCAGGCTGAAAGAATGATGGGCCAAACAAGACCACCAAGCAGCTTCTGTCAAAGGCAGCAGTTTGGCTTCCATTATCCACCCCACCTCTGGCTAGCTTGAAGAGGAAATCCCAGGGTTTGTGCTCTTTTCAAGAGGAGCAAGGCACTGCGCTCCTCTCAAAAGGGCAAGGATCGGTGCAGATCGCTGCCTTTTGAAGAGGAACACGGAGGCTGCAGAAGGAGTGCCCGAAAGGGCTCTTCCTGCAGCCACCGCGCTCCTCCCCAAAGCGCAGGGATCGGTTTGGATCGCTGCCTTTTGAAGAGGAACACGGAGGCTGCAGGAGGAGCGCCCGAAAGGGCTCTTCCCACAGCCACCGCGCGCCTTTCCAAAGGACAGGGATCGTGCAGATCGCTGCCTTTTGAAGAGGAACACGGAGGCTGCAGGAGAAGCGCCCGAAAGGGCCCTTCCCACAGCCACAGCGCGCCTTTTCAAAGGACAGGGATCGTGCAGATCGCTGCCTTTTGAAGAGGAACACGGAGGCTGCAGGAGAAGCGCCCGAAAGGGCTCTTCCCACAGCCACCGCGCGCCTTTCCAAAGGACAGGGATCGTGCAGATCGCTGCCTTTTGAAGAGGAACACGGAGGCTGCAGAAGGAGTGCCCGAAAGGGCTCTTCCTGCAGCCACCGCGCTCCTCCCCAAAGCGCAGGGATCGGTTTGGATCGCTGCCTTTTGAAGAGGAACACGGAGGCTGCAGGAGGAGCGCCCGAAAGGGCTCTTCCCACAGCCACCGCGCGCCTTTCCAAAGGACAGGGATCGTGCAGATCGCTGCCTTTTGAAGAGGAACATGGAGGCTGCAGGAGGAGCGCCCGAAAGGGCTCTTCCCACAGCCACCGCGCGCCTTTCCAAAGGACAGGGATCGTGCAGATCGCTGCCTTTTGAAGAGGAACACGGAGGCTGCAGGAGAAGCGCCCGAAAGGGCCCTTCCCACAGCCACAGCGCGCCTTTCCAAAGGACAGGGATCGTGCAGATCGCTGCCTTTTGAAGAGGAACACGGAGGCTGCAGGAGAAGCGCCCGAAAGGGCTCTTCCCACAGCCACCGCGCGCCTTTCCAAAGGACAGGGATCGTGCAGATCGCTGCCTTTTGAAGAGGAACACGGAGGCTGCAGGAGAAGCGCCCGAAAGGGCCCTTCCCACAGCCACCGCACGCCTTTCCAAAGGACAGGGATCGTGCAGATTGCTGCCTTTTGAAGAGGAACACGGAGGCTGCAGGAGAAGCGCCCGAAAGGGCCCTTCCCACAGCCACGGCGCGCCTTTCCAAAGGACAGGGATCGTGCAGATCGCTGCCTTTTGAAGAGGAACACGGAGGCTGCAGGAGAAGCGCCCGAAAGGGCTCTTCCCACAGCCACGGCCGCCTTTCCAAAGGACAGGGATCGTGCAGATCGCTGCCTTTTGAAGAGGAACACGGAGGCTGCAGGAGAAGCGCCCGAAAGGGCTCTTCCCACAGCCACGGCGCGCCTTTCCAAAGGACAGGGATCGTGCAGATCGCTGCCTTTTGAAGAGGAACACGGAGGCTGCAGGAGAAGCGCCCGAAAGGGCTCTTCCCACAGCCACCGCGCTCCTCTCCAAAGAGCAGGGATCCGTGCCGCGCTCTCCCCAACACGGCACCGATCGCTGCCTTTTCAAAAAAGGAGAAAGGGCTCCTTTCACGCCGCTCCTCCCCCTGCCGCCTCCCGCTTCACTCGAGTATAAGCCGAGGGCGGCTTTTTCAGCTCAAAAAATGTGCTGAAAAACTCGGCTTATACTCGAGTATATACGGTAAGTGAGCCTTGCCCATTCATTTCAATAGGTCTGCTCCAAATATGACAGCCATGATGCAACCTTGTGGCTAGATTTGACTATAAGCGTATTGCAATCTTAGGCATGTCTAGGAAGAACTCTTGTCCTAGGGCAGTGATGGCTAACCTTGACACTCCAGATGTTTTGGAACTACAACTCCCATCATCCCTAGCTAACAGGACCAGTGGTCAGGGATTATGGGAGTTGTAGTCCCAAAACATCTGGAGTGTCAAGGTTAGCCATCACTGTCCTAGGGAAGTCAGTGGAACTTAACTCCCAGAGAAGTGTGTAAAAGATGACAGCCTCAATGTAGTTAATATAGAATAAGAAAAGTGGGGAGACTTTGTATAATCTTTTCTTTTGAGCTACCTAACTCCAAAAGAGGTAAAAAATCACACAACCTTCCATAGACATTTGAAGGCAGCCCTGTATCAGGAAGTTTTTAATGTGTGATGTTATGTTGTGTTTTTGTATATTTGGTTGGAAGCAGTGTAGAGTGGCTGGTGCAACAGAGGCAGATGGGCAGGGTACAAATTATTATTATTATTATTATTATTATTATTATTATTATTATTATTATTATTTATCATCCTTCAATAGACAGGCAAGCAGTGGGGCTGATAATGGTTAAAGCGGGAAATATGCACCTTAGTAATTTACTTATGAAGCTGACTTTTTAAAAGTGAATGGCCAGTAAAGAGAAATGTGTGGGTTTGGGGAACAAAATTCTGCATTAGTAACTTTATGCCTGCTTTGCATAACCAAGCAATCGTGGCTCCAGTGTGTCATTTTATCAGCTTATTCTTACTTATTTCACACCAACAAACACAAAATGTGTGTCTCCCCCCTCCCCACATGCCACAGCCCATATCTTTTATCAGTCCATTCCAACCATTAGCCAGTGAGTAACACTCTGGCTGGAAGCCACTGGGAAGATCCTGTTTTGCGGTTATTGCTACCACAAACCACAGCATGACTAAATGCCAAGGTCTAGTTATAGGTCAAGGTCAGGCAAGGAGGACCAATTGTTTGACAAAGAAGGTAAACAGCAGAGAGCTTGTTTTATAAGGAGGATTGAGTCTATGATAAATAAAATCAGGGGAAACGTACAGCAATGCCACACAAAAACCTGCAGCTTTCTATTTGATCTGCTAAAGTTCAATAGGCAACTTCCATGAAATTTCTATTTTGTTTTCAGCATGCTTTCAACACAGACAGTCAGCCACATACTCAGGTACCCTTAACACTTACACACACATCATCATAAGGGGTTAGGATCCACCTGCCTGCCCTGCTATCCCCTACAGACACTATATGTGTCTCTCCCACAGTGGCTCTGTTTGGGTATGTGATTGGACCTGCCAACATGGTTACAGTCTTCACACACAACTTCCACAGCTGTGTGTGACAGCTAGACCTTGTAAGATCACCATGCAGTATCCTCAGATAACTACTGAAATACTAGGACTCCATTAGGGCTCATCAAGCACTTTGTCCCCCAACCCCTTACATATTTCTTCCAGATTGCTTCCTTCTTTGTTTTCAACAATACCCTGGAGCAACCAACATGGCAGCAGACATATTTCTGTGTCAGAGGTCATGGTTTCCCTTCCACAAAATTCAGCTTTACAGGACGTTGTGAAGTAAACAACATGGCCACTGCCAGGAGCTGACAGTTTGATGAAGGGAAACTCTCCAGCCACCCCACAAAACTTAGGAAGGACCAACCCACCAAATGTAGGAGGGTGCTGGATCTGGTGATGGCACCATGGGGCATTGTCCTCCATTTGAGAAGCTGTCTAGTCCAACTTATGGTCTAAAGATGAACCATAAGAAAAAGAGCAGGGAACTTGAAGGGCATCTGGCCAGTCTTCCCTACTGTAGTTCTTATTTCTAAATTTCCATCTATACATATCAATTAGCATATGCATATATTAATTGTGCCCTCTTTTGGCATCTTCTTTGGAAGTGTCTCTCACATGGCTGGATAGGGCAACTGGAAAATCTCAAACCTGGTGTCCAGATCAGATGTTGTCACCTAAAAATCTGATTTTTTTGTTAACAGATGGCCAAATAAATCTAACCATCTTTTGTTTCCACAGTGACTCTGAGGCATCTAACACACTATACCTTTAAAGCACATTCTTTCCCTCAAAGAATTCTGGGCACTGTAGTTCACCCCTCACAGTGTTACACTGTAGTTTGGGCTGCTGGGAATTATAACTCTGGGAATTGTAACTGCTGCGAATTATAACTCTGGGGTGAACTGCAGTGCCCAGAATTCTTTGGGAGAAAGAGTGTGCTTTGAATATATAGTGTGTATGCAGCCCCATTTAAAGGCCAATAGAAGGAGATGTTATCTCAAAATAATTTTTTTTTAAAGACAGTTTTCCTTCATGTGTAGCAGGATCACTATGATGAAAATGTTCTCAAATTACAAATAGTCTAAAACCAGTGATATTGCTGAGCCTATAAATTAAGAGTTGCTCAATTTAAAACTATGAATGAATAATCATGACACAAAGGAAGGCTTTAAAAATTTGGTCAACTACCTGGAAACCCAGACGTACATGATACGATCTCTGTGTGGAACATTATATAACCTTGTTAAAACGGTCCAATAAACATACTCCATCTGAAAGAGAAGTTCGGACGAAGCCTGTTTATTTTACATAACTGATAAAGATCTTTTTTTAAAAAAAAGAAAGGAAAATAAAACTTGGTCAGGAGCAAACATGTTTCAAGATCATTGAACACCAAGCTGGGCCATCTTAATTTACAAATGCTGCTCATCAATAGCAAGTGAATAATCTTAAAATAATCAGATTAATCTTTTTTGGGGGGGGGGAAGGGGGAGAGGAGCGTAATTTGCTACCAGTGTAAAAATGAGGAGGGAGGGGGGAAGAGCTGAGAAAACGTATGGAAGTGCTCAGAAATTATTTATTTAATTTAAACCTGACCTTGTTTGGTGGTGGAACAAACATTGGCAGAGGAAGACAAACAGGCTTTCTCCTCTGTGGCACGATTCCATAACACAGCTCTGTCCTATAAATGTCTGTGGAACCACAGAAACTTAAGCTGGGGGGAGTAGCACTCGCAGAGTGGCTATCAGTAAGTGACTTGTTGAAAATTTAATTCTCTGAATGCATCATGTGGTTTCAAAGGACAACAATTCTAGAGCAACCATCCTTCTTTGTGTCATTTCTTTTGGAAGACGGCCGTTAAAGCTCTGTGTCTTTATTTACTAGGAGGGTTGGTGTGTCTAGGGTTACTGTGCTTTAGCGGCCGAAGGGACCGAGCTCGATGGCGAGAGGAGAAGGAGAGCACAGAGAAGCAGAGCAATTGCAGCATGATTGGCAGGTGCTTTTAAACTGGGAAAGATGAAGAGTCGGCTTGCTCTGAACTTCTGAAAAGCAGGTGCTGTTTATGTGGGCCATACGTGGAGCGTTCAGGGTCAAGTTGTACATTACGTATATAGCAGCTACTGGTGATGATTTTGGTGTCAACATAAACAACAGATTTAAGGGGGAAGTATATGTGGTATAAGGGACGCGGGTGGCGCTGTGGTCTAAACCACAGAGCCTAGGGCCTGCCGATCAGAAGGTCGGCAGTTCGAATCCCCACGATGGGGTGAGCTCCCATTGCTTGGTCCCTGCTCCTGCCAACCTAGCAGTTCGAAAGCATGTCAAAGTGCAAGTAGATAAATAGGTACCGCTCCGGCAGGAAGGTAAACGGCATTTCCGTGCGCTGCTCTGGTTCGCCAGAAGCAGCTTAGTCATGCTAGCCACATGACCCAGAAGCTGTACGCTGGCTCCCTCGGCCAGTAAAGCAAGATGAGCACCGCAACCCCAGAGTTGTCCACGACTGGATCTAACGGTCAGGGGTTCCTTTACCTTTTGTATGTGGTATATGTATATGTGGTTGCACACTCCCATACATATATATATCATTCTCCTGGAGCAAAAGTCTTATAGTCTTCAGATCTGGTGAGGTGGAGGAGGTCTTGGGAGGAGGGAAGAAGGCTAGGACTTCACCACTCCCCTTTTCACCCACCCCAAGGCCTTTCCCAATTATGTTATAAAGTGCTCAAGGGCTCATTTTGGTCTGGCTGACTGAACATTTTATTACTATATGAGGAGGGAGCAGTTCTGAAGAGCAGGCTACACTGTCTTTTCCAGCCCTCGAAAACCTGCCTGTATAGTGTCAGAGAGGGGATTATTTTTAAATGCACAACACACATCCGTCTAACTCCAATTTCTACAGCACTACCACCCAGTCCCACTCCAGGATACTTAGCATAAAATATCAGAGGATTGAGTAGGCCAGTTCCCTCTTTCTCTCCGGGAGCCTTGTTTTAAGAATGGGATTCCTCCCTACTGCAGTAAGAAACTGGGGGGAAGAGTTTATCTGCAGGTAATTGCAAGTTTGAATAAATTGCCATTTGATGAGATCTTCCTACAGTTGTCACTGTGTTTCTCTCAGTGCTCAGTGGATGGCAGTGTTGACTTCTCTAACAATATTAGGCTAACTCATGGTTTGCTCTATTAGTTTTACGGATGACTCTACATTTTCAGAATATTCAGAAGTTTTGAAGGAGAGAAGGAACTGATTTTTAGATGAAGAACAGCCTTTGTTGTTGAATGCTTCTTTCTAAGTGGCAACAGTACTTGTCAGAACAGGAAAAAGTAATGGTAAGAACTAATATACTAGAAGAGTTGATTGTATTAGCAGACTAAAGTGGCATTTGATTAACAATGCCACTTTAGTCTGCTAATACAATCTTTGGGGTATTTACATCTCTCTCTCTCTCTCTCTCTCTCTCTCTCTCTCTCTCACACACACACACACACACACACACACACACACAAACACACAAATTAGAGTAGCAATAGTGTACAGTGGTACCTCGGGTTACGAACTTAATTCGTTCCGGAGATCCGTTCTTAACCCGAAACTGTTCTTAACCTGAGGAGTGCTTTCGCTAATGGGGCCTCCCACTGCTGTCGTGCTGCTGCTGCCCGATTTTTGTTCTCATCCTGGGGCAAAGTTTGTAACCCGAGGTACTACTTCCAGGTTAGCAGAGTTTTAAATACAGTGGTACCTCTACTTACGAGTAACTCTACTTACATTTTTTCCGAGTTACAAGTGACTTCCGGTAAAACAAAATGGCCGCCGCATCCGAATTTTTTCTACTTACGAAAAGACGTCATGGCCGCTTTTAATAGGATTTTTTCAATTTACGAATTTTTGACCCGGATTTTTCGACTTACGATTCCCCCCCCCCCCAATGCATTCCTATGGGGATTCTACTTACGAATTTTTTCTACTTACGAAAATCGCGTCGGAACGCATTATCGTCGTAAGTAGAGGTACCGCTGTATATGCTATGAATGTGACTGTGGACAGAAATAGGTTACCACCTCCTGCTGTAAACTCTAACTGAACAGTTGTAGTGTAGTTACATTTAACAGTAAAATAACTTTATTGTTTCCAAATATGAAGTTCTCAGCTTTCAACTCAGTAAAGCTACATCTTGCATTTATATGCTGTCATTCCCAGAGCATCTTTGAAATGTTACCATTCCCACTTTAATGGGGGAAATGCAACAGCACAACAACTTTCTGAATAAACAAGCCTGTTTATTCCCTAAACAAACAGGGAAAAAGAAAGTATAGTCAAAACACATTGGGTGCAATGGCAAGTGGGATTGCCAAAGTTCCTTTTCCCAGATGCCTGCCCCTTTCTGCCCCCTTTTATTTATATTTCCCAAACGCTAAAGCTGAATGCACGCAAGTTACATGCATGTAAGCTGCAAGTGTACTGTAAATAAATAGGTAAATAATTTTTGGGGTGTGGGACGGATTCTACACCTCAGTCTTCTATTCCAGGTTTGCTTTGTGTGTGGAAAGGACAGGAAAGGCAGACAGAAGACAGTCTCTGGAAAGATTACATTTCTTTTCACATTATCTGGTACACATTTCTCCCCTACCAAATAAAAGGGAAATTGATTACCAGAAAAGAGGACATGGTTCTGCATAAAATCTGCATGTCTTAATTTACATTTATAGATGCACATTTAGAAATTATTGCTACAATTTAAACATAAATGCAATACATCTCCCTCTAGGAGTGACCTGCATGCCTCCTGAGGCTGTTCTGCAGGTACTTATTGGTGATGGTCATCTTCAAGGATCCTGCTCTGCCTTGTTATAGTTCCCCCAACGTTTAACTAGACAGAGAAGCCTTTCAATTTAAGGGCTCCTTCAAATAGAGAACTGTCCTTTGACAACCCTTCAAACAAAGGGCTGTCAATCAGGACACATAGCCAACCTAATACACACTGTTTTCCAACAGATTTCTTAATTCCAGATTTTGAAAAATTTTCATAAGGGAAAAGACTATCAGTATCTCTGAAACCTGGATGGAGGTATAACCTCATTTTGGGGATGAGCAAGGAGGACTCGGCTAGGGCTGTAAGTATTCATCAGATGGCTTTCAGGAAGTTCTTGCAGTTAATTTCTTTTCCCCTTCCACTAAGATTTAATATTAAAATGAATTGTTTGCAATGCCTACCTGTTAGCAAGCACAAAGCGCCATTCAGAAAATGCCTATTGTTACTGTGCTTTGCAGTGACTTTAGACACGTCTCTGGGGGTCTGTTTTGTATTCTTTTTACTGTTTACTCGACTTTCCTCCAGCCCCGCCAAGCAGGATGAAAAGGCTGGTGTAGACGGTACCTTGTGAAATGAACGAGCCTGGTCCGCCAGCCAGTTTTCCCAACCTCTCAGAGCTCTAATTAAAATCCAGTGAACACATGAGCAATGTTGGCACGGGACTTTGGAAGTGTTTGTTACAACAGTGTCAAAGAGTAGATAAGGTTTTTAGGGGATTAGTGTTGGGTGTTTTGTTTCAGGTGGATTATTTCTAGTGAATGGGCCCTCGGTTGTTGGGTTTTTTTTTTTATCTGCTTAGCCAAAGAGGCAGGTGGGTCTCAAAACCATCCTGATATTTTATTTAAACCAGGTGGTGGAGGTTCTAGGGAACATTGCTTATTAAAAAAAGAAGAAGAAGAATGTGAAAGCTGCCAAGCCTGGTGGAATTAATGACATACTAGATTCAAGGCCGCTTCACACTTTTTGCGACAGCTGTGTTTTCCAGTACCCAGTGCCACTTTGGTGACAAACATTGCAATGTTTGAAGCGGGAGATGCGTGTCTCACAGTGTAACATGCAATGAACTTATGCTGCAGGACTTTAATAGGATGCAGCTTGTTAAGACGCATCCTATATGTGTTTACTGATGCACACCTCGCTTTCACAGGCACAGGTTCCTGGTATAGTTAAGATCTGATTTATGGACCGTGGTGGGTCCATGGCTTTTAGAACCCTTTTCTCAGAGAGATCCAGCACTGCAAAAACTTTGAAGGGATTTGTCAATTAGGTAGGCTTGATGGTGATAACTTTGTTGGAAGTAAATAGTTCATGACTATAGGACTCCTTAAGGGATGCGGGTGGCGCTGTGGTCTAAACCACTGAGCCTAGGGCTTGCCGATCAGAAGGTCGGCGGTTCGAATCCCCATGACAGGGTGAGCTCCCATTGCTCGGTCCCTGCTCCTGCCAACCTAGCAGTTCAAAAGCACGTCAAAGTGCAAGTAGATAAATAGGTACTGCTCCGGCAGGAAGGTAAACGGTGTTTCCGTGCGCTGCTCTGGTTCGCCAGAAGCGGCTTAGTCATGCTGGCCACATGACCTGGAAGCTGTACGCCGGCTCCCTCGGCCAATAAAGCGAGATGAGCGCCGCAACCCCAGAGTCAGTCACAACTGGACCTAATGGTCAGGGGTCCGTTTACCTTTATAGGACTCCTTATGCTTATCTATTCAACTATGCTATCCTATACAAGTCTACTCAGAAGCAAGTCCCATTGAGTTTAGTGAGACATACTCCCAGGGTATACAGTATATAGCGCTGCAGTCTAAATGGTTTTTTTACTCAAATAATAATATAGAAAGAATTATCCTCTAAATTATTCCATATCTATCAAGAGGCCTGCAGTTATAACAGTCCATGCAATTTTACAAATGTTCAAAATGCTTTTTAGTTAATTTTTTTTAAAAGATCTTAGTTACAGAAACCATTCTATGGTTGAGATATTTGCTTTCATTTTACGAAGATTTGTTTTCAGTATCAAAAACTGAACACAAAGCTACTATTTCATTGTGACAACCTGTTTCATTTAGTACGAGCCACCTACAAAAGAAAGTGCCACTACTTGAATGCGTTTTTTTTAAATAAATAAATAAATTCAAGCATTCTTTAATGGAATGAAAGAGAGGGAGGGAGAGAGGGAGGGAGAAGTGAAAACTTTGCTTCGGTTACACAATAGCACGTTGGAGGCACAGCCACGAGATCCAGAGAAACCTTATATATACACTAGCAAATAGAGAAGATCCAGGGTGCTCATTCACTGTGTAACTCAATTCACATTATCCATTATGTGAATGAGATGTGAAAAATAATTTCCTGTATCTCTAAGGCATCGCTGTGCTAAGTGGATCTCTGGCTCTGACCCATGGAAAATAATAAAGCGGTGTGCCCTCGCACTGTCTTTCAGTAGGGATACCTCTGCTTCGTTGTAATCCATGCTCACAGGAAACTTAGTACTCGAATATTAGCAAAGCTACGGCTCTGTCTCAGGGAAAGCATTCAACAAGGCTTTCTTGTAGGCTACATTGGAAGCTGGTGCTTTCAGCATTTCCAGAGGCATGCGGAGTACTTTAGAGCCATGTGATCAGTCCGGTTCCCTTTGAGCAATAAAGTGCAGCATGTGAAGTTCATGCAACCATGAACATTTCATCCTCCGAAATGGCTCTTATAAAAACAGTAATAGTCAGGATGTCATTAGAGCATATTGGCAATTAATCCTCCACATGATCAATGGAGAGAATGTCCTTTTCCCTCTATCTCTGGTTTATTTATGTGTTCCCATTAATTATGCCTAATTTTCAGTTGGCACTTCTCCTCTTAATGTAATTCAATTTAAGCATATCTTTCCAGAGACTTATTAATAGGTAGGGTCATTTATATTGTGTAGCACAAATATTTTATAATCCACTAATCTTGACAAAAAGGCAATGCCTGGCTAATAAAAAATGTATGAGGAGTAATGGTTCCCTATTAATAACTTATTAGGTCAGATCACACAGTTTGAAGTGTCTATTACACTTTAATTTTATCAGATTTCTTTCTTTGGAACCTGCAACTCTTTCTTTATCTTTTTATTGACATCACTTTTAATCCAGCCCCTTGGATCATTGACCAAAAAAAGAAAAAGAAACAGGGGGGGGGATGCATTTTCTGTGTATCTTTGCTTTTTTGTGCTGGGCCCCAAAAAGGCTTTCTGGAAAGTGTAGGAGTTACTTGGCTATCAATGAAGACTAATGTTTAGAGTTCACTTTCTTTTGTAATAATTGCATCATAGTTCCTACAGTAGTAAATCAAATATTTCCTTGCTTGGCAGAAGTCAGAGGACTTTGAAGCAAATTTCTTTTGTCACGTAAACACTACTGCAAGTAGTAGCTTTGAGTGGTGACAAGAAATGAAATTATGGCTAATTGAGAAATTAAAAATGCACAGACCACTAGGTTAATATGGTATATACCAGGGCTTTTTTTCCAGCTGGCACTTGCCAGAACTCAGTTCCAGCACGTCTTAGGCGAGTGCCACTGCCATTATAAGATGCTGTGGTGAGGCTGTAGTCATCATCCTCTTCATTTCCCATAATATGTTTGGATTCTACTTCAACAAGGCCCAAAGGCATTCAGGGGGAATGAAGATGTCAGCAGTTACTGCCATCACCTTCTCTGGTGTTTCTGTTCACAGTGGCAGGCTGAGTGTCATTGACCATTCCTACTGGTGCCTACCGTCTTGGTGATTCTGGTGGTACTGGGGTATAGAGGGCCCTTTGCCTAAAGTGGTGGTCTCAGACCTGACCCTGTTGTTAATTGTCTCTTGACTAACCATAAATTGTCCCAATGACTATCCTTTCTCTCTCTCTCTCTCTTGTTTGTGTGTGGGAGGGAGGCTTTAATTACCATTTGCTTGTATTGCTATTCTTTTTAATAGAGAAATTTTGTTATTAAAAAAAAATAAGGAAAAAATGAAAGGAAACTGGCAATTAAAGCCTGATATTAACAATTAAGAGAATCTATTCATGAGGCAAATAAGAGGTTAGTCACGACTAATCCCTCAGTTGGGATCAACAGAAATCAATAAGAGAAGCTCAGCCTGCAAGCAATAAACTTTTAATTGAAGTTTGCTGACTGTGACTTACTTGTGAGTAAACATGGTAGTAGGATCTTACCCATGTGCTCTATTAATATTGAATTAAACTGTGTGCTTGCATGGACCCTCCATTTTGATTCTGCTTCCAGATATTTGTTAAAGCAAACTTATTTTGACAAAACCTTGTTTTTGCTTTTCTGTTTATCTTTCATGCATCATATTTGTTTTTGTTTATTAAGCTTAGAATGGTTCTGTTCAGAGCAAGTTGAATTTAGATCAGGAAGACCTGGGTTCAAAACTTAGCATAGTCATGGATTCCTTTGATGACATTGGGCAGCTCAGCTTATTACGTCTCTGTCATCGTAAGGTTCCTCAGATGTAACATGGGAATGATTGCAGCCTTTTAAGTTACATATTTCGATGTGAGGATTACTGGTAGGAAGAACTGTTAGTCACACATCAGGAACAAGGTGCCAAATATTGGGGGAAATATCACAATACTAGTTCAAGGTGGAAATTGGCATGCTATGTCGAATGTTCTCTCAGGGCAAGCATTTCAGCTTGGCAAATGCAACAATCCACCCCACAGTGTCCTGGGGGTCCTATTGACTCCCCAAGTCCATTTCAGTGCAAGCAGGGGGAGGAGGGGGTAAACCCCCACTGCAGAAGTGGAAGTCCTCTTGCATGACTTCTGGGACAGGAGTCATTAGTTGAATCCTGTCCTCTGCATTCTTCAAGGGTTCCCTTCTGGTGGTAGATAGATACTATCCCAGTGGCAAGGTTCTTCTTCATTCCTCTGTGTTTCCCTCCAATCTTCTTTCTCCCCCACTCCTCTTTTTTGCATTAATTGTCTCACTGCTTGCCTTTCCACAACCCATCACCCACTTCATCCCTTCGGGAGACTGAAGCCTTCTTTCTCCAAAGTAGTTTCCACAGCCGATACGCTCCCATGAGAGAAGTTCCCTATGGGGTTTGGGCTGCCATTGTGCAATATTAGGCCTGCTACAGCACTCCTTGAAATAAATAGGACTCGTCTTGCCCTCAGTATGTTTCATTGTGTGCCACATTGTACGCTAGAACAACAATTTATTATTGTAGCGCACCCCAGAACTGGGTAAATTAGTTCTATTCAATACCGAGTGCTGAACATAAAATATACATCAGGATGTCAGCCTCTTTGCGAGTTTGGTCAGACACCTGTGTCTCTGCTATTGAAAGATCATTCTTACTTATGGCCATTTAAGAAAACATAACAGACTAGAATTTGCTGTATATTGTGGGCAAAGATAGCTTCTGTCAGCAATTGTTCAGAGCAATCGTTATTCAGGCAACATTCTCACTGAAGTTAATGAGAGTTTTTGAGGGTGGATATCTTTTTCCAAGAACGTTGCTGGGATGTAGCTTTCATTAAAGAGAATGGAACTTGGTGTTCCAAAGGTTTTGAAATCTTTTAAAATGGGATCACCTAAAGGGAGGCAGTGACCCAGAGGCAAGGACCATAAAATACAATTCTCTCTAGATGCACTCTTATTTTACGTTAAAAATTCATTTCTCCAGTTAAGAATGTGCCTCTCTTTTCTAATAAAGATGAATCAACACTGAGCAGCAGAACACCCATAATAATAAAACCATAACATCATTAAATGCAAACCTACCTAATTTTCATATTCCTTCAAAGTTTTTCAGTGCAGTTCTCCAACCAAAGAAATGCTTTCAAAAAGCATATGCTAGCATGCATAAATGCTCATATTATTGAAAATTATATACAAAAATGCATTATGTTAGGGGGGATCGTATACATTAGGCAAAATTGCATAGAAATGAATATGCTCTTGGAAATGCATATTAATTTTCATGTGAACCTTTAAAAACCAACCAACCTCTAAACTGATGTGGAAATGTAGAGAACTGAATTTAAGACTAGGAAAAATTAGAAATGAAGAAAAAAGAAAAATGACAAGATTTGGCTATCCCTAATTGTGGCTCTCCAGATGTTGTTGGACTCCAATTTCCATAAACCCTAGGCAGGATTCCCATCAATTCTCGTTAATTCCCATCAACCTCAATAGCCAGGGATAATTGGAGCTGTAACTCAACATTTAGAGGGCCACGCCCCCCGCCCCCACCTACAGTCCTTACAATATTCAAAACAGCCTGATAAAGACTGAGATTGCTCAATGGCCTCCAAAATCACTAAATGATGAGGGCAGGAACTTCAGCTGGAGATAGGTAGACAAATAGACAGACAGACAGATAGATATGGGTTGGATTTGCCTGCTCAAGCAGGCAAGTATCTGGAAGGTAGAGGGTTAGGATCTTGGCTGGGGGTAGGGAGTCTAGCATTGTCTGTGTCTTCATAGTGCTACCTTCCTGCCCTTTTGATACAGCAATAAAGTGCTCAGGAGAGCCCTTAAATGCTAGACACCTCTGGGAAGGTAGGAATGAAGCACATTATTCTTTCTCCTTTCCCCCTCTCTGTCCTGACTCCTCTCCCATAAATGTCAAAACGGCTCTACAAGACTCCTGTTCCTGGATGGCTGGAGTCCCAAACAAGCACATTATTGAGCATCTTCCATTGCTCCTTCTTAATACTGAATATGTTGGTCCTGTATCTATCAGCAAAAGACCAGGTCATGTTTCTGTTGGAATTTTCCATTCCACCCTTAGTTACAGACGTGGGATTGTTACATGTCACATGTCTGTTTACACGTCAGCACTGTTTGTTGGTGCAAGCGGAACTTCTGTTGTGTTGTTGTTGCTTTTGCTTTACTCTCTCTCTCGGATGAGGCAGCAAGGAGAGAGACGACATGTTTCTTCGTTTCTGATTTATGATAATAAAACTGTAGTTTGCTAGTATGTCTTCACAAGCCTCAAGCCTATTTTTGTTGCGCAGTTTGCTCTGCTAAGTAAAGTGTGCCCATGTCAGCAGACTTGGGTCACTGATTTATGTCGTACCAGAGGTTGAGAGATCTTCGCAGCATGACGGCTGGAAGGAGACGATCAAGCTGGGGGCTAGCCAGCTGGCTGTTCGACCCCCGGATGCTGACAGTTTCCACATACTAGAGGGACTCCCCAGGCAAGCAGAACAGTAAACTTTTGTACTTTTAAAAAGACGACAAGAGAGCCTCCAAAAGCAGCTTGAAATGTCATATCAGACACAAAAGTAAAATACAGGAATGGGTAGGCTGTGGCCCAACAGATATTGTTGGATTCAAACTCCCACCATTCCTGACCACTGGAGATGGTGGCTGAGGATAATGGAGGATGGAGTCCAAGGGCCACAGGGTTCCCATCCGTGATCAGATAAGACTGTGTTTTTAGTCTGTATATTGTCTTGTGATATTTTATATGAAAATGCATTGTCCAACACCGCTACCTACCTGAATCTAGAATTGTGTGTGCATAATCATTAGATGTTAGCTGACCCTGGCGAGACTCCCATGAAAAAAATATGGGAGGCCCAAAATGTGGTGCTTGACACGTTTCAATAAAAGCTATCTGTTTGTCCTAGCTTACAATGATCTCCAAACATTACAGAAAAGATGTGTCAGAGATGTGGGAACCTGCCTTTAGCATGCAAAGTGATCCTTAAAGCTCCCATTTGTAACTTTCTGTGGTTTGCCCTGGGCACAAATTAAGAATATTTTAAAAGGTCAGGCACCAGTTTAAGGTCTCCATTAAGCTGAAGGTAGATCACGGTTTTATTTTTTTGAGGGGTGGTGAGAATTTATTTCTTTAACACGAATCTCCTCTTCTTTGAAGTACCTATGTAGAAAATATGCAAAACATAACAAAACAAAAAAAAACCCTCAATGAGAGCCACTCCTACTAGAATGTAGGTGGAATAATAGACTTTTGGGGTGTTTGCAACATCAGCAGCTGCCTGCTGATGTATTTGCTTTTCTGTTAAATGGAAACAGTGGTGTAAAAATAGATGCTGGCATTTATTGGAAGCCTAAGCACACTGAAGTTTTACAGATTTAGAAAGTTCACTAATCACTATCAATTAAAAAAACTTGCCTCCCTAGCTTATAAATTAATCAGGATGATGCACACCGCAGCAGGGTCTGCTAGGAATATTTCTTTTGAACAAAAGCAGCCAGAGATGTTTTAAAAAATAAATAAATCATTTGGAGATCCAAACCTTTAGATTATATTTTGGAAGTAACGTTTCCAGCAATCTTTACTGATACCGAATTCATTAGCCAAATGGCAATCCTGATAGAGGCACAATGGCAGCATTTATTAGCAGGCTTGGGAACATTTGCAGAAGTACAAAAATAAAGCTCAGTAAGGATGGTAAGGACTGGACTTGTTTAGCAACCATAGAAAGATGGCTGAGTGTCGGGGGGGGGGGTATGGTAAGCAGGGCTGGGGAGGGAGAAAGGGAATGGAAAAGAGTACTCTATGGTGTCATGTTTTAGTTTAGTTAGTGACTGCCAATACTCTGGGACATAATCTAATCTTATTAGTAATGGCAAGCTTAGTTTTAATATTGAAATATTAGCTGGAAGTTAATGATTCCAATTTAAAAGGATTATGAATACATACAGTTATAACATGCATAGTAATTTTGATTATAGTTAACCGTTGGGAACATGTCTTTTCATGAGCTAAGCATTAAATAGAAGCAGCGTGTTTACCCACGAGTGTTTCATAGAGAAGTGTGTGTTGTATGTCATCACCATTTGTAGTGCTTGGGTGCCACCCACAATATTCCCAAAGGTCATTTCAAAGAAGAGTGTTCCTTTGCTGTAGCCACTGAAGCAAACCCGGCGACGTTTAAGCTGTTTCAGGAAAGGCACAGTTGGTAGCATTCTGCTTAGATAACTTGGTTAAAGTACTCCCTCGAGGAAAAGACCTGAAGAGCATTATGAGGACAATATGGCAGAAAGGAGAGCATATGGTTTAGAACAGGAAAATTTCAGACGTTGGGATTTCCTTCACTTTCCTATAAACAAGCGTGACCTGTCCAAAATGACTTTTTTAAAAAATATTGGAAAATATTCCTTTTTTGTTGTTGTTGTTGTTGCTGGGGAAACTCAGCCAGATGGGCGGGGTATAAATAATAAATTATTATTATATTATATTGCTGCTGCCATTTAGCATTCTCACTTTATCCTGTACGTAGTAATATTATCAAAGAATTATGGAATTAATTAAACTGTTTATATCAGTTCTACCTTCCATTAGCAAACCCTTCGCAATACAAGTAGCAGCCTATTTTGATCCATTGAACTCAATCCTGACAAGTACAATTCTTGAATGGAGAGCTTTTGAGGGCTATCTATATTTAATTCATGCTTCCTGGAACACTTTGCATGAGATAGGCAAGCCATGACCATTCATCAGCCCTGAGATGAATGTGTAAATTCATCTCATAAAACTGACACCGCCCATCTGTAAGTGGTGGGGCGAGAGGTGCTTTTCGCCAATGCCATCTGGTGATAAAACTATCAATTTGTCTCTACTATTCAGAATTAACAACTGCCCTCCACGCTTTCATAATCTAGAAAAAGTATTTTACAATGCTGCAGGGTAGCAATGTCACCGAACCCTTCAGCGACAGAGGATCCAGCAGATCACCTGCTGTCCTCGCAGGCAAAGGCACAGGAACATGGGGAGCTGCCTGACACCGAGTTCGAGTGTGGACACTGCTCCATCCAACTCAGTTTGGTTTACACTGACTGGCAGTAGCTCTCGAGGTGTCAAGCATGGGGCTTTTTCATTACTACTTAGACTACGGTACATCCTGGAGACTGAACCTGGGACCTAAGGGAATATTCTTGTTATTAGTAGTAACTTCATTACAAGTAGTTGGAAAAGCCCAATGCATAGTTATAGGCAGGGATCCAAGGCAACCTCTCTTTTTGATTAGGTTTTTCACAATCCTACCAGGTTTTATGGTTTCTCCTGCCTTCCTCCCCGATCTTAGGTTTAATGAAACAATACTGAAAATAACAATGATGGTGGTATTTTCAGGAGACAGGCAAAATACTGAATTGGTAATATTTCCTTACCTTCTCCCACCCACTCAGTATGCTAACCTTTGTCTTCCTTCTGCAAGAAGGTGTTTATAAACATACGGCTTCTGTTCACTTTGGTCATCTTGATCACACCACAGTATCGCTAGGGACATTATCGCAGCGACTGCCTTCAGCTGAAAGCGCGTCCTTAACTTGCTGTCTCATCTCTTGCCTGCCATTTGGTGGCAGCGTTGCATCAGTTTCAAAGCCAAGAGCTTTATTTGAGAGGGTTTCCCCCAAGAGTGGGTTGAAAAGATGAAGGCGTTTTAAGAGCGTTCTTTTTAAAGACCAAGTATACACACAGACCTAAAGCCGAATGATCAAATTAACTGGGAAAATATAGGCAAAAATATTGCCGTTGTACAGCTCAAAGCCGAGCATACCTACAATTGCAAAAGGAAAAAAAAAAAGCCACACAGCTACATTCTGCAGGTATTGGATCCAAAGTGCCTTTTTACTATTGCACCAGCCATAGCTTGTTTAACTGTCCTACTAGCCGATCCAGGTGAGCATTTTCAGCTTTCTCATCCGTCTCCTAGTCTTCTGAATGACAGATTGTTCCTTTGGCCTCTGGGGTACAGATTGATACATGAGATCATGAGTTTTGAAACTATGTTGGCTTTATTCTGTATTCTGCATTTTGTGTTTTTATCCAGTCTTTTTATGCTGCATCTATGGATGCAGGGCAGTATACAAATTTAATAAACAAACGAAGAAATAAATAAATTCTACACACGTCTTCTAGGAGATCAGTAGGACACTCCCAATAACATGGAATCCTGTGGACACTTGCTTACGAGTATGCCCCAGTGAACTCCAAAGGGGGGGGGGAAGCATAGATTTGGGTGACACATACTGCCATTTCTGCATTGTGGACAATACCAACTACGCAGCACAAAGCCGATAGTTCAATTGAAAACTGAGAACTATGTTTATAACTTTCAAACACAAATGGATTAGCTGCAGGGCATGCCTGGAACAGAACCATTTTAATTTTATTGTTGTTTCTTATATGTGCAAGGTCAATAATAATAACAACCAGTGCTTGGGGGTAAAAAAAAAATGTTCTGGTAAAGGTATTGTGGGTGCCACCAGAACCAATGGCTGGCACAAAATGGCTGTCATGGGCAGCAGAAAAAGATGTGACAGCACTCCATATTGGTGAGTACTGTCGCAAAAATACTAATAAGAATCCTTTATTACACTAGGTTATTGTCTTGTGATAAGTGTCTAATTGTGTGTGATAATATTTATAAATACACTGTCCATAGCTGTGTGTTTCCAATGGGGAAGCAAAAGATGGACATATATAAAAAATAGCTCTCCGGATCTGAAGTACCAGCACTATAACGCTATTGGTCATGTTTCTGATAAAACACAGCTAGTGCTGAGTTGAAAGAGCTCTGTCTACTTTGCCACCCTGTTTACAAACTACGACATGTGCATGTGGAATTTTAGTGATCTGGAGCCGGGCACAAACAGGGGTGAAAATAGCAGTGCAAGCTGTTGGTAGGTGCCACTGTTCACTCATAAGGCTCTAAAGTGGGGGAATAAAGCATGCTCTCACTCTAATTCTGCATGTGATGTGTTCTGAAGATAAATCAGAGTGAGAGGATTGCTTCCTGCCCTCGCTCAGGAGTCTTTTTGTGCAAGTCCAGTTCTGGTCGGTATCTGGGTATTGAGTACCCTAGGTGCACCTTTCTTCTGTGAAAGAAAGACAGGATCGAATGCATCGAAATAAATAAAATGCTTACACAAATAGAGACATAAATCAGTCTACGATAAAAACAAAAAGTGAGTTGTTTGTGTGTGGTGAATAAGTATACAATTACCAACACACCCACCCCAGCCACAATATACCATTTGACTAAGCAATCAGCACAACTAATATAGAATAGTTCCATTGTACACTAACATAACAATCTTGTCTGCACAGAAGAAACTCAACGGGGCTTACTCCCAGATAAGTGTACTTAGGACTGCAGCCAAATTCAGTGATCCTTAGCCAGGAATCCTACATTAACTAGGGAATCAAGCTTATTGGATTCAGCGGGATTTACTTTCAAGCAAACATTAAACTGTAAGGATGCTTGGTTAAAGGTGAGCATGATGTCGGAGGATATGGAGCCAGGTCACATCCACAAGTGGTGTTTATTTTCTTCATGTGATCCATTCCTTTTGGCATAGCCATGTGAAGAGGGCTGGGGACCTACAGTGTGTGTACCAGCTGCTGGTACTGTAAAAGCTACATCCCTTTCTGGGACTGCTGATAAAATGGGTCTTCCATTGATAAGTGGCTGGTTCACATGTGAGCTGCAATTCCATATGCATGCACCTAGGAATAAGAGCCATCAACTTCAGTGGAACTGAATTCTGAGTAGGCATGCAATAGGACTGTACTATAAAGTTAATTCATGGACTTGTGAAGTCCATAATCTCTCTGGGAACTGCTGGTTGTAAAGAGAGCTCAGCTTCCAGGTCGGGACGCACAAGGAATTCAATCTTTGAGAATTCCATTATGAACTGCCCTGTTCCACATACCCTGGTTTAATGTATACCTTACAGGAAGAACCAAATGTCATAAGCCTCGATTGACGACTGAAAACTAATCTGTTCCAACAGACTTTCAGTGACTCCAAAAATGTTTGTAAAATGTGCTGCTGTTTTCTCGTTTCTGGGATTTTAATAATTTGTGGATGAGAAATAGGCCTACTTTGAATTTCATACTTCTTTGGATTATCTAATGTTGATCTGGCTCAAATAACATATTGAAATAATTATAAAATGCATATTTTCAGATAAAACACATTTAGAAATGCAAATTTTGTGAGGAAATATGTTCAAAGCATGTATTTAAATACAGAATAGACTTACGAATGAACACACAAGAAGGTAGCATGGACTCGAAATTGACCGATCTGGTGGTCCCTACTTTATAGATCAAGGTGTTACTTTACTTTGCTCAGATCATGAATAGGCAGGGTCAGAGGGTTTGAAGGAGAGAATATTTAAGATGCTGAATTTTAACAGATATGTTCATTACTTCCAACTAGAGCTATCAAATTGGTTATCTCAATTTCTATTTTTTCCAACCATAAATTCAATTCTCAACATATTTGCAGCAACTGATAATTTTTGATAAAATATTCGTGGCAATTTGCCAGAGTTTTCGTGTGAATTTCTTCTAATAAACACTTGTATGCAATTTTTCCTAAGAATTTTCCCCAATACATTTGTGTGTGCTATTTTCATGATTTCATGTACATATATACTTTAGCATGTCTTTCCATTGATCTACATCCTTTTGGACATATTTCTTGGCTGGAGAACTGCATTGCAAAATTCAGAGAAGTGAGAATTTCAAAGGTTTGCATATAGTTTTGCATATAGTTTTGGAAAGTGTGGATTTTCTAGGTTTAAATGCAAAGTTAATCTAATTCCTCCCCTACCCCTTCGTCCAAAGTACTAAAAAAATTCATGAATGTCTCAAATTTGTCAATTTGTGCTGCAATGCATAAAATAATCATTGAAAAATGATGGCATAATTTCTAATCAATATTTGTGCAGCAGTATCTGTCTGTCTGTCTCTCTATCCCATCTCTTCTCTCAAATGAGCCTAGGGTGCCAATATACTGGTATGTAGCAGAAGTGGTTATAAAGGGAGCATTGGACAAATCCCTATAAAATCTTTAAAAAGACAACATTAATTCCTGTGGATCCCACCCTCTATATGTCCTTTGTCTGCAACCTGGATATGTAGAATTGTTTAATTGTTCATTGTGATTACTAGCATTTTATTTTTATCTTATTGCTGTTCATAGCATTGCTGCAAAGTGTGAAATTTCATGCTGGAAATTTCTGTAGCAGGAATTGGTATGTGTTCACACATTTGCCTGAAGTAGAGAGTTATGGTGCTGGAGGAGACTCTTGAGAGTCCTATGGACTGCAAGAAGATCAAACCTATCCATTCTTAATGAAATCAGCCCTGAGTGCTCACTGGAAGGACAGATCCTGAAGCTGAGGCTCCAATACTTTGGCCACCTCATGAGAAGAGAAGACTCCCTGGAAAAGACCCTGATGTTGGGAAAGATTGATGGCACAAGGAGAAGGGGACGACAGAGGACGAGATGGCTGGACAGCGTTCTCGAAGTTACCAACATGAGTCTGACCAAACTGCGGGAGGCAGTGGAAGACAGGCGTGCCTGGCGTGCTCTGGTCCATGGGGTCACAAACAGTCGGACATGACTAAACAACTAAACAACAACAACAACAACAACAACAACAACAACAACAACAACAGACAGTTAATTCCATTAAACCATAGTCACACCTGCCTTATGAACATCTTCTATACCTTCTGCCTGCCTGCCTGCCTGCCTTCCTCTTGACTTCCCCCCTTTTAAATATAGGGCAAGGTATAGTGCTCCTATACACTGTGCTTGTTAGTCCCAATGTGCAGTTCCTTCAAAATGGACTAAAATATGTGATTTTCAAACAGCAGATCGTCAGATAAAGGCTGATTCATGTATGCCCATGGCCCCTCATCCCATGCTGGATGCTTTCTTAGCTGTCTAATTATGAATTCAACCACAACTGATTCTGTCATGCAGAAGCATGCTGTAGGCTGCATTCATACAGAACTTTATTTCATTTCCTCAACATTTCCTTACCTGATAGTTTGGGTGTTTTATGTGATCTTTCACATGACATAAAAGCCACTTCTGGGAATTGATCAGAATATAATGGAAGTTTAGCACTCCTTTCCGTGTTAATTGCTTCCACACAAAAATAAAAAACAGATAAAATCCATTTGCAACCCTGTTAACCCAGAAAATCACAGGAATACACTGATGAAATTTGGGGTGGTTCTTTCCTGCCACTTTCATGAGTGAATCACGGGAGAACAGAAGCACCCATGTGCATAAATGGTGCAGGATGTCAATATGTTTGCTGGTGTCTACTGTTATGTGCTTGTGTCACCACCATTTTAGAACATTGAGTTCTAAAATGCCCTAAATACAAACCTCTCTATTACACAAGTTGGCAGGAGAATGAGGGTGGGGTGTGTGACACTTGGGAGCATATTTTGAAGTGAATCAATAAGAGGTATAATCCCAATCATCTCAGGTGATGAATTGAGACAATAGGTTGAGCTAGAATCCTATAAGATTGAGATTTATATTACAGTAGACCTAGTCGATTGGGATTTTTAATGGAACAATCAACCCCTCAAAACCGTATGTGCAAGCGTTAGGGAAATCTTGTTTAAAGTTATTCACAAATGGTACCTTATTCCTAGAAAATCATTTCACACACACACACACACACACACACACACACACACCTAAGTCTTCCCCCATCAGTTGGAGGAGGTACCATTCAACTGACACGCACCACACATGGTGGTCTTGCAGGAGAGTGCAGGCTTTCTTGGAGACAGTTGTTTCAAGAACTCAGCTTTATCACAGGGCAGTAGTGCACTCGTTTCTGCAGTTGATCTTATGAAGCCTGTTTGTTGGCTCTGATTTTGCTCTGAAATGAAACTGATTACCCATTTGTTGTCAGTGACCAGTGTTATTATTGCCTGCAACTGGAAAGACTTCACAGGGGTGGATTCAGAGTAGAGCCAAACCCTGCTGGTAGCATCAGGGCTGAATTCAAGCCCTGCTGCCAAAGTACAATCAGGAGCGTGCCATGCACATCTGACTGTTCTTTGCTAACAGGAATTACATCCAGCTCTGTTTAAATTCAGCCCTGAATGCAAGCCCTGGAAGGCTCATGTCCATCTGGCATCTTATGACATCAGATGATTGCTGTGTCCACTTGCTAAAAGTGGTCGGTAGAGGGGTGACCACCTTTTGATCTGGCTTCCTGGACATAAATGACTCTTCAGCCCTGTAGTGAAGGCTATTGTACTCACATTTTGCCTGCAAGTTTCTCATAGGCATCTTCTTGTCCACTTCTGATAACAATACATATGGTGGAAGTCAATGTCCAGCTTGCCAGATGGAACAATACACCCTCTCCCCACATGCTATTCTGTGGGTTCTTCTTACCTCCTAGATTCAATTTCAGGGGCAAGAGGGGAGGATAGGGAAGAAGGTCCTGTTACACAAGTGGAAGTGCTGGTGCAGTGGAAGTGCTTCCACTGACAGAGCTGGTGAGGTGAACTTCATCCATAATGCTTTGAAGAGTGTAGGAGGACATGCCTCTACCCCAAAGGGTTACAATCCAAACAAACAAACACAAGGAAACAACAGGAGGAGGAGGAGGAGGAGGAGGGGGAGGGGGAGGGGGAGGAAGAAATGAAGGAGGAAGGCTGGAGGAAATATGGGAAGGACATGTGATCATTTAAGTTATATGTAGCTTGGCTTAGTTGCAATAGGGCATGAGGATAAGTAAATGGCTTCATGAGAAGTTTGGGAGTTCCATCAGCGTATGAAAACTCGCATCCTATCCTGGTCCAAGTAACATGATATGATATGAACCGTAGTACTCAAGCAACCTACTCCAGAACAGCCCACTGATTTTGAAGAATGTGGCCGTGATGGGATATAAATCAAACAGCCGACTGATATACTGTGGGCTCTTTCCAAGCCCTTCATGGTTTTGAAGGATTTACATCATCTTTTCATTGGGCAAATCAAAGCTGGCAGGTTGGAGTATTACCCTTTTGTTTTATAACGAAGTAGTATCTGGCAATTTCCACTGTTCCCCTGAACAATACATTAAAAGGCAACACAGTTATGGGGGTCAGCTGGAGCAACAAAGTTTTATGAATGGTTTGCTAGAAACTGCATTAAACTGGCAAGGTGGGCCCAAATGTGACCTTTTCTGCAGAGTTTCTTTCCCTTTTAAAAACACCTCTGAATCCTTGGCTCTTCTTGCTTTTCATGGCTATCGTTTTATGCAATGCCGTTAGCCTGCAAAAAAAGAAAGCTTCTGTCCTTTCCAGTGGCATCCCTGCTTTCCCTCTCACATCTACAGGGATGATAAATGTACAACGATAGCAGAAAGAATGGAACTACAACAGATGATGTTGGCTTGCAAATAAAATGAAATGAAATACAGTTCAGATGCTCTTCATTCTAGGGATCATTCTTTCTTTCGTTGATTTTTACCTAATCAGACTGAAGTGCTTTCAAATTCCAATATTTGTTTCTATGGCAGGTTTCTTTTTTTTCCTTTTTAGAAGAATAATATAAATACTTCAGATGAATCCCATTTAAAGTCAATCCAGTTTATAAGATAAATTGGTAAAGTGTTCATTCCTTCTGTCAGGAAGCATCTTCCACATCTTAGTGTTGCCAGGTTTTCTCAAAATTCCTTAGAATGTGTTCATTACTTCCGTTCAAGGGGATCCTGTCCTCCACCACTGCTGCTTTCTCCTTTACCTGGTAGCATTGCCCTTCTGCTGCCATTGTAAAGGATGTTGCAAAGTGACCAATGTAGTGGACATTTATTTTATGCATTTAACAAAACGTATATACTGCTTTGAGTGTAAGAAAACCTCTAAGCGGTTTACAAAAATATAAGATAACTCATTGAAATTGCCAATCAAAAACAGTTAGAAACTGTTATTTAAAAAGGTCAAAAGATTATTAAAATCAACAGTAGCTTAGAAAAGAAAAGGAAATCCATACATGCAACTACTGCATGGCTGGATAGGCTTCCCCAGCGGTTTTTTCTTTTCTTAAAAGGTGTTTAGGGGCACTCTCATTTTCCTACATATATTAAAATACTTCCCCTCAATGAGGCCAAACTTAGATTCACAAAATGTTTAGGGGTATGCATCCCCCTGCGTCCCCCCAGAAAAAAAGCACTGGGTTTCCCTAAACAAAAATGTTTTAAGCAGGCACCAAAAAGAGTACAGTGAAAGCACCTGCCTCACACCAAAATAAAATAGATGCTGCCACACTCAAAGATCAATTTATGTGGGGCAAGAATTATGTGGCACCTGTAACGGTGCTAATTCCATATATCAATGTGGTCAAATGGGCATATATGGGGTAAGGCAATCCCACAAGGAAACTTGCCCCAAGCTGCTAAGGTCTTTATATGCCAATAGTATATTACTTCCTCCAAAAGCAAATGGACAACCAGTGTTGCTCTGGGTCTTTGTGGGAAAGTTAAAATGGTGGCTTATCATTGCCTACTGCCCAGGAAGGGGACCCAGGACAGGTACAGTGTATAACAGGGGTGCCAGATCCTGAGAGACAAACCCTTTACGGGGCCCCTATTTTTTGGGGGGGGTAGGGTAGGGGCTGCCCCCATGTCCAAAAAGCGCAGAGGCAAAACATGGAGGCGAGTGTGGCATGGTTTCAGTGGCTGGCTTCTCCTCCTGCTGCCATGGAGGGGAAGGAGGGTTGAAGCAGCCTTCTGCTAGTGGTGGTGCCAAGAGTAGGTGGAAGAGGAGCCACTGTCCATTGCAGCCACACAACTCCTGTGTTTGGCTCCATCCCTGGCTCCTCCCAACATCCTGATGTCAGGATGTCACACGCACAGCGTTGGCCCCCACAATCGCTTGCACAAGCTGGTGCCTATGTGAAAACCTTAGAATTTTCCTTTTCTGCTCAGAGGCTGAGATTCAATTGTTTGGGCGCTGCAGGATTTGCTGCATCCAATGCTGTGTGTGCAGTGGGACTTCCCTTTCTCTTCCTCTCCATGCAGGTCCTCAAAATCTGCTCTGGAGAGCCCTTCAAACCACAGTGTCCTTGTGATAGTGTCCTTTGGAGAAGGTGGCATAGATATCAAACACAGCCTAAATCTATTTTGCATGAACGAGCAACTAGAATAAAAAAAATTCACCTTAGCATCTATCAGCTCTGGATCATTTTCTCGCTTGTCTTGTAGAAATAAAGCATATGATGTACATCATTGTTGGGAAGTGTTAATTTTGCACAGTGCACCGGAAAAAAAATATTGACGGCTCAGGCTTGTTCCTTACTCCTGTGATGCCCCGGGAGAGAAGGGCTGTCATGAGGCATCTATGTATAGCAGACTGTACAACAGAACCATGCATGCAACTCCTATAGATCAGAGAAGAGGCGATAAGCACTCGCTGGTGTCTGAGCTGAGGGAAAGCCAGTCAAGTCATACTTACAAAAAGGGCTTGTCCGTTTTCACACATGAATGAAACCTTGCCTTCATTTGTGCTCTCACTTTGCTTCAGCTTCAAATATGGTGGCTTGTGGGTCTGAGCTAGCAAGTCATTTCTGCAGTTCAGCATGTGCCGTTGCTCAGAATATTTCAGTAGAGCAAATACATATGTTGCTTTTTTGGAGAGACTTTTGCTAAAATAACAGGTGTGTGTGTTAGTAGAGGGGGACAGAATGAAATTATTCTGGAGTATACAACCTATCTGTATGCAAAGCTTTTCAGTGTTAGATGGTGTATAAGGCTTCTGTATTAGGCTGGCTAGCATTACCACCACTTTTTCTTTGGTTTATAGCATGAGATCTAGATAAGGGGTTTAATTGGCATTTTAAGCTATTGTTTTATAGGCATGGCATTATATTATATATAGAGAGAGGGGAGAACGTGTTTGTGCATGTGTGTATACGTCTTCTGGATTTGAAGATACACATATACATATATACATAAATACACATAAACACACACACAACCGAGATATTTAAGAAATTATATAATACAATTATTTGTGGCTATAAAACCAGGATGTGGTTTCAAGGAAAGGATTCTTATCAGACACTGTTTTAGTTGCTTCCACTGGTAATTGTTCTGCAAGAGCTTTCTAATAGCCTTACATTTCAGTTTGACTTCAGATCTTTTGAACGGCCTAGTTTATATTGTTTGCTACATTCCTGATTATATTTGTCTGCTGTTGGTAGAATGTTTGCAGCTACTGGGAGTATGTCACTGTAAACTGTATGCAGCTTTAGAAATAGCATCCCTGGATTCTCAGAGGAAAGTGGGCACTAGGTGATTAGAGGGATTGTATATAAATACACTACTTCCTCTTGCTATGCAGGATTCCAGGATTTATGGTCCCAAAACTGGGTGAAACAATCACCTCTCTTCTGGCCACCATGGACCCAATAGCAACATCCTGCCCAGTTGATAAGAGAGTGCCAATGGAATCTGGATCACTCCTATGTCCCTTATTTTGGTTTTAGATAGACTTGAAGCAAGGTAGAAAATGGGGAACAGAGAAACAACACGATCTGTGCCTGAAGATGCAGGATGGACCCCATCAATATCAATAGCAAAATGGCTATTGGTTTTACGTGGGGTGGGAGTGAGACTGCACAACCCCACTGAATTCTGAATTCATTCTGCAAGTCAGAAAACAATCCCATCCCTCCAATATATTTGCACTTCTCAATCAGAAATAGATTTCAGGACAGTATTCTTGAAAGAAACCAATTACAGTGTTTGCACAAGATGCCAAAACCATAACTCACCTTCATTGTTGCATTCCGAAGAAGAATGGGATGAGATTTAGAAGAACAAGCCATTGTGTTTAAAGGTATTAAAAAACACACCACAGTGTTTTAAGGTGACAACTTGGAAGGGCCAGGATATGTGCTGGTCATAACATTAGCCCTGTATAAAAAAAACATCATAACCTCAGAGACTATTTTCTAATTGTGCAGATTTGTGAATAGTTTCTTTTGGAATTGCTGAATGCTAATCAATATTAAAAATATTCCCTATAACTATTCTATTTTATAGGTTTTGGGAAAACCTATAGAATATCTAGTAAAATTAAATATTGATGTCAGAGGATTTTACAGGATGCATGAGAATATTCCATACAACACAGCATTTTCAGCTAAAACTTCTGCCACCGCTACTTTTTATTTAAAGACTCCTTAGGATATTCTTAAATTCTCTTAGAATTCTGTTGTTTATTGTCAGTCAGTTCCTGATCTTTAGAATACATTGGCCTGATAAGGTTTTTCATTTTCTTTAGGACCTATTTGGTACTTTCTACAAATCAAGTATTGTGTTTTCAACTTCTTCTTCTTCTTTTGCCAAGATAGAATGAATCTGAATAGTATTTACCGGGAAATGCTTTGATGCAGCAATCCTAACCAACTAAACCAGGTGGGCAACATGTGCTTGAAAGTTAGTCATAGCCTACCAAGGCTTTCCTCTTGTGTGTCCAAGCCCTATGCTGCTAGCAGCTCAGAATTTGCTGATTTCCACCCTCCTCCCCTGACCCAACTGAAATGTTTTGGTATATAAGATACAGGTAATTGGCCTTAGGTTTCCTGTCTGCAGACTAGACACACAATCACCAATTTGACTGTGGCTTTAGGGCATTTGGACCCTAAGAACATAAGAAGAGCCTGCTGGATCAGGCCAATGGCCCATCTAGCCTAGCATCCTGTTCTCACAGTGGCCACTCAAATGCCTATGGGGGAACCTGCAAGCAGGACCCAGGCATAAGATCACTCTACCCTCTGATGGTTTCCAGCAACCACAGAAGAGAGCATAACCCTCATGACTAGTAACCAGGAATTTATCCAATCTTATTTTAAAGTCATCTAGGTTGCTGGGTGGTGCTGTGGGTTAAACCACAGAGCCTAGGGCTTGCCGATCAGAAGGTCGGCTGTTCGAATCCCCACGACGGGGTGAACTCCCGTTGCTCAATCACAGCTCCTGCCAACCTAGCAGTTTGAAAGCACGTCAAAGTGCAAGTAGATAAATAGGTACCGCTCCGGCGGGAAGGTAAACGGCGTTTCTGTGCGCTGCTCTGGTTTGCCAGAAGTGGCTTTGTCATGCTGGCCACATGACCTGGAAGCTGTACGCTGGCTCCCTCGGCCAGTAAAGCAAGATGAGCGCTGCAACCCCAGAGTCGTCCGTGACTGGACCTAATGGTCAGGGGTCTCTTTACCTTTACCTTTAGGTTGTTGACCATCACTGTCTCCTGTGGGCATGAAGTCCATAGTTTAACTATGTGACCAGGGAGCTCCGGGTTTAAACCCCCCGTCAGCCACAGAGCTCACTGGGTGAACGTAGGCCAATCCTCATCTCTCTACCTAAGCTACCAAACTGGGGTGAGAGAAAGAGAATATTGTATACTACTTTGAGCTTCTTGAAGGAATGGTGGGATGAAAAAGGGAGTAGTTTAATTCATTAATTAATGTTTCATGCCAGATACTGTGGGTGATATTGTGGTCTATTGGGTGTGGTCACCCTTTTGAGTCCATGACTGCCTTTTTCTCATTCAGCCTGTATTGTACATCCAGAAAGAAGAAAACACCATGCGGTTTACTCTCAAACCTGACTGTATGGCTTGATTAATCAAAAATGCATTGATTTATAGTTTTTATGAGTCTTTGGAAATTTGCTAAAAGCATTGTATGATCCCTTGTATAACTTAGGATTTATGAAGTCTTTCATTCACTATATTAAAGAGTACCTGTTATTGATAGCTTGCTAGCATCAAACACTGTTACCTGCCCTTCCATCCAATATTAAAAGCTACACATCTACTAAGTGCAAAAAGGGGTGGGGAAGCCAGTGTGTGCCTAATTTATATGTCCCACAAAATGGTAGTAAATATTTGTATTTCAATATTTTTCACTGGGGAAATACATGTTTGTTGCCACAGTAAATGAGAAAGTAGACATCTAGCCCACTTCCTCCCTGTCACTGCATGAGACAAAAAGAGGACAAGCACCAGCAGATCTGATTAACTCCAATGAATGATGTCTACATGGGATATATGTGCTCAGAAATGAAGCCATTTTTAAAAAATCCAAAACATTAGGTACCTTGGAGTTGTTTTCCCCACAGAAGCAATCCTGTGCAATTGGCACAAATCCCTCTGAACTCTTAAGGATCCTCCAAACCATCACTGTTTCTGAGGGAGGAACTTTAGTTTTGCACAGTTAAAGTGCAACAAATCCACTTAAGAAACACACACTTTTCTGTGGTTAGGAAAGTGATGGAGAAATGCATCAAAAATGTGGGATGAACAAATGATTAAAGTAGGAAGATATGTTAATGTCTGCTTACCCCACAAGCAGATCAGGATGAATACTTGTTGTTATATGCCTGCACTTTGAACAACTCAGAATGAATGTTCAACAAAGACCAGGCATAGTCTAACTGCTGTGTAAACTTTGTGCAAGCAAAGGAAGATGAATGCCGAATAAGCAAGATGTCTGGAGGAGCCCTTACTCAGGCTGCATACGCAGATACCCATTGGACTTTAATATTAGAATAGCGATGGGGGACCTGTGGCCCCTCCAAATGTTGTTGAACACTAACTTCAATCATCCTTAACCACTGGCTATGCTGGCTGAAACAGATGGGTGATGGAGTCTAACAACACTCCCAAAACCAGCATTAGATATTACCTAATATGCGTGGCAGAAGTGGTCTGTGCTTACTCCTTCACCATGCAAGAAGAGTCACAGCCTCTGTAATTGTATGTAGGCTGTATTGAAGGCCAGGTGCCTTCCATGTGTTCCTAGACTATAGTTTCTATCATCCCTGGCCATTAGCCATGCTAGCTGGGGCTGATGGGAGTGTTAGTCGTGGAACATCTGGGTGAAACCATGTTGGCTCTGCCTGTCGTGGGCTATGACGAGAACAGTTGTCATATTTGTTATATTGTGACAGTGGGCAGCTGGTTTATAACAAATTTCTTTGTGATTTAAGGTATCAAAAGATAAGAGATGTGTGGGTCCCTAGGATACTTTTATGCACAGTCTTCCTATCCACCACACATTGGCAAAGCTGCCCTTATGATGGTGCTGTATTTATTTCTGCAATAAACCTTTTGGCCATTCATAATGACATGCTTATAAAATTAAGTTCAATGCATTTCAATGCTTTGTTTATTTTGGTTTTCACTGCAAACAGGCTGTGGTCCAAACAAGCCACGATGTGTCACAATTGTCTGTCTGTAGATGGGCTATTTTCATCACAAGGCACATGTTTCCTTTGTTCAAATAAACTGCGGAGGAGAACCTTTACAAAAAAAGAGAGGCACAAATGCCTTCAGAAGGATACCTTGAGAATCTTTCATTCAAACAGCACCGAAAGAGGGTAGGGATAAATAAAGAAATGAAAAGGGGAGGGGAAAAACCAGCACTGCAAGATTTTTGTCCTTCAAGCAGCATGAGAGATAAGTTTTTAAGCAGCATTGCCTTGAACATTCTGAGTGAATAAAGTGGTCTTGAGAGAAACTTTCCAGTTATGGATTACCTATAAAAGAATAAAAGAGATGAACATTGAAGGTTTTTCATGGTTGTAAACAAATAATTTGTGAGCTCTCTGCACTTCAGGACACAAATAGACCCAAGAATTAGAAGTGCCCCTAGCTGACCGGTATATACATATATCATTGGTCTGGTGTAATGAAGATTACCTGATAAAGATCACAATATGACACTTTTCCTTTTGCATTGGCTGCTGAACAGCCAGAAACTGTTTTCTGCGGCCGACCAACTATTGATCCAGCTCCCTCCTGTCAGTGATGCAGTTAATGGGAATTCCACAGGCAAATAAAAGCTACATTTTGTCTTCATTTTCATCTGAAATATGAGCTGGTCCTTTGTACTCTAGACAGTCATTTATTACTCATTTTCCTTTATTGATGTTTATGAGCTGAAGCATAAAATGATTCTCAAATGTAGTTTAATTGAGGCAGCAGTTGACACTGTGACCATGATTACAGCTGCACCATCAACTACATTAAGGTTTGCTTTTCATTGGGCTTTGAGGCAGCGTTGGGGGGGGAAGTATCCTTAAAATGCAACTCTGCTGTAGCTGAAGAAATATGTCGATTTGTCTTCATAGGTACTGAGGGGGGAAAAAGGCCCCAAGTCCTTAACAAACAGCAACAGAGCAGTAAAGTGTTTCTTATTACTTCACGTTCAGAGGCATTCTTCCCCTTCCCAACTCCACGGGTCTTAAAAGTTATTTTTTAAAACAGTCTTTCTAACATGTTGTGTATGTGTGTGTGTGTGTGTGTGTGTGTGTGTGTGTGTGTGTGTGTATGTAGAACACACACACAAATATACATACGCGGAATGATTGCCTCTGAATGAGTAGGAGGAAGATCTGCCATACACACAGCAAGAGGGAAGGCCAAGGCACTCAATTCATTTATAAAACGGTAAGGACAATCAATATGGTGGGCAAGTATTTTTATATGCAGTTATTAACTCATAAGCTACAGTATATCTCATCTCATTTCAGCAACAGCTGAGGTCTCCATTTCCCCCGGAGGCCCCTGCAGGTCCCATTATGAGAATCATAAATAATATGTGCTAATGAGATATGAATTGATTATGTTGGAAAAGCTGACATTTTCATCCATCATTCTAAATGATGTTTAACAATGGATTACCAGCCAGTAATTCCTCTGATATGAGATTAAATAAAATAGCAGGCTGCTTCAGCAGGCTAGCTCAAGGAGATGGCAATAAATCTGCTCAATTACTGTATTACCAATCCGTTTTTCACTGCTAAGGATATTATTATTTCATTTAGACTTGTTCATGCATCATAGATTATTTTATTTCAGTCAGTCAATGGGAGAAACTGCAGTATTTTATTCACTGAGCTGCAAAGAGCCGGGCTTTGATAGAGTACAGTAAAAGCAGCTCAGGAGGCCCCAAGCACATTCTGCAAAGGGTACGGAGCTCCTGGAGGACTGGAAAGGCATGGCAGAAGCCCCCATTGGAAAGAATGAGAGAGAGAAAGGGAGAGGAGAAGCGAGAGAGAGTGCAAGCGTGCACACAGTGTTTTCTTTGGAACCTAATTTACTTCACTTATCTGCAAAGTCTTCACCGAAGGATACCATCTAAGGAATTGATCAATTGAAACAAAATTATTGGATCCTCTAAGATGATTTGTACTTCACCTGAGTCCTGTAGTATATTGAGAATTAGATCACTGCGGCTATCCCTTGGCTTGGCAAATTAGATTGCAAATAACTGTAATACAAATGGTCTTGCTTTCCCCCTCCATCCTTTTACCTTTGTGATGAAGGGGGGGGGAGGGACACCCAAAGTTGGCCAACAACAACATCAGTTTTCCTTCCCATCTTTGATTGATTGCATCCCAATTCCTAGCTTTTCTGCTACTGCAGCTGGGAGTGCAGTAGTTGTATAACATGGAAAGGGCATTGGCTATAGCAGGAGTGGTGAATTCCCTGCCCAGGGGCAAAATATATAGCCCTCCCGGCTCTTCTGTCCAGCCCTCTGGCTTATCCCCAGGCTAGTCCTGCCTCTCCAGGCCACACGCCCCCTTGAGGGTTTTTCTCATACCCTCCCTATATGCAGTAGCAGTTGTGAGATACCTGCTCTATCTGGGTAGCCTTGAACAAGTCATTATTTCTTGTCTCAGTTCCCTAATCTGTAAAATGGGAACGCAACAGACTTTTCTTTCCTCTCTTTTACCTACTACTACGTTTGCCAGAAAAAAACCCCGTTCATCTTTGTTTTCTGGAACCACTTCAACATCTTTTGCAGGAACGGTTGGCCCACCATTTCAGCTTCTGTCCACCATTTCTTTATCATAGTTAGGCCCGCCACTTCCAGTGATTGAGGACTGGTCTATACTTGCAGCAGAATGAGGTTTGAGAATCTTTTCATCTGTAACATAGGTAATCTATGGAATTGCTCCCCCAGGATGGCCACCACATTGGAAGGCTTTAAGAGAGGATTATCCATCCCCCCCACCTCAATTAATTAGTATCCTGCTTTTCCAAAACACAAACATGCTCAAAGCGCCTTACAACAAAGAAAACAAGTAAGCATTTCAAAACCTAGCAACACAAAAAACAATTTCATAATAACACAGCAAAACAACACAATAGCAAATATAATAACACGCAAAAGCATTTCAGCAGTATGCTTTAACAACGTTTAGCAAAACAGCAAAAACAACCCTCTCGCGATGTTGCTCACAGTCCCTCTTCTTCAGCAGCTTCATATAAAGCTTTCAATGGTGTAGCTGAAAGCACCCATCCCATGATGTTGCTCACAAGATTAGACCAATTCTTGGTGGATAAGGCTATCAATGGATGAGAGTCACCATGGCTATGCTTTGCCTCCAGGGTCAGAGCCATATTTGCTCACCAGATCACCTGTTCTGATAGGGCTGGTGAGCAACAATATAGTGTGTGTGTGTGTGTGTGTGTGTGTGTGTGTGTGTGTGTGTGATGGAGCAGCAAAGATGGAACCCCAAAGTATACAAGTATGTCCTGTTTGGCCAGGCATTGCTTCTGGTATAATAGTGAACTGGCTACATGTGATTACAAATATGGGGGAAGACCCCAGCTGTTGAGTATTTGTAAGAGAGAGATTATACGTTGTGTTCATTTATGAAACTGGAACCTGGGATCTAATGCGGGTCTGAACTTCTTTCATAATACCACAAGGCAAATCTGAAGTTGGCAAAACGTGATTCATCATTATTGTGTCACCATGAAATACTGTTCCACATATCCCCCAAAATAAAAATAAAATGACTTTTTACTACAGACCAGCCATGTTTTTGAGAGCATGCCAGGAAACAATACTGTCAAAAACTGCCATGAAGTTGCCCAAAGCTTGATATATGAAGTGTGTTAAACCAAATTGATGACACTGTTATGGGAGATTAAAAGAAAAAACTCAATAATTCTCTTGTAATAAAGGGTTTGGATAAAATATTTTAGATTAGAAAACCTAATCCACATCAATTTACAGTATTTCTGGAATGTAAATTTTCTGACAATGCTATTCATGTCAGATGTGAGTCCTACCAAGTTCAGTGGGGCTTACTCCCAGGCAAATGAAAATAGGATTACAGCTATAGATATAACATTCTCATTTCCTCCCCTCCCCACTACATCAACCATGTGGGGGAAAATTGCATTTATTTAATTAATCAGCATAACAAGGGAGGAGCAAATGTTCCTATCAGCATCAAGGATTCTCTTCCAAATAGATTTTGATAGGTCTCCAAGGCAAGAGATCTATTAAGAATGCTATGAATGGAGGAGTCTGCCATGCTTGGTTTCACATTTTCCTAGTCTTAGATTCATATTTCCACATCAGTTTCCTTGAAGAGAAGGAGAGGTTTTCAAGAAAATTCATTTTAGTGAGCATTTCCTTCAATGAACAAACTTTCATAGGCATTTTTGCCTAATACGCACATTCTACAAGCATTTCTACCTAATAGAATGCACTTGATGCTCGGGTTCGAACCTGGAACCTTTTGCATGCAAAGCAGGTACTCTACCATTTTTGCTACATTCCTTGCCTAAATAAGTTCTACTTAAATGGAGCTTCTCTTAAAATTCAGAGTAGAGGATCTGGGCAAGTTGGAATGTCCATTTCTTCCACCTGCATAGCATTGCAGTTTCTGTTTTGTCTCACTCTTACAAGTTTCCAGAATCTAATGCTGCAAAAAGAAAAGGAGACTAATTTAAGATCAAATCCACCCTAAAAAGTTTTTTTCTTTAAAAAAAAAAATCAATCTCCTTCTTCACACCGGGAGCCCAAGGGAATAAAATGCTGGACATCATGGGTATTTTGCTACTACTTTTTGACGTATGTTCTGATGAAAAAGATCAATGGTTTTTCTCTCGGGGATGAAAGATTGCGAGGTCCAAATAGCCAGAAGTTTGTATGTCTATTATCTAATGGCAAACAGCACAGGAGTCAGCAATGAGCACATTTTCCCTGACAAAAAGTGACAAGCAGCCTCCTTGCCAACATATCGCTTTGCTCCTTCAGGTAATTCTAAAAAGGTAGAAGCAGAGTAAAATCACTGAATAAGGTAGCAGTCTTACAACCTGCCTGTTGATGTGCAAATGAGTCCCAGTTCAATGGGACTAACTCCAAGGCAAATGCGCATAGGATTGTAATCCCTAAAACCTGTGCTTAGACTCATTTTGCAGGGCCAGGAAGCAGGTCAATAGTGGGGAGTTGATGGGACACTGGATGGGCCCAGTGGCAGACCATGCACCATGGCTGGGTGCCTCCGATCTTCCTGATGATGTTAGACCACAACTCCCATCAGCGCCGACCACTGGCCATGCTGGAAGGGCTGAGACAAGTTGGAGTCCAACAATATCTGGAGGGCACCATCTTGGCTGCCCCTGCTATATAGCCCGTAATGCTGTTGAAAAAACTGTCTGTAACAATATTGTCACTGGAAAACCTCTTCCAACAAGCCCTTTAAGTAGAGATATTTCCCAGTCAGCATCTATATTGGAACTGCTTCTAATATGCTGTAAAGTTGTTTTAATTGTTGGTGTGTTTGCCATCTTGGGCTCTTTTGGGAGGAACAGCATGGTATAAATTTAATAAATACCAATACTAATAAATACAAGCAGAATATATTTTTTGATCAGAGAAATGTATGTGAGAGAGAAAGAGAGAATTTCCATTCCTTTATGGCAAATACACCCTGGGATTTGTGGATTCATTCTGGGGAAACCACAGTTTCCTCATTCCTGAAGCACACTTTGCATGCACATGGTTTAAGATTCAATCCTGAGCATCTGCAGTGAAATGGTTGGCTAGCAAGGGATAGAGAAGACTGCAACCTCAAGCCCCAGAGAGTTGCTGTTAGTCAGAGGAAAACATACTGGACTGGTAAGTAGACCAGAAGTATGCTGAGTCATGTGTTAATGAGTGGATAGTTTTGCAATCCAATGATCTCAAAATCTGGAGTTAGGTTTTAAAGTCCCCTGTTGCTATGGTGTTTGGAGAACATGGTTAAACCAAGATACTATGATGGCTACAAGTCATGACGGCTATATTACTTCCAGTATTCAGAGGCAGGTTACGTCCAAATACCAGTTGGGGGCAAGGTGGTACTTTGCTCATTTCCTACTTATGGGCTTCCTGTAGACCTCTGGATGGTCACTAATGAGGTCAGAAAACGGGACTAGATAGGCCTTTTGTTTTATCCAGCTGGGCTTTTCTTACGACCCTAAATTTCATGTTGCACAGCAGTGGCTATTGCTGCATCAGTATGTGGTGAAATATAACCAAAGGGATTCCAGCATTATGTTTTCACAGTAGCCAACCAGATGCCTATGGCAAGTTCAATCAAAACCAGAATGAGCTACCACAAGATGTAGCAATGGTGACCAACATGGATGGCATTAAAAGTGCGTTAGACAAATTCATGTTCATGGGCAATAAGGCTATCAACAGCTACCAGGCATGATGGCTGTGTACTGCCTCAGAGGTGGTGTGCCTATACAAGGGTCAGATGTGCAACCAACATACAAATGCACATTGTTTATGTAATTATTGTGAGTGCCTTAAAAGCAGGGAATTGAGGAATATATATTCTTCTGTTTTCTTCCGTAAGCATGGAATAATGGGCTCAGGCATGAAGCAAGTGTGCTACCTTGCCTTTATTGAATTTATTTTGAGTGTACACCATGCTCACTTTATCTCTCTGTGGCAATAAAAAATCCCATTAAAAATAAACAACCACCCCACCAAATACAATTACTTGAGACATAGATACTGGGCCCCATGCACACCTTTATTGAATAAGCTGGCAGACAAGAGCCAGGAGGGAACACTGTTTGGCGAGTCAAACTTCCATTCTGCTAAATCTGGAAAATGCAGGAGCCCATAAGGAGCGAAATTCTCATTATCATTTCCGGTAAGATAATGTGCTCGTTGGGGACTCATGAATGGACTTATACATGTGTGTGTGTTATCCAGTTAAAATGTGAGAGCTGAGCTGTTGGCCCCTGCCTGAACCCTGCTGAGTAAAGAAAAGAAAGTAATAACAAGTAATACGCCACCTATTTTGTTTGTTTCTTTTCCATCCCAGTCATAAACACACTATGTGGAAGTAAAGGGTAAAAAGCAAAAAGTGAACTTTCTGGTTCTATGGGCCAGATCCTTTTCAGGGTTTACTGTTGTGGGACAAAATTGGCTACTGGACAGGACATTACAAGTGACTGGGTGCTTTGAAGCCCTGGAGTCAGGACAGCAAAACACCACAAACAGCCAATCCAGCAGGTTTTGACTTAATTGATGGGCAGTAGCAGCAAAGACTGCTTTCCCTTGACAGTGCACAAGTAGGAGCAACATTTTAAGGCTTCTGATTGGGCCTTGGCAGCCATCTCTCTCTCTTTCCCACACCTGATATTGTGTATGACATCAAGGGCTGCAGTTAAGAGAAACAAATTTGAACCCCTTTTGGGTGAGGTTTGACCCACAGGCTGGAGGGTCTCCACCCTGGTATATAGCAATATATCTGCGCTGCGGTCTGCCACAGGCCAAAGTTGTATGTCCATACAAAATATGCATCTGCTGGGGCAGATCAGTGGCTCAGCCAGCTAAGCATGAGACTTGCTAGCACATTACACTGAACACAGGTGCATGAGTCCTCTCTGCAAGTGTTTGTGTGAAAGAGTGCCCCCTTGTTGATTTGTACAGCAGCACTATTTTGTACATGCTACACTGAATGAGTGTACAAGCTGTGTCCCTGCGTCTACAATAGTTGAGCAGTACAAATTGTACAGTCTTTCACACAAACATTGTACATGTGTAAAGACAGATTGTAAACACTGTTCAGTGCAATGTGTGAATAAGCCTATAGGCAGAGGCACCAGTTAGGGGAGCCAAAGGACTCTGCCCCCCTGAAATTTTCAAGGAGGGGACCAGGCCCCCTCAATATGCCACAGTGATTTGTTCACACTGTGCACATCTGCTGTGTGGTGTGCTCACGCCACACGTGCATGCAAGCCATGCACCGTGCATGCAACACATCAGCACATTGTACGGCATGCACACATGATGTGAGGACATCACATGTCAATGGCCGGTGCACCTACCTGTCCACTCACTGAATGTTACACATGAGTCTAAAGCCCAAGTATCTGCCTATACCAGGCATGGCCAAACCTGGCCCTCCAGATGTTTTGGGACTACAATTCCCAACATCCCTGACCACTGGTCCTGTTAGCTAGGGATGATGGGAGTTGTGGCCCCAAAATATCTGGAGGGCCAAGTTTGGCCATGCCTGGCCTAAACAGATTGCACATTCATGAAACTTAATATGGGAGTAGCCCTAGTGCTGACACTAGCTGCTAGCAGACCTTCTTAACCATACCTGGACCCTGAGCCTGGGACTTTCTGCATCATTGCCACTTTCCCCACAGCTGGATGGCATACTGTACTGCCTGAAAGGATCACGTAGGACCACCAGAATAGTGTGTATACTTCCCATGCCAATGCCCTCTGTTAAGGCAGCTGACATGACTGACAACCTCACATCATTCATCAACTCCTATGCTTGCTCCGTGATGCGAGATCCAGTTCGAAGGGTGAGCCAACAAAACACAAGAACCGACATATTTTTCTTATTGTGATCAGCATTAGCTATTGATGGCGGTTGCTAATATGGCATGTGAGAGAAAAGGCAACCTGCTAATGGTGGTCCATATTTACAGGCAACAAACCTTCCTTCTGCGGAACTGAAAGCTACATCCCGAATTAAGTAGACCAGGTAGCTGTAGTTAGCTCTGTTTACGGCCGATTGCCTCTCTTGATCTCGGCAGAGATAAAGCTGCCTATGGGCTCCATTGTACCTTTTATTTCCCTCTTACAGAAGTGGAAGTGAACCTCAGTAAAGGTCAAGCTCAAGGTCAAGATGGAGGTCACTGGTCAAGCTGTGAGTCGTCCAGTCCCCTTTCCAGCACCACTTAATCTTGCTAGCCTGTGGATAAATAGAGTTCTTCAGTTTCTACCCTTAACCACCCTCTTCCCTTCACAATCAACAGACAAGCACAAGCAATTTACTGCTGTGATCACTTCAGAGATATGTTCCAAAAGGCTCAACCTAAGTATGGTGTGGAACGGGGGGTGGGGTGGGGGATAAAATTTGGCTACTGAGAACTTCAGTGCTTTTGAAAGAAAAGTGTTGTACCAAATCAGCAGTTACCCATTAAAAGATCATTTATTTAAGAGGTATACAGGAAACCTACTGGTTTTATAGCCTGCCTTTTAAAAAAAGTAATAGTAAACACAAACATTTCCTTCCTACCTTAAACAATAGGTTATTGAGGCATTTAATTTAGTTTAATGTTAGATATGATCAGCATTGTGTTCAAGTATTCTACCTTCGGTGAGCCAGGGGCCAATTCTTTCTGCTCCCCCTTCCTCACTCAGATTGATGGAGAACCTCCTGCCAATTTCAATAAACACAGGTTTTGATCCTAAACACAAATAGAAATTTCTCAGTTGTCCTCGATGCACTATAAAAATACAAATCATACAACAACTGCCATAAAAACCATCCGCTGTGTCAGGTTATGTAAGTATATAATCAAAGTCGAGAGTTTGGGGCAATAAAACCGTCAAGCTGTTTTGCTTAAAGGAAATGCAAGTGGGGGGAAGAAACAAAGTAACTTACGTTGAAAATAATAATATGATCTCAAGTAAGTCAGTTTCCCATCGCCTTTCTTAACCGTATGAAATTAAAAGCCATGACAAATAATGCCTGTTGCCTTTAAACAAGCCTCTTAACCACACCAATCATGATGATGCTATTGTTCAGCATTAAATCCAAGCGTTGCTGCAGAGTTTTCTTTAAGTGGATTTAATAATTGTAATGCTGCCCAAGACTGCCCTATAATTCAGGTTCCATAGACATTTGGACGTTTAGAACATGGCTGCTCTATAACCATATTCAGAGGAAACTATTGAAATACTTCCAACTTACACCCTTTCTTTTCAGTCCCCCAAGCACCATAAAGGTAAAGGACCCCTGATGGTTAAGTCCAGTCACAGACGACTCTGGGGTTGCAGCGCTCATCTCACTTTACAGGCTGAGGGAGCTGATGTTTGTCCGCAGACAGTTTTTCCGGGTCATGTGGCCAGCATGACTAAGCTGCTTCTGGTGAAACCAGAGTAGCACACGGAAACACCATTTACCTTCCCACCGGAGCGGTACCTATTTATCTACTTTTGGGTGTGCTTTTGGGTGTGCTTTCGAACACACTTTTGGGTGTGCTTTCGAACACACTTTTGGGTGTGCTTTCGAACTGCTAGGTTGACAGGAGCTGGGACTGAGCAACGGGAGCTCACCCTGTCGTGGGGATTTGAACCTCCGACCTTCTGATCGGCAAGCCCAAGAGGCTCAGTGGTTTAGACCACAGCGCCACCCGCATCCCCAGGCTGCTATCCATAGCTAGTCTCAATTCAGCTTCCACAGCAGGGGTGGGTAATTGGATCTGGCCTGTTCCTTGGATCCTTATCTCCCCTCAATCCATGCAGGCCCAGTTTATTTTATTTTATTTTATTTTATTTCTATCCCTCCCTATACCCGAAGGTCTCAGGGCGGTTCACATAAAGGATCACATACATAAAATTTGACAGGTGCATGGGCCTGCCCACTTGTCAAGTACCTGATGTCAGGTGGCCAATGATCAGCTGATTGTCAGGACTTCAAAGCCCTGCACAGGGCTCCCTGAAAGCACCAATGCCATGAACTGGCAGGACAGTAGGGAAGAGAAGATGATCCTGGCAAGTGTCATGGTCTTGTGCTGCCAGTCACAGCAGAGCTCAGTGGAGGAAGAAGGCAGCCAACCAGCCGAGTCTCGGGGGGGGGGTACTTGCCAGGAGGCAGAGTCCATAAGCAAGGTTCAGTCCAGTCCTAAGGTCAGGTGTATAGTCAGACAATCCAGGGGTCAAGAAAGCCGAGGGCCCAAGGTCATGAGAAGCAAGAAGCAGCAAGGTCTGACCAGAAACGATGAATGTTGTTTCCAGCAACTGATTGAGGCTGGAAATCCTGCTTAAGGAAGCTGGAGCCAGCTAGTTCTCATCAGGAGCAAGAAGGCAGATCAGCAGGAGGTGGAGTCACTTTGCCTGCTGCTCCTTCAGGCTGCTGCTCAGCAGGTGAAGCCGACTCCTGGCCCATGACAGCCAGGGATGTAGCCATGACTGGAACACTGGACAAGCAGGGGATGGGGGGAGTACACACTGGATGAGGGAATGGGGATCAGTGCACAGGAACCAGACCAGTACCCGGAGGGGCCCCTGTCTCCCTGAACGTGGCAGACTCTGAGGCGTAAGGAGGTATGCTCTAGGAGGCTGAGGCAGCCAAGGACCCCCAGCTCTGCTCACTAGCTGGTCAGGTGGGGCTCGTTAGCTCTGGGAGGAGGTGTGTGATTTGTCAGCAGGAGTCGGCCGAGGACAGGTGAGGGGCACATGCCTCGTCAAGCCCAGATGCTGCAATTAGCATGCAAAGTATTAAAGGGAAACAGAGCTGAGGTGCTGTGTCTTCCTGTATTGGTTAGACCATAGCTTGGATGTTCCAGGGAGCTCTTCAGGACTGCTTGTATGTTATTGACCTCCACGTGTCCTGACTCCTGGATCAGCAGCAGAGCCAGGAACCTGGCCTAAATGGACTTCGGGCCTGTTAGTCTGCCAGACTATGTGCTAACATCTGCTGTGGAATTGTGTACACCAGCAGGAGCTACTGCTAGATGCCCCTTGGTTCAGGCCAACCGACAATCAGGTGAGTCTATAATTCTGGGATTTTAAAGCAATTTTTGAGCATCAACATTGATTGGAATTGTCATGAGAAACCAATCCCATGCAAGCTTCTAGTGATACTGAAAAGCACTGTACTGCATTGATGAGGTGAATACATTGTCCTTTGTAATTGTTTAAGTTTCTATTGAATAGTGTTCCTTCAAAAGTAATGAATGGGTAGCCATGCGAGAGTGTGATAAACAGGAAACTGTTGTTGTTGTTTTAGATGTTGGTGCGGTCATCAAATGATCCGCATGCAAATGTGAAGTAGCCTAGAGTCCGCCTGTGCCTCAGTCATTCCAGAATAGTAGCTGCTTCTCTTGCCAAATGGGTCAGGAGGCAGGAAGCTGAGAAATGGGGCACTAGTTGTGAAGATGAAGGTTGATTGCTCATTGTTTTGGCCTTGAATTAAAACAGACCTGATTCAGGGGCTTCAGGTGGAAGCCAGTCTGGTATAATGAGCGGAGTACAACTCCTGATTTAGCCTTGAAATTCAATTGTTTTATGTTGAGCCAGGCAGCCGAACCTACCTAACAGAGGTGTCAGAATAAAATGGCTGTGGTGGTTTCTGTGAGGTATAAAGGTTGTACCTCAGGTTAAGAACTTAATTCGTTCTGGAGGTCCGTTCTTAACCCAAAACTGTTCTTAACCTGAGGCACCACTTTAGCTAATGGGGCCTCCCACTGCCGCTGTGCGATTTCTGTTTTCATCCTGAAGCAAAGTTCTTAACCCGAGGTACTATTTCTGGGTTAGTGGAGTCTGTAACCTGAAGCATCTGTAACCCGAAGCGTCTGTAACCCGAGGTACCACTGTACACTGCCACAATCAATGCTGGATAAGTATAGGGGGTAAACAAATATGCAATGAATAAATTATTAAATAAATTATGCAATAAATATATAAATTCAGCTTTAGAAACTTGGCAAAAACAAAATAAAAAGGGGTCAAAAAGGGGGCTGGTGTCTGGAGGAGAAAGACTTTGGCAATCCCACTCACCACTAAATTCAATGTGCTTTGACTATATGCCATTTTGGCTTTACCCATGATC
>JAWWNH010000011.1:17060000-17077500 GCA_034641385.1 Darevskia mixta
GGTTAAATCACATGTTATGAAGGCATTAGGAGCAGGGAGATCTGCCCCTAATCCAGCTTCATTCATGGAAATCAACATCTTCACTAAGTCCATGCCTTCATCTACAGCAGGGATGAGGCACCTATGGTCCTCTGGATGTTGTAGCTCTCTTATCGGCTCCAGTCAACATATGAAGAGTTCCTCATCCCTGGTCTCTAGCATCTAGTACTCTTCTCTCCGTGTCTCCAACCCTCATGAAATTCTGTTGAGTGTGCCTTCCATAGCCAAGGCTTCACATTCGGTAAGGTTGACCACTAGGATTCAAAGTCTTATTCTGCTATGAATTAATATTCAAAGCTGTCTAGACTCTGGAAGGTTTCAAGATGAATATCTGCTCTCCCTATTGAATCTAAAACCTGGGGAAGGTAACAATGGGCTTCATCCAACACATCAAATTGAATAGAGCAGGAGGATTGGGAGAAAAGGAAGAATTGCTTGCTAACTAGAAACAAATCTGTCTGGTAGTCAGATGTGGTGTTTCTGAAGTGTCCAGGTGAATTGGTGTTGTCTACCAGCACATATTCCAACCATTATCTCTGTCTCTCTCCTATTGCTACAAACTGCAAGGCAGAGACAAATGGCTGGCATACACATGCTTTCTCCAGCTGGCTTTAGGTATAAAACTTTCTGACAAGCAGTAGCAGTAAAGGGACTAAACAAGCCCTGGAGATGAACTTACGGCCTGTCAGATCTGTCCCTACCAAGATAGCTTTTAATATTTTTTTTTGCTTTAATTTAAACTAAAAACAACACGGAATGGTGGGCTGCTGAGATCATCTGTCACACCATCTGTGGTTTCTTAGCTGGTCCTGAACTGGAGCTAGCTAGGATCTGCTGCTGAATTGCAGTGGAGGATTTTATTAATACATCCTTCATTTATATAATACCTTTCATCCATACGGGTCCCAGAGCTCTTATATAACCATCAGGTTTGATACAGCGATCTTAAAAGAAAGAGAGGGAAAAACCTTTTGTCCTATTAATGAAGAGCTTCAAAGCTGTACATCTTGAGACTGTTTCTTTCTTTGTTTTAGCGTCTTTAGATGCTTGTCCTCCATCTATACTCCCTAGAACATTTGTAGAGGCAGACAAGATCTGGAACGGGCACATACCATGAGTTATGAGATTCATGTCTACCACCTATGGAGCTCCATGGCTGAAGAACTGAAGATCTGAAGCACCTTCAGAAGGTCCCAGGTTTCACCCCTGGTACTCTCACATCAAAACATATAGGGGCAGGTTATATAAAAGATATTTGCTTATGATCTGCCTAATAATGTTATTTATCTATGGATATATTACAGTTCTATCCCATCCTTCATCCTGAAGGAGCCTAAGGCAGCAAACAACCAAGCAGTAAAATAACACAATTTAAAATAGAATGAAAACATGCATTTAAAAGCATCTTAATAAGATCTATTAATTTCAAGGTTGCCGGGAACAGTCCCTTTCTGTCATCAAGGAGCCAAGGTGAACAGAATGTTGTTGTTGTTGTTGTTTTAACCTCATTGAAAATGTTAATAGACTACAGACACACGTCACCAGGGAGGGCATTCCACAAATGGGGAACTGCCACCAGTAATGCCCTCCTTGGTTCAGTGCCAACCAGGCAACACCCTGCCAGTCATAGGACCTGATTGGGTTGATATTGGAGGAGGTGCTCTTTTGGGTACATGGGTGGTTGTGAGTCGAGGCCCCGCCCCCGCTTGGAGATAAAATAATACACATGGACACAAGTATTTACGTTAATGGGTTAAGAAGGCCACAACTTTACTGGTTACAGAATGTCAGTGGTATTGGCGTAGGCATTGGATTGGACAGACTATACTTGACTCCTGCCCGCTCTGCCGGGAGTCACACAAGGGTTAACAACCAGTAGCGGGAGCTTGTTGATGCAAATCAAGCTTTCCCCTAGAGTCACCGGGGGTCGAGCCATGGCCCTAGCCACCACCAGGGCATTGGACTGGAACCACGACCGCCGGATTCCTTTAACGGAATACCCTTCAAGGGGAGGGGTAGGTGATGGCCACAACCTCCCCTCTGACACACAACACGTTTTCCAATGCCTAACCGCCAAACCTTACAAAGTTGTGATGATTTGCTATGAGGTAGGCGAAAAACCAAGTGGCTGGTGCCAATCTGCCAAGTGGTGGCCCCCTGGTCAACCAAGGCGACCAACCAAAGTCCATAGCAAGGTCAAGAAACGAAGGAAAAAACCTAAGGGAGGGTGGGTGGGTGATCCGAGGAAGCCAGGAACAAGAAGGGAGAGTCCGTGTGCCTGCGGTAGTTCAAATACAGCTAAGCCACGCCCCCACCCAGCCGTATAGGCTGGCTGGCGAGCATGATGCAGCCACAGGACTCAGTGAGGAAGGGGCCTGAGTTACGCCCCCTGCGAGCGTGGGAAGCGATTCCTGCTCACAACACCTTCCCTCCGTGAAGAGGAGAGGCCTTTCCAAGTCATTTAGGGATCTATTTGCTAGTAATAGCACTTTGAAATGGGCCTGGTAGTTCACTGGCAGCCAGTGCAACACTTCCAGGACCAGTGACATACAGTCTCACCAGGCTGTTCCACCCACCAACCCATTTTTGTACTAGCTGCAGCCTCCAGACTATCTTCCATGGCAGCACCACATAGAGTTCATTGCGGTATTCTAAGTAGGTCAGTAGAGCATAGGCAACTGAGGCCAAGGTCTTTGACATCATCCACTGGGAATTATTCTACAGCTACCCCAACTCTGGGTTGTTTTAGTATATTGCAGTTCAGTGCTTATTTGGCACCTGCATAGCACATTTTTATTTAGGCAAGCCTATTTTATTTATTTCCTGCCTTTTCCTCAGAACTGGGACTCAAGGTGGCTTACAGAAATTAAAGCAAACACAAATAAAGCACAGAAAGTTAAAAACTTATAAAAGGTGATGGTTTATAAGTAATTATAAAATAATTTATTATTATTATTATTATTATACACAACACAATTATGTTGACATGTTTTAATTTTTTACTGTTAATTTTAATTAGCTTTAAATGTTTTAAAATGTTAACACTTTGAGGTTTTGCTACTCTCGTGAAGTACATAAATTTTGTTCCATATATATGGAACAAAATATATATTCCATATATATATATATATATATATATATATATATATATATATATATGTATGTATCACACATGGGCATGCACATACATACATAGAACCATATTGTGACTATGTGCACATGAGCATAGTCACTGTTCTTCAACATGCTCAACTATCTCCTTACAAATTAAACCGTCTGCTTTGAGCCCCTACCCCTTAGTAGATATGGTGAACAATGGGTTCTTACTTTTTCTGACATCCTTATACAGTATTTGAAAACTTCAAGCGCATTGTGTGTTGTTGTTCTGAATAATAAAAAAGCACCTTCAGGCTTCTGTGTTCTGCTCAGCTGGCACCAAAAGTGGCAAAAATTACATCCAAAGCTTAATCCTGATCCGACAGGAGTGGATGTGTGGCACAGAAGGACTTGAATTTTCCAAGTAAGCATGACTGGAAAAACTGCCAAAGAGGGGGAAATGGACAGGAACAGGATGGATACACTATTTTAGCTTCCCTTCCTCAAAGTACTGTGATTGAAGATGCCTGTTAAATGATTTCATCTGATTAGGTAGCCAAACCTGTCAGTCATACAAGAGCTTTCCTTGCCCTTTCTCCTCCTCCTCCTCCTGGCATTTTCCATATATGGCAAGCTTGAGGTGAAGGATTTTAGTTTTTGCAGACCCATTGGGTTGCATGTTCCATTGGTGCAAGAATGTCTCCTTGTGCAACAGAATGTCCTCCCCGTCTCCTCTCCCAAATGCTGCAAAGCACATATGGGGAAGACAATTTCAAGGGTGGTAAATGCCGTTGGTAAAGTTGAAGGCCCAGTAAGGAGGGGTCTGGAGAGAAACCAATTAGCATGCGTATATCCTTCCTTATTTGTATAATGCTAATAATTAGCACAATCCGTAAATATTGACTTAGATGCTGCCGAGTCTCCTTCTTCTTGTCCCCCTAGATTGGAAACTGGCAATATAAAATGTCTAAGATTCAGCTGTAATTGAGGTTTGCTGGAGAGAGGTTTCTCACTCTTGTCCTAAACATACATGCATAATGTGGATAATCTGTAGCATTCAGTGTGTGTGATTTAAACATTGCGTTGATGTTTAAAGGGGAGGACAGCTGATGCATGTGATACTGTGATATAGCATCAGTGTCACCGCTATAGGAAAGCTGAGTTAACGACTGGAGTGCAGTTGTGCTTTTTTTGCTGGAAGAACGCTAGCATGCTGCTGTATCCATGCTGAGATGAAGTAGCTGGGCCTGGATGTGTATCATTAAAGCAGACCCAAGAGGCACTCTCTGAGCCAGCTGCTTAGCCCCTAAAACATATGTCATACCCTTCAGCAGTTCATCAGTACAAAAAAAGGGCTTCCATCTCACAGTACTTGACCTTGTTAGCCTCACAGGTGTCAATGATATTTTTGACAGAGGCTGCGGCTCAGATATGCACATTACAATCGGCTGAAAGGAGCGTGGGCTCCTTTGCAGTGCAATTGCCGCACAAACCCCACTTCCTTTGATAGGCTTCCCAGCGATCAGAGAATTCCTGTAGCGGCAGATGGGCTAATGGAAGGTTACGGTCTTTCAGGACACAATGGATGAAGGAGAGAGAAGAGCACAGATTGCTCAATAGCTTAGTTCTCTAGGCACTGGAGGAGAATAATAATAATAATAATAATAATAATAATAATAATAATAATAATAATTAATATACAGTGATCCCTCGACTTACAAATGCCCCGACTTCCGTATTTTTCGAGTTACGAGGGATCAAAGCGGCCGCCGCTTCCGAATTTTTTCGACTTCCAATCGGAAGCCGCAGCCGCTTTAGATAGGGTTTTTTCGACTTGCGAAGGTTTTTTCGAGCTACGGATGCGTTCTCCAACGCATTCTTATGGGGACTCGACTTTCGATTTTTTCGAGTTTCGACGCTACCGTCGGAACAGATTACATTCATAAGTCGAGGGTCCGCTGTAATACCCCACCCATCAGACTGGGTTGCTCCAGCCACTCTGGGCAGCTTCCAACATATATAAAAACATAACAAAATTTCAAACATTTTGAAACTTCCCTATACAGGGCTGTCTTCAGATGTCTGCTAAAGGTTGTATAGTCACTTATCTCCTTGACACCTGATGGGAGGGGCATTTTCTGCCACTCCACTCCCACCTCTCCATCCTCCAAAAGACTTTACTGAGATGGATTTGACATGAGGAGTTCAGGGTTCCCGAAGACTCAAGAGAGAGAGGCTCTGCAGGAAAGGGAAGGCAGGCAGCAGTAGGGAGGAGGTTTCAGGAAAGTTGTATTGGATACAGCCCTTTATCACTGTTCTAAGATACCAGCACCATGTTGGAGACTTTTCATAGGCCGGGACAATAGGAATGTTTGAAGATCATAGAATTGTAGAGTTGAAAGGGACCCAAGGGTCATATACTCCAACTCCCTGCAATGCAGGAATTTCAGCTAAAGTATCCATGACAGATGACCATCCAACCTTGGCTTAAAAGATGGGCATGGGGCTGAATCTACCGCTCCCTCAGATCTGCAAACCCATCAAGTTTCACAGTTAGGCTGACTCTGGTGGTGTGGGGGAAATTCCCCTTGGGGGTTCAAGCACAGAGGCTCACACCAAAGTCAATCTGTCGGCTTTATTCAGCAATGCAGTACCAGACAAAGAGCTTTTCCATTAGGACACACACTATATAGACAACTATATGTCACCCTAGCTGTTGATCCTCTACCCAACCACTTTTTGCCACCACAGCACTTCACCATCTCTCATCCAAGCACACACCATGAAATGCAGCAAAAATGGGTTGAGTAAGTTGTATGTGCCAGAACCCTCCTTGTACCCTGTATGGAGTTGTTTTCCACTTTAACAGTCAGCTGTTGGTTTCCCCTTTAACTGATTCTTACCAGCCTTATGGTCAGGTCTCATTTTTGCTTATGTGACACTGGCCTCATTAACAATGGGCCTAACAATAATTCCACCTCAGCAGTTAAGGGCCATTTTGTGGAAACCAAACTACTGGCCTTTTGTGGAGGCAGGATCTGTGGTATCTATTTTGATTTGTTATTTGGGTCCATGTTATAGCTATATTCTTTCCCCCTAAATTATGAGTGATCCTAAACAACAGATAATGCTTCATGTTTAGTTCCTTGTGTGCACATTGCAGAGTTCCTCCTCCTCCTCTGGGAGCCTACATGCTGACACAGCACCCGTTTCCTGGCCTAATTTTATAAACTGTTCAGCCGTGCCGTTATTCACTGTTTTCTTTTAATTATGTATTCTTGTTAACCTCTTTCCCCATTCAAAGTTGCTGATTGTGATTGACATCGAGTATTAATTAAGGCATATAATTTATGACACTAGAGATTGAAATTAATAAGTGACAATACAATTACATGGCTTGCCTAATTGTCCTTCAGTACTATAGAGATTGACACTTTTGGCCGCATTCAAAGTTAAAAGCTCTCTCTCAGGCAATGCAGCTGAGTGCAATCACAAACAAATGGAAAGTAAACAGCCCTTTGTAAGGAGCAGACTTTCCGGGGAAATATTATATTTGCTGTGTCTTTGATTTTATCAGATGGCTTAATCTGCATCCTCGGGTCAATTTCAAAATTAAATTTAGGAGATAACATTCCATTTGTTGTAATTGCTGATCTTCCTAATTGATTTCCCCCCTATTCTGCTATTAAGATCCTAAATACCAGTAGTGATTATACCAATATTATTTTAGGATGATTATGCGATTACTGAGAATTTCTTTCTGCATCGTTTTACACAGCTACCCAAAGAGCAATATCTGTGTGCGCATGCATTACAAAAAATTCTTTTGCGTGAGATTGGGAACGGGAAATGTCAGGCTGGTTACGTTTTCACAAGGGGTAGTTGTGATTATGACTTGCAGTACATTCCTATACATGCATCTACTCAGAAGAAATTCTCATTGATTTCCATGTGACTTGCTCCTAGGTATGAAAATTATCAGAGTGAGGCTGTAAGGGGAAATTGTAATAGCTGTTCATTAAGAATGATGCATGTTGTGAGCAGAGGGGATCAGAAAAACTGTCGGATCAAAACAAAGGCCTACCTAGTCCAGCATCCTGTTTGCCTAAGGGAAGTCCACAAGAAGGACATGATCTCAGCAGGTTCTCCCCATGATGCTGAAGATACCATAAAGGCATAATGATTTAGTGACCATTGAAAACAATCTCTTCCGTGAATCTGTTTCAAGCCATCTGACTGGTGGCCATTAGCACACCTTCTGGTTAGGCATGGCGGAGGACTTCAGTGTCCTATTCCTCATCCAATTGAGACAGCTGTTTCTCTCTCTTACCAGGTCAATACTTTGGGGCAAGGGCAACAGAAGTCCAGAGTAGTGGGTTCTTTGGAAGAGTTGGGATCAAATACTTGCACAGGCTTTGTGCCACTGTGTGCCATTCACTTGTATGACCTGCAAAAGCCCATCCAGTTTCAGGGATGTTTGTGCACCCCTTGTCCCAACTGCAAGAGTATTTCCATCTGCCCCAACCCAGTTGAGGCTTGCCCAGGAGCTTGTAGCCATCAGCTATCAAAGTATATTCAGCAACCACTTTTTGGCATCAATATTTTCAGAAGACTTAAGAAAATGTTGCTGCCATATCCAAAGACTCTGTTTGCAAGTGAGCAATGTTTAACAGCAGAAGCACATTGACATGCTAGAGCTCTCATTTTTACTCCCTGTTATTGGGTGCATTTGAAAAGAGCTTAGGGATGACCCAAGAAGTGAGCCTGATCACATGGAGCATTCTCAGAGTTGTGCTGCAAATTCCTTGGCTACTGCTGCTAGTACAGGCCTGGGAATTCTCTATGCAAGAGCACACATCAAAACACAGAAGTATTATTGGGCAGCCTGGATGTGGTGTGAAACAGTCCCAAGGCCCAAACTAGAAGTGATGCTAAACACACCATTGAGGTCACATCAGTGTCTTTTTAAAAAAATTAAAAGCAAAAATGAAGGATCCCTGATTTTGTTAGGATTTCAGCATGCACAAAAGAGATTTAACTCTTTCCTCCTTCATTGAAATCCCAGTGATAATAACACACACACCGACACACCGACACATACCTGCTATTTGCCACAGTATCTATGTGGGGTTTATTTTCTGTTTGGTTGTATGTTGCTTTTGGTTGCCCTGGGCAAGATAAAACAAGTAACATTTCTTTTTAACATAACAACAGCAACAACAGGCACAGGGGCAAATATTCATTGGGACCATGACAATGGAGGCAAGAGTTAAACCTCCTCTGCCTACACACCATGTTCCTGATTTAAAATCACCTTCTCTCCACATCTGCTATTTACTTTTTTAAATAAAATAATGTGTATCGTAGTGTTCCGTGTATAAGACAAGGTTTTTTTATGTTAAAATAATGATTAAAAATTTGGGTTGTCTTATACACGGAAAGTGCTGAGTGGGGATTGGTTGCTCTCACAAGCGGATGATTCGTTGCTGTGGCAAGGGTTTTCATCAATTGGCTGCTGCTGTGGAAATTGGGTGGGCTATTGGCAGCTGCTGGCTGCGAGCGGTCAGATGATTGGTGGCTTCTTTGTCGCAAGCGATAGGAAGCATTGGTCAGACAGGTGAGTGATTTTTGACAAACCCCACCCAAAGAAAAATGCTCAACAAGTCTGGACACCCCCCCCATTTTCTCAATATTGAGTCCCTCAAAATAGGGGGTGTCTTATACACTGGGGCAAAAGGGATGCGGGTGGCGCTGTGGGTTAAACCACAGAGCCTAGGGCTTGCTGATCAGAAGGTTGGTGGTTTGAATCCCCGCGATGGGGTGAGCTCTCGTTGCTTGGTCCCAGCTCCTGTCAATCTAGCAGTTCGAAAGCATGTCAAAGTGTAAGTAGATAAATAGGTACCGCTGCAGCGGGAAGGTAAACGGCATTTCCGTGTGCTGCTCTGGTTCGCCAGAAGCGGCTTAGCCATGCTGGCCACATGACCTGGAAGCTGTACGCCGGCTCCCTCGACCAATAATGCGAGATGAGCGCCACAACTCCAGAGTCGGTCACGACTGGACCTAATGGTCAGGGGTCCCTTTACCTTTATACACCAGGGCATGTTATACACAGAAAAATATGGTAAGTTCCATAGACTCATTTAGTGTCACACTTAAAGAGGACATGGCCTGCTGGAGAGGGCATAGGGTTGTACCCACTTTATCAATGGCTGCTAACCATGTTGCCTATGTTCTATCTACCTCCATCATCAGAGGCAGTAGGCCCCTGAATATCAGTTGCTGAGAATCACAAGTGGCAGAGTGCTGCCGTACTCCGGTCTTGGTTTGGGGTTTCCTGAGGGCATCTGGTTGGCCACTGTGAGAACAGGATCCTGGACTCAATGGGCCACTGGCCTGATCCAGCAGGTTCTTCTCACATTTTCTGGAGACAGAAGCAGGAGACTTCCACAGCAAACCTGTTGCCGGTGGCTTGTGAGCGGCTCTCTTTTCCCATTTTTCTTTGCCGTCGGTATGGTTGCACGATGTCTACAGGTCACTTGTTGGAACAATTTTTGCCACCACTGCAGCTGCTGCTCCCCGTCTTCACACAGGAATAAAAAATAATCAACATGCAGGATGTGAACATTCATGTGGTATGGCTTTTCATTTTTAATGGAAACAGCAGAGATCAATAAAGCCCAGAAGAAGAAGGTAACAGCTCTAAGCAGCCTTGTACCGAGGCTGTAATCCTGATGAATAATGTTGCTGTCATAACAGCAGGGATAATTTAATGCTGACACTTAGCAGCATGATAAATAGCTTGTCAGACATAGGCAGTGACAGAGTCAAGTGAAACTGCCCATGACAAGTTCTGAAATATTAATCTTCTACTAGACTGTGACTGTGCTGATGGGGTAGCAGTGTATGGAAGACCAGGAGGGGAGACACTTAGTAATATAAACAAATGTACTTTTAAAGCAGAATGCTTTTATCGCTTAAAGATCCCTGCCTCTAGAAGTACCACTGCTCACATTTTCTTCTGCAGAAGAACGTCAACTTATTCACTGCCATAAACTTTGGACCAAACTCTTGCTTACATTGGTGTCATTATTAGTATGTTTTGGGCATGTCATTCCAGCTATGCAAAAGGATTTGCAAATGTTACATCAGCCATGGAGCTTCCAAATAAACTCAGGAGATCCACTTCTCATACTTCTCTCTCTCTCTCTCTCTCTCTCTCTCTCTCTCTCTCTCTCTGTGTGTGTGTGTGTGTGTGTGTGTGTGTGTTGGAAGGGACCCTGAGGGTCATCTAGCCCAACCCCCAATGCAGGAATATCAGCTAGATCATACATGACAGGTGGCCATTCAACCTCTGCTTAAAAACATCCAAGGAAGGAGAGTCTATCGCCTCCTGAGGGAGACTGTTCCAATGGCTTGTCAGATATTAGGGTGTTGTGCAGAATAATATTTAAAATGACCCCACATACATAAATCAGTCATGATGATTATTATTATTATTTAATATTAATTTATTTTAAAAATCATTTTAAAAAGTCAAAAGAATTATAATGGCATAAGAAGACAAGAAAAGTTTTGACCTGGCACCAAAAATATAAGGAAGTTGGTGCCAGTAATGTATTAGGTGTTGCACAGTTGGGGCACTGTGACAGAGATGTCTCTCCCTCAGTGATGTGTAATGTTTATAAGGTATTTTAAGCAGCACCTCCTCAGCAGATCTTAAGAGGTGGAGAACTCCAACGGAGCAATAACATTGTTTAGAGACTGGAAAAACAAGAAACCACGAGAAAACCCAAATTTACATCTTTGCCACTTTTAAGTTCAATTCTCCACATTTCCACATCAGTTTGTCAAAAAGTTTTCTGAGTCTTCTTGAAAATTCACCAACATTTTAATGTGAATTTCTCCCAATATGCACAGTTTTGTGTGCAATTCTGCCAACCATACACATTTCTAAAAGAATTTTCCCCTACCTAATATGCATTATATTCATTAAACGTTTATACATTAGGTTCAATAACATATCCACACCTGACACTAGCACATACATTTTTGTAACATTACTTGATTGGAAAACTGAATTGCAAAATTCAGAGAAGTGCAGATTTAGAAGAATGGTTGTGTTTCAGTCTACATAGTGTTTGGCAAAGTGCAAATTAGATAGGTTCACCTTTAAATGCAAATTGAATTGAATTTCTCCCTTATGACTAAAAGGTCCCCCACATGGATTGAGCCGGCTGCCCATGAGAAAAATCAACGTTATATGAACTGGGATTTATTTATGTTGCACAAGGAAGAACAACATTGATTTAGGATGTGTTGTGTTGTTGTTGTTGTTGTTGTTGCTGCTGCTATTGTTGTTACTATTATTGTTATCATTCGCCATTTTTTTGCAATGTTAACCCTTCTCTGTCAATTAATGAGAAAATAAATTGCATTCAAAAAAAATCAAAGAGGAGTAAAAATTTTGTTAAGGTTCTTATGGTTGGGGTGCAGAGTTTTTCATGCACTTAACTTACTTTTGAGGGGCTTTTGGAGGGTTTCTGTGAATGTCATTTTTTTTCATTCTACAAGCCATCGCTCTTGAGGTCTGAATTTTGCAGGCTTCATGAGTGTGCTATCGCTCTTTTAAGAATCTAAATGCAATAGGAGTGCTATACAAGCAAATTAATGTGAATAAGCGGCCTCATGCATGCATACTTGTGAATCCATTGCATTTAGTGGGACTTAGAGGTACTTGTAGGAAAGAGGATTAAGAGTCGTGTCCAAGGACTCTCCTTATGTGGCAACAGAAAGGGATTGGGATAATTTAGGCTACATGTGCAGAAGTGTCAATAATGAATAACAATGAATGAATTGGTTCCAAAAGCATACATGTTAGCAAATACATATTTTGAATTAGGACCACCAAAACGAGCATGTTCCATGCTAATGAAACCTGTGGACCAATTCAGGCATGTAAATCATTCCTTTGTCTACATATGCATTATGGGAACTACGAACATCCATGTGAAAGCTAGAGTTGTGAAGCACAGACTTAAGTTACTAAGGCATATCTTGCCTTAAATGCAAACACAGGAATTGCTCCAGACCTGGTGTAACAATATGTCTGAATTCCAAGTCTAACATAAGTTGGTTGTCCATTTCGCATTTGCATTCAGTTCCATCAGGCTTTCTCCTGTGAGCTAAATGTAATCAAATTATTCATTGTCTCTTGTTACTTGAAGGAAATAAGTTGTACATTAGAACAAGTGTGAATATACTTTTCACAAAATGGCTGCCTCAGACTAAGCCCACTCTGGGGATTTAAATTACATATCCATTTATAGATAATATTTATCAATACAAGGTTTAATTAGAAAAAGAAATCATCATGTTGCTGTAAACATTTTCCCCATCCGTTTATTTTAGAAGAGCATTTTAGGTCAACTTTGACATTCTTCCTTAATTAGGCAGCTCAAGCCCTAGGTGTAATGATCTGTCCATAGCTTTTGCAAATTGATTTATCCTTCAATGATAGCTACTGCTGCTGACTTAAATGTCAAATAGAAATTGCTTTATTTTGCTCCCTCTCTTTGCTTGCTTTTGTTTTTGCTTTTATTACATTTCAGGGAAGGAAAGATTTGCTATAACTTTAATTCAACTGTGGAAAAAGTTTGTTGAGTTCATACCAATTGTGCTTCCATGCTGAACTTAGTGGGAAAGTTTGGATTCGGAAGGATGAGTCTATATTACTAACAGGGCTTTCTGAATTTTTTCAAAGCTCTATAGCTTCTGGGTAGCAGAGGCAGATTTAGGGGAGTGCAACCGGCTTGCCTGCAATGCTCACTGTACTGAGAGGGCACCACAGAAAGCTTCACAGCAATTATGCACAATGGAAGGTGAGAGGTGGGGGGGACGCACCAATTTTTGGTATTGCACAGGGCGCCACTGAAAATTTAAAGCCCAAAGTCCATCACTGTGAGTAGTGATGAAACGGGGTATATAAATTTAATAAATAATAAAATAAATCACGTTGCTTGCTAGGAGTACTTCTTTCATCTTTGTATATTGCTGAATGTGCTTCTGAGATTTCTGATACTTCTCAGACAACTCTGCTAACCCCAACTTCCAAAGCTCCCCCCCCCCATTGACAAATACTTTTCGCACTTTCAGCTAAGGCTTCTCCATTCTATAACGTCATGAAATTGACTACTACAGACACCTTTTTAAAAAGAATTATATTAATGGAGACAGCTATATCATTAGTTATAATGAAACTTCCATGTTCAAAGGCAGTATACCTCTAATCATCGGAATGTGGGAACAATCTGCAGAACACCTATTACTATCATGCTTTGTTTGTGAGTTTCCTTCCTAATAATATCTGACTGCTCACTGTTAGGGACAGATTGTTGGCCTAGATTGGTTTTGGTCTGATTCAGCAAAGCAATTCTTATATTGTTATGACTTCAGAAATGGGTGTACCAATGCTACTTATGAATAGATAAGATAAGATGGGAGGAAGATGCTGCACAAACTGTATTTTGGATCTAGAAAAAGAATGTTGAGTATTAATTGCAGATTAAATTACTAATTTTGCTGAATCAAATAGTTACTAGGCAAAGGGTAAATGGGGTGGAATCTATACACATATAAAAAATGCTGTGGAAATGCTTTTTAAAAAGTTTTGAAAAATATATTGAATTTGGCATACCTCATTTTCGCCATCTAGTGTCACATTTATATATTGCACTTTACAACACATTTAAAATGTTTTATTTGCAGCTGTATAGCTGAGTCGGTTGCTCGGTTCTAAACCTATATAGATAACAATTCTGATCAGCTATTCATAAGAACAACTTTCCCCCTCTCCATCATAATATCAATATATTCTTTTCCTGTATTTTCAATGTCCATCACTGCAATGGACCAGTGGTTTAAGATTTTGGTAGTCAGTTTTTATTTAGATAGAACACTTACTAAGTTGTTCTGTGCCTTCTTGCAGCTAATGATAATACTTTCACATATGCTCAATCTAAGCAAAGAACTGAGTCACAGTACTGAAGTCTATGTAATTAGATCAGCAGGAATGCAAAAACTCAGTGCAAGAATTTATAGTTCTGTAGACAATGGGTGGTACCCATTGAAGTAGTTCTGTTAGTGCAAGAATTTCTATTTGTGCAATGGAACATCCTCCCCCCCTTCCTGCACCATTCCCACAATTTGCTCAATAAAATAGGTGGAATACCCCCATAGATTTAGGGGGTGCATAAGGAGGGAGAGTGGAAGTTCTATTGCACAGCCAGAAATCATTGTGATTTGCATACTGCCTGCTCTTGCTATAGTGTTACTATGGGGAGATCTTTTCGACAAGATTAACATGCCCTGGCCATTCCTGCCACTGTACTTCCAGGGGACTCATTTTGTGTTTGTCTTGTCAGACTTCTGTGATGAACAGCTCAGTATATGGTTGACCAGTGCTTGTGACTATAGCTCCTTATGGAACAAACTTGTAAAGTCATATATAGCAAGGAAGTGGTTTGGTGCAAAGCCAGACTCCAAGTGTATGAGGCTCAAATAATATAGTTGTGTATGTCTGATATTACTTTTATGTAGTTACATTGTCCAAGTGGGTAAATTCAGGGGAAAGCAAATGGGAAATATATTAGATATATAATTCATTGAATTGTATGTGTAATCAAATAGTCACCATAATAAATAAACACTAGCAATGTAGAAGTTTGGAAAAATAGCCTAAACATGATTTTGATAAAAACATATTTTTAGATCCGTAATGATGGACTTGGCAAAACCAACTGAAGCATTGATGTATAGTTACAACAGAAGAATCTTATTTATTTGAGCACAAATGGGGAATACTGAACTGATTTAATGTTCAGATCAATTCAGAAAGAAATAGGGTTCTTATCTGGAGTTACACGTAACACAAAAGAGGTTTCAAAGAAACAAGATTCAAATAACAGGTGATCTCTTTATAGTAAGGCTATTCTGAATAAAGCATATAAATAAGGTTTGTGCTGTAGAATTACAGACCAGATATTGAAATATGTAATAAATATTGGTAAACTACCTATGCTTTTATGATTAACTTTAGTGGCACTAGATTAAAGTGGGTGCTATTGTCAAACATATACTGTATGGATGTTTAAGCAAGTAGCTCTGCTTGAACTTGTCAAAAATAAAATTGAAACCAGTGTGGACATCTCAGTGTAGTTTTCGGTGGATGCTGGGGAAAAGGCATAGATGGTCTTTATAAGATAATAAATTTTCAGTTGGTTCACGTTGAAATGATTTGACAAGGACAGAATGTTTGTCCCTGGTTATAAAGATTGGAACCTGCGTATAGAAACCTAAATTGATTTGATTCCAAACTCCTCTTATCTTAAAATGTTTAGAAATAGGAAAGTTTTTTTATGATTTATTGCTTGAAAGCCATAAAGTCTCTTGCTGACAAAATGCAGTTGTGATGTGCGCCTGTTAACCCCATGTTCTGCCAAGTGGCTGTAAATCCATCTCCCCACCCACCCACCCAACATAGTATTTTTAGAATTAAATGAAAGAAGATTTGTATCCATAATTCTGACTTGAATTGAAGCACCCAGTGCCTTCACGAGGAAATTAAATAATCAAAGCTGGACATCTGGGGCCCTGTGCTGTACTAGGTTTGTGGGAATGCCCGGGACCAGTTTGAAACATCTCTCCCTGAGTTTCTTTTAAGAATAATGGTCTGAATCCAGAGAAAATGTGAGAACTCAGCTTGTTCAACGTGGTTTTCATGGCTACTCCAGCTACAGCCCTCTGTGCCCTGAAATACTCTTCTGAAGGTTGACTGCAGTGTGTGACTGCAGCAGATCAAGGAAACTGGAAGAAGTCAGCGGGGTTGTGTCTCTGAATCCATCCTATTGTTAATCTTTAGGACATGAACTGATTTTCACCAAAGAGAGCGAGAGAGAGAGTGAAATGCACTTGAGATAATGCCAGTTTTAGGGCAGTGTGGGTGGTTCCCTTGCACAGGATGCCAAGCTGAGGAAGTTAACAACAACAACAACAACAACAACAACAACAACAACAACAACAACAACAACAGTACATATAATTTTGCGGGTACCTACTAAGAAGATCCTTTAAAAAGCAACTGTACCAAAAGGCATTATTGTGAAAATACGAAATATTGGCCGTGTGTGCAAAAGTGCTTTGTCCTTACTGGGTGCCGTATTAACAGAGGCTACCCCTGCCTGGGATCCTGGCTGCTCTTCTGTGAATTGAAAAAGCACACACTGTATTATTTTTACTTGCTTACTTTTTAGGTCATTGATCAGCAAAGGGCAACCTTGCATGCAATATGTAACAACACTAACCATTCCCATGACCAGGTTTGACCCAAATAGGTACATACAGTGGTACCTCTCGTTACGAACTTAATTAATTCAAGAGATCCGTTCTTAAGCCGAAACCGCTCGTAACATGAGGTGCGCTTTCGCTAACGGGGCCTCCCGCTGCTGCCGGCGTGTGACTTCCGCTCACATCCCGGGGCAAAGTTCGCAACTAGGGACATCTACTTCCGGGTTAGCAGAGCTCGTTACCCAAAGCATTCATAAGGAGGACGGTACGTAACACAAGGTTCCACTGTATTGCAAAAGTTGGTCATGTGGATAGTGGTAGAATCAGCATTTTGTCCCACAGTCATAGGAGTGCAAAAAGCAAGTACCTTACTTCTATTTATAAGGATTTCTTTAAAAAAAGAAGTCCCACATGACAATTTCAAACAACAAAAACAATGCAGAATTAATACGGATAGTAACAAATTAGGAAATGTATTGGCTGCTAGGCCAATACCATGAAAAGTTTTCAAAATAATTATCAATCATTGATAACAGACAATGTTGAAAATTGAATGGTTCTTAATAAAAATATAAATAATGTAACAACATCAACATTACAAACTTGGGTTCAGAAATCCAAAGTTTTCATTTTTTAAAAAATCAGTAGCTGTTACGTTCCTCCTCTAACTTGCACCATTTTTCTCTGCCTTCTGAAGGTAGTACATTGACTTGATGCTGCTTAGAGCCGACTGCCTAGCTTTAATTTATCACAACGCTCACTTGACTATTATTGCAGGGATTTCTAAAGAGCGGGTAGTTTTGCATGCCATGGGAATGGCAATGTTTAGACTCCGTGGAGTAGGTTAAAGCAAGACTGCCACACCTTCATTTACGATTTTGTCACAATCTTAGCATTATTTAAAAACTGTGTGCATGCGTGTGCCTGGCAGTGCACGAGCTCACACACACTAATTTAATACATTACATTTATTGATAGCAGGGCTAAGTACTGTATTTAACTAGACAGATAACACCAAGTCAGT
>JAWWNH010000011.1:17080000-17110000 GCA_034641385.1 Darevskia mixta
TAAATTTCTACCCCCAAATCCAGGCCTGATGGCACCTCTGCACATGGGTGCAAAAGGAGAGTAAGGAGGGCTGTTCTCTTCCAGCCTCTTTCATTCAGGGGATTCCAGGTATTTCAGCTATAAGTTTAAGCCTGCTTGCTTCCTTTCTCCCACTAATACAAGTAGATGGGATAGTGAGACTTTTACATTCCAGGCAGGTCTCAAGCTGTCAGCTGGGGGGTGGTGTGGGGGTGGGGAGTCAGCAGTTCAAATAAAAGCCACTTTATTTCTGATCACAGCAAACCCATGTAGTCTTCTTGGATCTAAGCGGGATGAAATGTTGAGATCTTAAATGTCTGCTTTTCAGCAGCAGTTGAAATTCTTCAAAAGCCCTAGAGTCATCTGGTAGTTGTGTGTGTGTGCCTGCGCTGCTTTCTGTAGGATTTAGGGTGACACAGGAAATCAAGGCTGCAGTCTCTATATACACTTACTGTGGAGTAAGTCTCATTGGACTCGATAGGATTTATATCTGAGTTTACTTGACTAGGGTCGTGCTGTTCGTCATGCAGGTGGAGTGCTCTGGAAAACAATCGCTGGTATCTTTGAAAACGTTTTAAAATGTTCTACAATGTGACTTCATTTTTCTTTGTACAGACTCTTCACAATAAACATGGTGTGTGTTTTTCAGACTTACAAAATGCAATAATAATTCCAGGAGTTGTTAATTTAGTGTTGCAGAGCTGAATACTAGGTACTAAGCAGGAGACTTACTGCCACTTACCGTGGTCAGGAGGGGGGCAAGGAAGTACCTGTAGGAAGGAAGGGGCTGTGTAATTGTACTGGCAGAGCCAATCTGGTGATTCTGCCGCTGTGTTCACATAGCCCTGACCTCCGTCTGATTTGCCCTCCCCCTACAAATAAAATAAAACTTTAATTAATTGGAAGGAACAAATAGCTATGGAGATCTGATTATACAAAAACAACCCCCTCCACGATAGAGTTTTTATAACCAGTAAAACAATCGTCCCATTAAACCATAGTCTATATCTTTAAGAAATATCACATATACTAGCCGAATATAAAAAATGAGCTCATGTAACCAACTGGTTAAAACTATGAATATTCCCAAAGTCATATATTTAGTTATGACAGACAAAAAGTGTATTGGTAGTGTGTATGTCATACTCTTCATATGCCCTACATTTTCACTCTCTGTATACCTGTCTATTCAAGCATTCCAGAGTTACACTTTAATCATGAGTCATAGATGTGTGAACCTTCCGAGAGACAATTCATGGACTCATTCGGAAAAGCAGCAATATTCATTTGTAATCAATATCCAATTAATTTTAATTTGCCAGGTGTGACAATTTCCTCCAAGGATTCCAGGGGATCCTGAATCATTCTTCCTTCTGCACAAGAATTATTAGTTTCACTAATTCATTGTAGCCCTAGTTTCTTGCAGGACTCAGACAGTTTCCAAGTCTCCCCCCCCCCCGCCCCAGTGTGGAGAAAAGCAGCTAAAGAGGTGATTTCGTATAGGGAAAATGGCCTAAGGGGAATACAAACTTCCCACCCTGCCAGTGGTACACTCAAACCTCCCACCTCCCACAGCTATTTCTCATTTTAAAACAAAAAGTCACACAGGGTTGCACACAATGTGTAGTTTGGCCCCTGAGCCTCAGAAGACCAGGCTATGCAATAATGTAATCCCAATAAGTTTTTATCATTTAGCCAATCTTCTGAGACCTAAAATATATATCTATATATGGTGGCACTGAGTTTGAAAACTGAGGTTTGTGAAAGGCACAAATACAGGATGGGTGACACCTGGCTTGAGAGCAGTACATGTGAAAAGGATCTAGGAGTCTTGGTAGACCATAAACTTGAGATGAGTCAACAGTGTGATGCAGCAGCTAAAAAAGCTAATGCAATTCTGGGCTGCATCAATAGGAGTATAGCATCTAGATCAAGGGAAGTAATAGTACCACTGTATTCCACTCTGGTCAGACCCCACCTGGAATACTGTGTCCAATTCTGGGCACCACAGTTCAAGAAGGATACTGACAAGCTGGAACGTGTCCAGAAGAGGGCAACCAAAATGGTCAAAGGCTTGGAAACGATGCCTTATGAGGAACGGCTTAGGGAGCTGGGTATGTTTAGCCTGGAGAAGAGAAGGTTAAGGGGTGATATGATAGCCATGTTCAAATATATAAAAGGATGTCATATAGAGGAGGGAGAAAGGTTGTTTTCTGCTGCTCCAGAGAAGCGGACACGGAGCAATGGATTCAAACTACAAGAAAGAAGATTCCACCTAAACATTAGGAAGAACTTCCTGACAGTAAGAGCTGTTCGACAGTGGAATTTGCTGCCAAGGAGTGTGGTGGAGTCTCCTTCTTTGGAGGTCTTTAAGCAGAGGCTTGACAGCCATCTGTCAAGAATGCTTTGATGGTGTTCCTGCTTGGCAGGGGGTTGGACTGGATGGCCCTTGTGGTCTCTTCCAACTCTATGATTCTATGATTCTATGATACAGGAATATGTAGCTGTCCCTTATGGGGATCACACCTGCAACCCTGGAGTCATCAGCACCACGCTTTAACCAACTGAGTCCAAATAAAAAGTGTCTGAAGACTGGCATCGCATAATGTTTGTTTTGATCTTCAGTTTTTGCATGACCTCTGTGGCAATTTCTCCCCCATTCTCCACCCCACAAAACTGTATTTTATTTAATTTTAAATTTTAAATAAAAATCTATACATTCTCCTTGGAGCCACCTATCTGGGATACCAGTAAATGTCCTAATTAGCAATCTGCACACAAGTCTTCTCCAATTTATGTATATAGATACGCTACCTGTCTGTATAATAGCAGTAACAATACAGTCCTTGTCCTGGTATTCAAACAGAGATGATCTTATCTCCTGTAAAACAAGTGCTAGTGTAAACTAAAGGCATTCTCTTTCCCTAAGCTGCCAGCCACCCAAAAAGGTCAGGAAGCTCATTTTCCTCCAGTCGCAGCCAATAAAACTGATACCAGGGTGGGAACATCCAAATAAACACCCACAATAATTTTTGCATAGATGTAAAGCGACACCGGAATTGAGATGCAATTATTTAGCATTTATTGAGGAAGGAGATGGCTTATTTGGTGTGTCAAGGTTTTCCTCCCTTGAGAGGCAGAGAAAGCAGTCCCCGAAAGGTCTAAACTTCTATGATGTGTCTACATGGCGGCAGCATTTAAGCAGGTATCCCTCCCCACTAACCATCATGTGCACGATTTGCACCAAATTTAAAGCCATTTCAAAGCAACCCTTGTGGGACACTTTAGGCCACAGTTTACAGCAAATGAAGATTCAAAACGAGCCAAAAAAGCATTTCATTTAATGAGGGGAATTAACTGCGCTCTACTGTAGGCAACAGTAGTTTTCTATGTTTGGGATGCAAAATCAACTGAACCTGAAAATCTAATTTGATAAGGCTGTGGCTGTCTGGCCTTGTCAAATAAGGAGCATGGAGTTAGGAAAACGAAGGCACTGCTTATTTCTTCTTTTTAAATATAGAATTTTCTTCTTTTTAAATATAGAATAGCTAAACTATTGTGAGCGTGGGTACTATTTCGCTAGTCCTATTTCTGGCATAGTAGTGATCTTTTGGCTGCAGGTAGTGTTGTACAACTGTATCACAACTATCCTACAAAATTTGATGGCAAGTTATACATTTAAGGAAATTTTATTTTAAAATAAATATTGTGCCAGGTTTTTTTTGAAGTTTTCTCCTGCAGAAGTGAAACCTAGACCTAAAGACATTTCTTTTTCTTTTCTTTTTCTTTTTGCACTAGCTTAACCTATAGAAAGATCCACCGGGATGAGTGGCCGGCTGGTGCAGACCAGCTATGCTGGCATAGCTCCCCATTCTCAGTGCAGCGTATCTCTCCCATCCTGGCTGGACAAGGGCCTGATGGACCTTAACCTGGGTAAGACCCCCTGAAAAGGGGTCATTCCAGGGGCAGAACAGGAGGGAGAGGGAGTTAGGCTGGACCCTAAGCCTGTTCAGCATGGTCACATGACCTGGGAACCGAGAGCAAATTAAGCTGGCAGAAAAGGTGGTGTCATTCAAACTCTATTTAAAAGCTTAGACAATAGCGTTTGGATCTGATGTACTTTATTCTGGTTTAGCTTTACACAAGCTTTACACCAGCGTCTTGGGTATAGGATTGATCCATTCTTTTTTAAATATCAGATTAGAACCAGGAAGTATAAGATTCAGGCAGGTAGCCGTGTTGGTCTGATGCAGTCAAAATATATAAAATAATATAAAAAATTGTCCAGTAGCACCTTAGAGACCAACTAAGGAAGAATAAGGTTCAAGTCCCCACTCAGTCATGAAGCTCACTGAATTACCTTGAGGAAGTCACTACTTCTTAGCCTCATAGGACATTTGTGAAAATAAAATGGGAAGAAGCAGGAGTAGGGATGAGATAGAAGTTTGATTCGGTTCACACTGAAAGGCAAATTTATCTAATTTGCACTTTCCAAAGCAATGCACAAACCAAAATACACTTAAAAAAAATCATATCTCCACATTTTGCAGTGTAGTTCTCCAGCCAAGTAATGTGGACAAAAATACATAAAGTGGGGTAAATTGTGGGGTAAATTGAGCTTTGAATGCATCTATAATTGAAAATAACACAAATAACTGCATTATATTTTGGGAAATTGCTTTGCAATAATGTGTCTATTATGCAATATTATATACAAAAATTCATACTAAAATTTTCATGGGAACTTTTATTATTATTTTTAAAAACACAAACTTACGTGGAAATGTGAGGAACCGAATTTAAGACTGAAAAATGGGAACTGATAAAAACTGAAATGGATAGATTTGCCCATCCTTAGTGGGGAGAGAAAACCATAATACTCTCCTGAGCGTTTTAGAAGAATGGTGGAATAAAAATGCAATAAATAAAATTATGTTTTATGATAGTGCATTGGTGTAGTTGTTAGTGCAACCTATCCTGAGCATTCATGTGCTTCATACATCAGGTCTTACAATCAGGCTGTGACACTTTCAGTGGGCTTAATTCCTCAGTCTTAAATAAGCATGGCTATTATTCTTTGGAGACACCAGCAGACGTCCTGCAAAGGTCATACTCGATGCTTGATCTATTACCAATAGTACAAGTTGAAATGATTTTTGTATCAATGTTCCTATTCGATTTTATAAATAATCCAAATCCCCCATAGTCTTGTTAATAAGAGAGATGTCCCACTCTCACATCAGTGTGGAAACTGGAACGGAAGAAGACATAATTTGATGCTTTCAAAAAGATTATAACTGAGACAGCTGTCAAGGCACCAGATAGTTCCCCCCCATAAAATTGTAGATACTTTCTTATTCAAGGATAGAATTTAAAAAGAAACTTACAAATGAGTACTTAGTTCATTGTACCTTGGAACCACACAAAGATCTGAAAAGGCTTAGGGTGCAATCCTGCCCTCCATATGTGGACCCAAGGACACAGAGATTCCACATGTGGGAAAATATGGAATAGTGGACACTCTATTCCTTTTGCCCCATTCGTGGAAAAGAGCGCTGGGATAATGAGGGTGTCATGAACTGGTTGGACACAGAGGAATGGTAGGAGGAACCAGCTGGGGAACCACAAAAGGAAGAAGGCTCAGAGCCTGGGGAATGGTGGTGGGACTATGGTGAGTGGCCAGAGGCAGAAGACTGGGAAGAGGAGGTGATAGAAGCTGAGGAGGTAACGAGGCTTAGTGAGCTGGACAGTCTATGGCAGAGAGAAGTCGAGAATCGGAGGCAGAAGCTGAAGCAGGAGGGTGAGAGGAGAGAGACTAAGAGTCAGAGGTGAGTCAGGCCAAGTCACAGGTGTCTCCCCCTTCTACTGCGACCAGCTCCCCTCCCCACTCATCTCCCAGAACCAGAAGAGGCATGAAAAGGGAGGAGGAGAGATTGATGTCGCACAGATGCAGTCTCAAATAGCTTGGGGGGGGGACCCTGAAGACAGGAGGTGACAGGCAGCTGTGGGGAGGCAAGGACCTTCAGTTTCAGCAACTGCTTCCTGGAGGCAAGACCTACTGGATATAAATAGTTATGCTCATTAGACATGACACTCCTGTGCAGATCCTGTTTTTGCTAATAAAGATTTAACTCCAACATGCACAGTGTGATTTACTGATGGCTTACTCCCGACACCTGGGCAGCTATCATCACAGAGTCTAGCCTCTTCCCTCCTCCTCACCCATCCAGACTAACTACTCCATCTTATCAGCCTCTGCTCCTCTTTTGCGGCACTGATCACAGCAAGCCCTACCACATGGCATTCCAAGCAGGCAGAGTAAATGTGTACATGGCTTCAAGAAGGGCTGGGGCTGATATTGTATCATGACGCAGAACACTGCTGCACTTTGCTGAGACTCTGCACACTGATGATTGGATGGTGCCTTTAAGTGCATGGTGGTGGCACCTTTGGGCCACCATATGTTGTTGGACTCCAACTCCCATCAGTCCCAAACCAGTATTGCCAGTTTTCAGGGATGATAGGAGATGCAGTCTAGAAAAATACAGAGGTCCAAAGTTACCCCAACCCTGCTTCAGTGGGTAAAAGGCAGTCAAGTGTGGTGTAGTGGTTAGGATGTTGGACTAGGGCTGGCGGTGCCATGAATCTCACTTGGTGGCCTTACGCCAGTCACCTCCTCACAGGGTTGTTGTGAGGAGAAGATGGAGAGGGGGAAACCGATGCAGGATATAAATGTAACAAGAAAATAATAATAAAATAAAGTAACATGAATAAAAAGGCTACCTATAGAGGCCCTGTCTGTGGTTTGACACTTGGAAGACTTGTACAAGAAAAGAGGAAGGAAGATTAGGAACAGAAAAATCTAAGATATATAAAAGAGATATAACAAATGAGCACACACCCTGCTCCTAAGGCAGGAAGGCATTGTACCAGGCTGCCATAGGCCATTGAGTTCATATTGTTGTAAAAAAGCACTAGAAGCATGGATTAAAAATGTTGCAAGAGGCAAGATGGTGGCAACCTGTTTGTATTCCCTTTGAGGACTTGGAAGGAGAATTTGGAGGAAGGTGTTCTCTTCATTTTCTGAACAGAAGAGAATGAGGTTCTGATTGGTAGCATTCAAAATGAGCCCATTGCCTCTCTTTCTGTGCCAAACCACTGGCCAGCATATGGTATCTCTGAGGTGATTTTGTGATAGCCATAATATGTAAACTAGCCCTAAAAGACCAGCAATAATGTGTCTCAAGTGTACGTTACTTATGAACACTTTACGGAGAAGTGTGCAATAATCTTATGAAGAGATGCTTCTGATAATCAAATGGTCCACAGGGAATGCTCAGTTTGCTTAAAAGAAAATGACTGAAAAGGAACAATGGCAACATTTCAGACAAGTGGTTCAGGTAACAATGGCTTATCTTATCACATCTCTTTCTGCACTAATACTGTTTCAGAAACTGTTGACACTACCCTACAAAAGCATTTACTCATCCAAAGCTTATTGCAGAGAAACATTTCTAGGCAAGGTAATGAAGCATCATTGCACATCTTCTCTTGTGAAATCCTGCAATTCGCACAATATGGCAGCATGCACAGAAACTACATATATAGCATTATTTGTTCAACCAAATTAGAATGTGTGTTGGATGAGAGGAAAAAAAAACACATCTACATACTTTCAGAGGTGTTGCAAGAATTATTTTTATCTCACATTGTTTTTGGAAAACCACAATTATAGGCTAATAACAACTATTGTGCAGGAACAGAGGGCCTTGATGGGGTGGGGGGGATGCATGAGGATTTACTGGTTCTTTGCTATAACCATGATATATGAAAGCAAATAGGGCAGAGTAATGGTCACTTTCCTCATTTACTGCAAGGGAAGTTTGTTAATTTTTCATTTTTCAATAATTACATGGGGTTTTCTGCTTCCTCAAGACCAGTTCTGATATAAGTACTGTATACATGATTTTCAATTTTATTCATGCCACAAAGGTTTTTTTTTATTTTAAGTTTATCAATGGATTTTGGTGACAGTCATAGAGATGGCACAAACCAGGGGCATATGACATACAGGTACATCACACCATTAGTTCTGCATCTGTTCCACAATTTCCGGGACAAAATGAGTTAGCATTTGAATCTTACTGAATATTACCTAAGATAATTTATCTCCCTATGTGTGGAATGTAGTGGCATCATTCTCCATTTGCATGGCCGCTACCAACATATATATATGTATGTGTACACACACATATATATATATATATATATATATATATATATATATATATATATATATGGTATAGTTTCAGTAACACCCTCATTCTAAGCTGCACCCTGCAAGACATGATGGGCAAACCTGCTCACCGGGACAACAGATCCGTTTATCAAGGTCTTCTAGTTCCATTTGTTTTCCTGTTTCTCAGATGAACATTTTCCCTCAGCCCACTTAGATAATACTAAACATCCAGATTAAGAGGATCTGATTTGATTTTATTTGGTAATTGTGTGTGTGTGTGTGTGTGTGTGTGTTTATTTCAAACATTTAGAATGATTCTAAGTGTACACAATACTGACGACTTTCAACCACCCCCTATAGGTATAAGCAAAAGATGGCTTCTTTGTCAGGGCTTTGTATTAAGCAAAAAAAAAAAAGAACATCTCCTTACTGACTTTATTTTGGGGAGCATGCTCATTTATCCAGCACCCTCACATTAGAGGCAAATGTCAGGACGAAAAGATCCACGATATACTGTCTTCTTTTTTTACACCCATACTGTATCTCTCATACAAGCAAGCTCTCAGTGTCACTAGATGGCACTATCTCCTCCAGTATACAAACAGCCATTAGTATTTGCATTGAGAGTAAATATGATTTTGAATTATGCTCTGCTCAGTGTCTTTTGTATGGATAAAGCAAAAGCTGCCCCTCAGATTGTTTGCTTCAAAGGAAGTAAGCATTGTTTACTTCAGAGGAAGAAGAATATAACGCTGTAAATCCCACCCTTCCTTAATTTTTCATATGTTTTGTTTATTTTAAACAAAATATTTTTTTTGAAAACTCTATGCAAAAACAAAACACAAACACAAATATGTTATTCTCAAAGTGAATAATTTCTCCCATTATCTGAGGAATTGATAGACACATACTTGGTACAGCATTCTTATAGAAGATTTTTAAAAGAAAAATTATGTTTGCTATAGTGTTTTGATATCTGTAGATCACTGTTCATGTTAAACTCTGAAACACCAGTTTTACCTTTTTAGTAAGTATTTTTGTTTATTATAACTATTGTTGTTGTTGTTTCTACCTTACATGAACCCCTTAAATAAAACATACAGTATACAGTGAAATCCTTTATCTTTTACACTGCACAAATTAAATCTTTTACATTATTAGGTGCAAAAATAATACCCCTAAATAAATCCCAAATGAAGACTGTTGTGTCCATACAGTTTTGTTAAACAGCACCATGTGCTATTCCAACAAATGCATACCTTGCAGTGTTTTTTTCATTGCAATTATAAACTCATTTCAGTACTTAATCACAATATATCTTTTTTCTATATTAAAGTTGAACATCATTATTAGAAACCCAGCAAATGGACACAATTTCGGTGCTTCTCATATTGTTTACCTATTTCCTGCCTGCTGGATTTTCTTAGCAGCATGTCAATATCACATCAATATCATCATTAGAAATTTAGCAATCAAACAGATAGGTTTGCAGTGTATGCTTATCATGATTAGTTAAGCATGAACTGCATATTTCTCTTAACAGCATGTCAATATCATCATTAAAAAATCAGCAAAGGGGCTTGGGGCTTACACATATGTCAAGAGTACACATTATCATCCAAAAAGAATTCCCTTAGCTTCCTTTTCATTTGATCACAGTGGAAGGAACATTTTGTTTTGGGGCTGTTGGAGGACAAATAGTGTTTCTATAATAAACAAGTAGTAACTCAAATAACATCCAGCAACTGGGGTTTCAGAAAAGTAGCTATGATAAAATGGTTTGTAAAACACAGCAGAGCTAATCAGAGAAATCTTGTATTTGGGGAGTAGTTTTATAAATACACAGATGTAGTTATATATCACAGTGTCCTCTCTTGCTCTGTGTGAGAGGATATAAATTTTAAATCTCCAAGTTTGTGTGGAAATTCATTAAAAGAAAACAGAGATTCGTCATCAGCATAGACTACAGTCAGGAATATTATATTCACAGATGTTTGGCTCTAGTAATCCACATATTAATGCCAGACATGGTAACTGAAATAGTGATAGACACTTTCGGTCTGACCATATGCTAGAGAATTAATGGACATTCCACTACCAGCAGAAGCTAGCAAGCGATTAACCGTTTCCCCACATGCAAACACAGTCTCTGTTGTTTTTACACTTGGTCTAATTATAACCACAAACAAAACAAAACCAAGAGGAGAAAGGAGTGGCTCTCTTTATCTCCCTCAGCCTTTACCTTTCACATTTGTTATTCTCAAAACCCCTTTTCAAGACAATTGCGGTGTTTTCAACTTTAGACTTTCCTGTTCTCTCCCCAAACAGACCCAGTGAGTCATATTCCCACACGCTCCTCACATTTTAGATCTCAGCCATGACACGGTTCCATTTGTCAATTTGTGTGTGTGAGAAAGATAGACATACAAACACACACACACACACACACACACACACACACACAGAGAGAGAGAGAGAGAGAGAGAGAGAGAGAGAGATGGGAGAATGTGAAAGTTGATGAGCGAACCCTTACTGCTTTTAAAACATGTTACAACTTGTTAAAAGCAACTTTAGAGCGCACCATCATATTAACGGGAGAGCAGCATTTGTTTCCGAAGGAACATATGGGGCTGTAAAAATGCAGCCTCTTGACATCCTTGATCATATAGTTAGCAGTCTCTGTTTACGATGTCCCTGGCCAGGTGGGATTGTGACTGGAGCACAGTGAATGGATCTCTGTGTGTGCCCGAGATTAGCCTCCTTCAGAGATTTCTAGTCGTCCATCCTGTGTGCAGTCTGTGGCTGAGACTGTTCTGTGACATCTTGCAATAGGCAAAGGCATTTCAGAGACATTTTACAACTACTTTGACCTTACCTAACATTTCACCTTTGCTGTTATTATGGATTGAAATCCGCCTTATAGCCAACGCCACTTCGAAGTGCTTATGCGTATACTAGCTTTATGGATATGGAAGCAACATGATTTAAAAATAAAATATTGGTCATGTTTTAGAAGAACTAGGTCATCTGCAGAAAACAGAGGAACCCTGGCACTACCATTTAATAAAAGCCAAAGCCAGGCTTTGCTTGGTCGATGTGCATGTTCATTTTATATTATGTTCATTTTATATTATTTAGTGTGCACGCACATGCCTGCATATATATGTGTGGCTGTGTGTGGGTTTTTTTTGTTTGCGGCACTTAAGTTAATCTTCTTCAGCCAGAGCAATTGCGTATTTTGTACCTGCATCAGAAACATCAGAGTCTCATGGGACTCCAGGTCACATGAACAGCCACATCGAGAATTTGGATGTCATCAATTGTGTTTTCTGTGCCTACATCCAATGTAGAGGTCATGAACTTTAGGGTCAGTAAATAGCAGGAAATAGTAGTGGTGGAGGAAGGTGGAAAACATGCTTTCTATTGGCTAGTGTAGAAAAAAAATATCAGTTGAGACAGATACTGCTGACAACAACTCAGTTTACTGCCAGGTATTTACACTCAGCTGATGCAATGACAATTTACATAGAACATATAAGCTGTATTGCTGTATATAATATTCTTGCATCTAATGAGTCATTATGCTGGAGATGATGAAGAGATGAGTAGAATATAAGTGTATTAAAAACATAATTGCTTTTCTATTCAAACAAAAGCAGTGCAGTGTATACCACAGTGACAAATGTCTAATGAATAGTGGTAGAGGTTTTTGTTCAGTCTCAGTTTATGGCAGTGCTATGCCATAACGGCATAGTTAAAATCTTAATTGCATTTCATCTTTGCAGTTACCTGATTGTTCTTTCTCCCATTCAAAATGCAGCTTACATTGCTATTTTTGAGTGAGGGTTGTTGTTTTTAAAAAAGCTTCTTTGATCAGTGTATGTTCTATATACTTTGTGTACATATTGGACATCTCCATTTTAATTCAACAGAACAAAACAAAATGAAAAGCCCTGTAATTCACTTTACTAGAAAGCAGGGTGTTGCAAATCTGGATGTATTTCATTGTACAATGTTGTACAATGTTCGCTAATTTATATATTTCAAAAAATTATCCAGCCCATTCCACTGGTATCGTACATTTGTATCTCACACACATATTTACAACAATGTGTTTTAGACAAAAACTAATAAAATAAGTATGTAATAACTTATATAGTAGGCTCAGCATCAAACCATGCCATGATATGTAATTTGAATCTATAGGGCTAGGACAAGTAAGAGGGACTGTAAACTTCCCAGTAGTTTGTGTGTGTGTGTGTGTGCATGTGGATACATGTAAGTTAATTCTTAACACATCACTATAATTAATATGGAGAAAACGTTACTATTTTCATTAAAAGGATATGTTCCATGTGATGCTAAGCAGAAAATTCCAGCTGATGCAGTGATTCAGCTGACGACCCCCCCCCCAAGTGGCGGAGCTTCATGCTCCGGCACCGGGGGCGGAGAGCAGGCAGGGGCGGGGCTGGCGTGCGTCCTGGGAGAGGGCCCCCAGCATGGGCGGGGGGCAGCCGCGATGGCACCCCACCGGGATCACGCTGCCGGGGGCGGTGTGCTCCCCCCGTACTCCTCTTCCTCCGCCACTGCCAATATGGTCATAGCAAATTCAGGAACATTTTGTATGATGACTTTTTGAGACTCATCGTCTATCACATTATCTTTACTTCTTTTGTTTAGCCATGTCTCTCAGTCTTAGGGTTTCAAAATGTGTGACACATAAAAAATATAAACAGGAACAATATACAGTGCATGCCTATAGGCCAGCATCATTTGGCCCCTGTACGTGTAACTTCATAAGAAATGGAAGAAGATAGGATGCTACTAGAAGCTCTACTTAGTCACTGCCATCTATGATAAGAGGGCTCACTTTGTCACGTATAATAAGCAGCTGTTAGGTGGGACATGCAATGCAAATACACGAAGCCCTAATAAGGTGGACTTGCAAATGTTGCTGGAGTCTAAGAATAAGCAGAGACCCCTTAATGGCTGGCAAAGCCCAAGAATATGTGAGAAACTGGGGTCTTCTAAGAGTCGGTAAAGTTGGTGCATCAGCTTTGCAATTCTGGATGGGTCAACTTAGATGGATTCAACCATTTTCCATACAGCTCTTCACTAATAAGGCTCCAGAGCAGCTTACGTCAATAAAAATATAAATACAAGACAATATAAATCAAGTGTAATAAAAACAATTTACACAATTCCAACAAACAGAAATATTGTAGTATTAAGTTAGTCATTGCTCCCATACAAATATGACTGTAAAACAATTCTTTCTCCTCATCCCTCCTTCAAAAGTTTATCACTTTTCTAAAAATATAATGAAGAGACCAGATACACCTCAATGGGGAGGAAATTCCCCATTACCAATGAAAATACATTTCCTTGGGCCTTTTCATTATGTAATTTGCCTTGCACCAGGAGAGCATCATCCCCCAATCTCAAGGCATATGGGAATAGGTGTCCACTTAGATGGTTAAGCACCAGGACCTTCAGGGCTATGAATGTAAGTATAAGCACAACCCCTTAAAAATGGTGTTATATGCGCTTGACATATTGCTCCCATTAGCATCCTGGACACAGCATGTTCCAGACCATTTTCAAGGGGAGCCTCATGGGTAATCATGGCTATGCTATCACTGTCCAGAATTGACCATAGCTGTGCATCATCTGAAACCAGGCATAGGCACTCCTAGCTACCATGGCCGCTTGGTTTGAGGACCACCCCCATACCTCATAACTGCTCCTTCTTCAGCGAAAGTGCCACCCAATCCAGAATGGGCAATTCTGCTAGCTCCCGGACATTAGAATTGCCCACCCACAGCATCTCCATCTTGTCTGGAGCTTCAGTTTATTGGCCACCATCCAATCCATTCATCCCCTCCTGGTGCTTATGGAGCACAGTGACAGAAGTAACTCCCATTGCATTAAATGGGGCTTATTTCCAGGTAAGTGCCATAGGTCTGGTGCTTCAGGCAAGATAATTAAGTGTTAAGTCTTTCACAGGAGCAGGACCAACTCAGAAGAGTTCTGAGTTTGGAATAACCATATGGAATTTTATCATGTATGTCAACAATGGCAACTGCTAAGGCAGTGTGCTAGGTGAAACCACCCAAGTCCTTGGAGAAGTGGTAAAAGAAGGAGGGCACTTGCCTTTCCACATAGAGAGGTGGTGGAGGAGGTTGACAAGGCAAAGCCAGCACCATTCAAGCTACCCCAGCTGCTGCCAGCAACCTGCATCTGCATCAGGGTGACCATCCAGTCAGCAACTGCATGTTTGCTGGTTTTGGTGCCTGCCCCTCTCTCCTTACTCAAACATCTGGGAAATGTTACATGGCTTCCTGTAAGGTTGCAATTAGTAGGAGAACATCTTAATATCTTATATTAGAACATGGGATAAGTTTAACACGAAGTTTAAAACTGGTTTTAAACCCACCACATCTCAAAGGTAGACCAACTGTTCTGCAGACAGAAGGCCCTTGGTTCAATCCTCATCATGCCTAGGTAGGGCTGAGAATGTGAAACTCTAGACAGCCACTGCCATTCAAGGTAGAGAATACTGAGCTAGATGGATCGATATTCTGACTTGGCATAAGACGCCTTCCTGCGAAAATCTCTCACTTCTGCCAAAAAATGATCCAGAGAAAGCCTATGAAATGAAAATGTTGGAAGAAGAATATCGATGTTGTATTTATTTAATGGCAATGCAATTCTATCATATGGTGGCATTAAGGAGAAACTGATTGTGAAAGAAACACCTTTGGTTTGAATATTTTCAAGTTGGAGAGTTTCTTTTTGCTAGCATGCGGTAATGGGCGATTAAGGCCATGTACTCAGTTTGAGGAAACTGTAATGAAGAATGACAAATATTTTTGATCAAGCATATAGAAATGACTGCTGTAATACACATGTGAGATGGAAGTTCATGATGCAATGGGAACAAGATACAGGGGGCAGTATACACATGCCAAAACTGGGACTATATCTGGAAGGCAGGATTCCCTCTCCCTCTCCCCTCCCCCTCAAAAAAGTGAGAGCAATAAAAATGTTCTAAAATGAAGACTAGGAAGTATTTTATCTTGGTAATGATATGGAGAAATAGCAGTATAGCCCACATCTTTGGGAATCTCAAGATGCTTTGGGAGACTTCTTTGATATGTGGTGATGTATTTGGCCAGCCCTCTGGGGATCAGATCCCTTATTTGTAAGTCTCCTCAAAGGGAATATTTTGCTAAACTTCATTTTGGGTGCTGAACATATTCTGTGCCAAAGTAGCAGGAAAGCGAGCATGCTGCTTTCTAGTGCGCGTGGTTCCTAATGCTCAAGATGGAACACCGACCTATTTATCTCTCTTTATAAATCCAGCATGCCTCACGCGCAAAGGCTCGCCGTGAACGATGTTTTTAGAAGGCTGATTCTGTAGGAAGGGAACATGATGCCGCTTCCATGCTCTTCTTGACATTTGTCTTTTATACTAGTGAGCCCTTGGGAGGTAAAAAGCAGGCTGCAAGTCAAAATAAATAAATAAATAAATAAATCCAGGAGGCTCCCCTTGAAACATTCTGAGAACAAAACAACAACAAAAGAGGGCAATCAATTCCAGGTAGACAAAGGGGAGACATTTGTTAGTTTCTCTTTACATTAGAGGAGCAGCTTCGAGCTAAATAGGGGGGCACGTCTCAGCTGGGCAGGAAAATCAGAAGCGGAGACTGCCAAGATGGTATTATTTCAATGTGTTTGTTATTATTTCAGGCTAAATAACTCGCTTTCCTGAAAACAACACCAAAGGTGTGTTGGAAGTTTGAATCCACTCCTTGTACAACTCATCTTAAAATGCTCTCTCTCTCTCTCTCTCTCTCTCTCTCTCAGGTCTATGATGTACACAATGCAATGTTTGCATGGAAAATTAAACCTCGTAAAGTGTTGATGCATCATCAATAGTATTTTATTGATAGTGCATTCACTAGGGGTTTCACTAGGGGTTCCAGTGCACAGACTGAGGGCATATGATGCAGCCACTGTTGCTGAAGCTAAGCAGGTCTGGGCCTGGATGGGAGACACCCCAGCGACCCATTGTGTGCCATCTTGCATCTTGTAAGGATGTGCATGTACCAAGTACCAAATAAATGTACCAAGTAAATATTTGACTAGGGCATAATAACCAACCTATAGGGGCCTCCTGGTTAGCGATCCCAAGCTGCCGACATTCTCTTCTTCCCTCTGTTGTTGTTGATTCTCAGGATCCAGTGGTGTCTTATAAAGTCACAAGCAGGTTATAACTCGCTTCCAACAGTGCCAGTTCCTAAATATATCAGCCCTGCTAGGAACATTTTAGCAGGCCGTCGGTATCAGGATTTCTTTCCATCCACTTTACAGTACAATATCTATTAACTTTTGCTGGTGACAAGGGAATGGGGTTTTGGCGAACAGTCTTCTGTCAGCGAAGGCAATTGAACAGAAAAGTTCCTCACAGAGGCTGCAGTAAGGGGACTTATTAAATCAAATCCCCACAAGGAAAGGAGAAATAGCGTAAGGCATGAAGGAAAGGAGGGGTGGGTGGGAAAAGGAAGGAAGGAAGGAAATGCATCTGTTGCAAACTGTATTCTTGGAAGTTTCAGTGCAAAGCACAGATGGAGTGAGGACAGTGGCAGCATGACAAGGCTCCTGGATGCTCATGAATGGCAGTGGTGGGATCTGGGAGAGTGTGTGAAAAAGCAGCTCTCTCCCCCATGACATTGGGTAGGAGAACAGTAGCCGGGCTATAGTCCAAGAGGCAGCCCCAGCAGCAGAAGCAGCAGCAGGTCTGAGGAAGGACCCCAGAGGCCCAGGGACTCTTTTCAGCACTGAATTTAGGGTGGTACGAGCAGTATCCCCACACTGAGCGTCGAACAGAGAGGAGGGGGGAATTGAAAAGATCCATTCAGGGCCGCCTAATTTTGACCTCACTCAGGTCCCCATATTGCCAAAGGTCTGCCCCTGCTCTATTCTCTCCCCATCCTCAACTCCAATGGCAGCAGACACTAGGGCTTGCCAACCTGTATCTGTAGGAAGGCATGTCTGCCTGAGATTGCCTGGCCCAGCAAGCAGAGGCTATGGTCCGTTCCTAAAGAAACAGCACTCTCGCTTTAAGTCAGGCATGGCCATGGGCTGCCATGTGTTGCTGGACTACAAGTCCTATCACCCCTGCCCAGTGGCCATGCTGACTGGTGCTGATGGGAGTTGGGGTCCAATAACATCTGCAGAGCCAAAGTGCAGGTGGGTGAATATGTCATTTTCAATTTCTTTGTTTCTCATTTTTCCAATCTTAAATTTGGTTCCCCCCATTTCCACACTAGCTTGTGATTTATTTTAATAAAGTAGTCCTCGCCAGCATGTCAGTGTGATTCTCTCCCAATGGACACATTCTTTGTGTGTGTGATTTCCCCTAATGTACAACCTAATGGTCCTTTTGGAGTTTTATACATTACTTTGAAAACTGGATTCCTACAAAGGCAACTGAGAAATTTTAGTGAAACAATTTCAGGAAACAATTAAGCATCAGTGACTAGCATCACCAACCCAAGTGCCATCATGACTTCCCTAGTTCAAGATTCTCTATGAACCAACAAAAAATAATAATGTTTGTTTGTTTGTACATTCTCATGTAAAAAAACCCCCACTACTCAGTGTTTGACTCCAGCCTGTGCTCGAGATTTCACTGAGGCTACATAAGCCTATGCCTCCTTTACGCTAGCCTCTTTGAATTTCTGACACCCACCTCTCCACCCTTGGAATAGTACAGGGTTATACTAGAACTTTATAGATGTGTAGGGGTCCCCCCCATGTCTTCACATTGGCCCTGTAGACAGCCTTTTCACATTCTCTGTACTATCTATCAGAGAGAGATAAGCAGTTAATGTGGGCATAGGAGTCAACTCTCACCCATAGGGTGATACGTGCTCAGGACTATCAACTGGCAGTGACAAGAGCTCAGGGGTGTGGGACCCAAAGGTGGGACATGGAGCATCTTTGAGGCTAATCTGCCTCACCAAACTGGAGCTGGGGGGGGGGTCTCTGGGAGTGGGCAACTGAAGAAGTCCTTGCTTCCCTAAAAGAGTAGAGTGTAGGAAGAGAGGCAGTGAGGACACATTCTCATGGCCAGAGAGGTGCTCTCCTGATGTAGGTAGACTTGTGAGGAGTAAAATTCATTTCTCTTGGCAGATTCATTTGTAGCAAAACTATAAAATGTGGCCCTAATTCAACCTAGTTTGCCTGTATCCTGCCTACATATTTTTGGCTCTGGTAACAAGTAATCTGCTGTAAAACCTCTCCTGTACAGGCGATTCAGGGTGTATGCTTTCTCACCTGCTAGAATAATATTGCATAATTTTCCTCTTTAATGGAGCGGTACAATCTGCTAAATTCACTTAAATAGTCTCCGGGAGTTTGAGCATTTTTCAGCACTATGAAATCATTAGTGGAAATACACAGGATGTTTCCCTTACCACTCTCCCCTAGGTTTAATGCTGAGTTGTTTGGGCTGCGTGAAACTTTTCACCACCCTTAGCTAAAGTACAGTCCATTGCTCAAAATGATGGGAAATTCCTATTAGCAATGGAACAAAAAGTGACTATAAATGAGCTAGGGTGATATATTTGTCAAAGGACCTCACTGGGAGGTTTTCATATAGTTGACCTTTATAGGGGACTTTAGAAAGCATATCTTATTCTCTTACTTCCTAAGCTTTCTGTTTCAAGGAAAGAAAGGCAGAAAAAAAAACCAGGGAAAGCTGTCAATAGATGGCTTTGTGAAGCAACTGGAGCGGAGGGCATCTGTGAACATTAGCATATTGTGGAGTGATCCAGATGCACAATACTCATCAAATTTCTATCAATACTAATTTACTAATATCAATAATGATCTGTTTCTCAGTGGATCAGCTTTTCCCAGGCATGGGACTCTGCACTACTTACCACTCCCTGAACCCTTCATCAGAGGTGTCAATAAAACTGACCGCTGTTCTGGGACTATTGACAATTATTAAAAAATGACCTTGATGCAATTTTACGCCTATCAAAACAAAGGCCATATGTTAAGAATTATAAAAAGCTACAGTGAAGAAAAGCTGTGACGGGCTTGAGCGGAGGGGAGGGAAAGAGGGGGGCGGGTGATGAGCCATTGTGAAAATTGGCTCCTTCCCTCCCTCCTTTCTCTTCCTTTTCCTTGAATGTTCCCCTCTGCCCCTTAGAAAGCAACTGTTATGCTAAAGGGATAATTGGAGCAATTTAGAACTCAGAGATACATTTTTTTCCAGAGCTGTCATAGCATATCATCTCAGCGGTTAATGTGGCGTAAAATATCATAAACACTGCTGAGGGCCCTTGAGTAGCTATGGCAGGCACCAATCAATAAGCCCCAATAGCTTTCCCTAGCAAACAATAACAGGAACAGTTGCCTGCTTTTTTTCCTCCTAGTGTGGCTTAGATGAATTCCATCATTACCGAACGTTGTTTTCACATATTAATTCAAAGCCAACATCCACCACGCTCAGGGTTTTAATAGAGTCTATTGAAAGGGGGTAGTAGGGGGTAGATTAAAAATCATTCATGGTTAATAGCAGCATATCTCAGGTTCGTGGGACTACAGGCGCCAAATTTAGTGGTACATTTGTGGCAAATGACAATTTTAGAGCCCCTGTAAACAAATGTCTTATTCATTAATTCATTGACTAAGGTATTCGTATATTGCTTTTTGAGCAAACCTCTCAAAGTGGCGATATAAAGACATTCAGACTGTAATCCTAAATTTGCCTACTCAAATTTTGGTCTTCTTGAATTCAAGGGAGCTTACTCCCAGGGAAGTGAATTTAAGGCTGCAGATTAAAGCAATAACCAAACAGCATTCCTGCTGGGGTAGTCAAACATCCTGAACTGAAGCCATGCCAAAACTGGGGAAGGGCCATAGCTCTGTTTTGCAAGCACAAGGTCCCAGGTTCAGTTCATGGCATCTCCAGATGGAGCTGGGAGATAACTCTAGAGAGTTGCTGCCACTCAGTGCAGACAAGAGTTAGATGGACTTATGGTTTGATCTAGGTTCGTAAAAAGAATTAATGAAAATGATATCATAAGGTAAAGTCATGTTACAGGGAGAAATCTTTCTTCAAAGATTTCTTCAAAGTCTGGTGTCCTCCACTCAAGTGTGACATGGGGCGGGGAAGGGCTAGGGGGTCTCGTTTGATGAAATGAAATGCTGCAGTGGGTGGCCTGGAAGAGAAGCAAGCAGAGAAGCATGGAAAAATGACCAGGCAATTGGGAGAGAAGAAAAGGGAAATGGGGTGTAAGTGCTGATGAATTTTCGCGAGGGCTTTTTCTGAGGGGAGATGAATGAGCATTGTTGTGGAATTGTGAAGAACTGAAATTAAGATTGGGAAATGGTGAGAAACATAAATTGGCAGGTTTGCCCAGTAGCTGCAAAAATATTATGTCTTCAAAACTTAAATATGCCTCCAGCAATGACCCCTAAACAAGAACACACTGTGATGGCCTTTCTGTACTCTCGGGAGCAGGAGAAGGCTTTGTAGCTGGTGCCAGTTCAATGCATACCCCCCCCCCTCTCTCTCTCACACACACACACTAAAGAGGGGTTCCTCACTCGCTTTCCTGTCTTATTATGCCCCTGCAGGCAAGCAGAGGGAGGAAAGAAAACCCACCAAGAAAAGGTAATTGAATAAAACTGCTCTATTGAGTTCTTTTTACTGTGTCTCAGAGATTCCATTTTGTTACAACGGGAGAACATGACATATGCTGCGGCTTATTAAGTAAACATCTTCTTGTTCTGTTCTAAATGACTGCTTAATGTATGCACGTTGCTGGTAACTAACCTTTGAGATGAAAGCAAACATTACCTATAGATGACAACACATTTCTTAGACGCAGTCCAGCACAGCACTGGAATACTCTGTTCTACAATGGTGAGACAGTTGCATATGATTTGACCCAGCACTCCCATGGAACTTGGGGCCTTTCTGTATAGCTTCATTGTTTTTCGTAAACAAGGGTAGACAACCTGCTGCCCTCCAGATGTTGTTGGACTACAATTTCCTGACCATTGGCCATGTTGGTGGGAATTGTGTAACATCGGGGGGGGGGGACCAGGTTGTCTCCCTCTGTTTGATAACTGTAGAACTATGGTCTCTAAATACCTGATTGATTAAGAACCTATGTGTGGCAGCAAATTCTGTTTTACAGAAAAAGAAACTTTGACTACCGTTTTAGAAATGCAGGTCAGATCCACACCATACACTTAATGCAAAGCAGCATTCTTCCCCCACCCACCCCAAAGAATCTTGGGAACTGTAGTTTCCCCTTGCAACTATGATTCCCAGTATTCTCAACAAACTACAGTTCTCAGGATTCTTGGATTGAAGTCACATGCTTTAAATGGGCATTGAATGTGTATTAAATGTAGTTCCAGTTACAGGTAGGTAGCTATGTTGGTCTGCCATAGTCAAAACAAAATAAAAAATTAAAAAATTCCTTCCAGTAGCACCTTAGAGACCAACTAAGTTTGTTCTTGGTATGAGCTTTCGTGTGCATGCACACTTCTTCAGATACTTCTTCAGATTTTATTTATTTTTTATTAAATGTAGGGTGAGGATCTATAATACTGACAAGATAAGTGGTGTGTGTATATGTGTAAATATATATTTACATTTGTTGTTGTTCAGTCGTTCAGCCGTGTCCGACTCTTCGTGACCCCATGGACCAGAGCTTGTCTTTGTCCATGGAGTTTTCTTGGCAGGGGTACTGGAGTGGCTTGCCAGTTCCTGCTCCAGGTGGATCACGTTAAGTCAAAACTCTCCACTATGACCTGTCTATCTTGGGTGGCCCTGCACGACATAGCTCATAGCTTCTCTTGAGTTATTCAAGCCCCTTCGCCACGACAAGGCAGTGATCCATGAAGGAGATATATTTACATATGTGCCACATATTATTTATGTCAGCATGTGACAGTGCCCTCACCCTGGGAAATGACTTCGATTGGCCAGCTAAACCAGGAGAGGGTAGCCAATGGGTCTTGAATCCTTAGTTATTTAGTGACTTCCCCTGCATGCAAAGACAGGCTCCAGTGGATTGAGCAGACAAGACCAATAGTGGGTCCAATGGTCTAGAAGGCATAGAGGGAAGTGAGGGGCAGATGGGGCTTGTCAACCTGGGAAAGTAGCCCATCTAGGAGAAGTAAAACTCTGATCCTAAACCTCCACTGAAGAGGAAAAGGCTAAGGTGTAAATTCTATACAAATCCGGAGTGGAGTCTAAGATGGCAGTTCATATGCCTCCTTCCAGCAACTCCTGCAGCCAAGCTGGTGACAAATGTATTGCTCTGCTTTCCTTTAGACCACATCAGCAGAGGCCAAGTCTTGTCATCTGGGCAGCCCAGGACCTCCATACACACTACCCAGGTTTGTGCCCCAGGGAGGTCACTTCGGTGCTACTAACACAACATTTTGACTTTACCCCTGCAGGAGCACTACATTGTCTCTTGAGACAGACAGACAGATGCCAACAAAAACACACAGAGATAATATATGCCAGCTTGTCAAAACGCTGCATCCAATGGTATCCTGTGTTCTGACAGAAGACTAAATGGTATCTGGTGTTCTGACTCTTTGGTCTTTCATCATCATAATCAATCCCCCACTGTGCTCTCCACGTGGCAAACTACCTTAATGTGGAGAGATGGAAACCATAATGAGAGATGGAAACAATGGGCAATTTGTCTCTTGGGTAAAATTGACAGGAGTTGAACCAGGGTTTGCTTGTGTGGAAGGCCACTTTTCCCCTGTTCCCAGTTCATGTTTGGTCACAGGAGTCAAAGAAAGGATCTGCCCTTCCTTATGAGACTAGAGATTCCGACTTTGGGCACTTGATCTTGGTAGAGTGTGACCAAGATATGGAAGCCATGAAGTGATGTTTATAGACATGTGGCGTTAACATGTCATTGCTGTACTACTGGAAGAAGGTTATTCTAAATGGCACCATCTAATCAAGAGAGACAAGAACTTTCATTAGCAAATAACTGGAGAAAAGCACTTGGGATAATGGGCCAATACATATTTTGCACTCCTGAATCAAAGTTAAAGTAGGCTTTGGGGATGGTGAGCCTCATTAGGGCAGTAAACATGTCCTGCACTGTAACAAAATAGTCAATTCTCGGAAGAAAAAGTGTGAACAGTCAGTTAAATGTCACATTTTATCAGATTTAAGCCATCACATAATTAGTTTGGTTTTTGTGAAAGTTTCTTTAAAATAAGTATTTGTACCTAGCACTCCAGATAATAGAAGAATCCTCCCATTTAGTTATGTCTGCCAGAAAGATAATTTCAACATAGCATTTAATCTTCTTTAAAGTTATGTATTCCTAAAGGACACAGGGAGAGATCCCTTAAAAAACAGAATTCTTCTTTATTCAAAGGATTTGGGGTGTGTGCATGATTAGCAGCATGCATTTTTTTCTTTTTAGTTGTCTGTTCTTAAATCATATTATTTGTAGGAACAACTGATTAAAAATATACAGGGGGAGAGAAAAAAGAATGACCATGTACTTCTGTCTTCTTTTATTTCTGTTATTTGTGACCATCCACCAAGATTTTATGACCACAAAGCTCCCCTCCCCCAGTTCAAGCACTAGTTCTAGAAAATCTGAAGCTGAAGTGGTTTAACATTCAATCCCTCTTCAGAAGAAACTCTGGAAATTGTAGCTCTGTGAGGGGAATAAGAACTCTTAGTGCATATCCCTTGAATAGACATAGGGATGTCTATTCAATAATAACAATAACAATGTTATTATTTATATCCTACGCATCTGGCTGGATTGCCCTAGCCATTCTGGTCAGCTTCCAACACATATAAAAAATGTAATTATGCATTAAACATTAAAAAACTTCCCCATACAGAGTTGCATTCAGATGTCTCCTAAAAGGTATATAGTTACTTATCTCCTTGGCTCCTTGCATAACTCCATACCCTCCAATTAAAATAGGAATGTCCTGCCATACCCTCCAACAGTTCTCCAATGAAAATAAAGGTAAAGGTAAAGGGACCCCTGACCATTAGGTCCAGTCATGTCTGACTCTGGGGTTGCAGCACTCATCTCGCTTTATTGGCCGAGAGCCGGCGTACAGCTTCTGGGTCATGTGGCCAGCATGACAAAGCCGCTTCTGGCGAACCAGAGCAGCGCACAGAAACACCGTTTACCTTCCCGCCAGAGCGGTTCCTATTTATCTACTTGCACTTTGACATGCTTTCGAACTGCTAGGTGGGCAGGAGCTGGGACCGAGCAACGGGAGCTCACCCCGTTGCAGGGATTCGAACTGCCGACCTTCTGATCAGCAAGCCCTAGGCTCTGTGGTTTAACCCACAGCGCCACCTGGGTCCCATCCAATGAAAATAGGGACATCCTAAGAAAAAGCAGGACATTCCAGGATCAAGTCAGAAACTGGACGGCCTCTGTAAATCTGGGACTGTCCCTGGAAATCAGGGTCAGTTGGAGGGTCTGTTAGTGCTGCTAACAAACTGTACCTCCCAGAATTGTTTGGTGCAAACCATGTCCATTTAAAGTGGTATCATAGTGATTTAAATGTATGGTTGAATGCAGCCTAGCATGAACCACACAGCATACACTGCCCCCAGCCTCTTCCACCTAAGTGGTTTTTTGTTTCCTTTGCCTAATGGTAGGGCCAGGCCTGGACACAGAATAGGGATGAAAACTTGAATAACAACTCCCATAATCCCTGACCATTGGTCACACTGACTGGGGCTGATGGGAATCGGAGTCCAAAAATTTCTGAAGTGCCACAGCATGCTCCCCATCACTGCCACAAGATAAACTCAGCAGCAAGGGTACAACCCCTGCTACAACCTTCTGTAATTTGGCATTCCTTAAAGTGCACTTCGCAGCATGCTTTCTCTGCCGTCGTGAGCCAAGTGCAATGCAACATCCCCAGCTGTCTGGAGCTTAGTGATCCTGATTTCCTTAGAAATCTGTAGCAGTATCTTATTTCCCAACAGAGAGCTTCCTTACCCCCCTTTGTCCTGAAATCCTGTCAGCAGATGCTTAGGGAAAAGTCAGCCTAAAAACATCACATCCCCCGGCGAACATTGTGGGTCTGTCAGTTTTGCATTTAAAGAAAGCAGGCCGGTTTAAGACCATGCTTTCTGACAGCGGGAAAGAGGAATTACTCCTACATGCCACCAGCTACTGAGTTTAACAGCCCACCACTTTCAAAAGATATAATGCACCAGCTTAACCACCACATCGTAAACCAAACTCTTTAACATCTTAATTTGAGCCCCCAGGTGCTCTTTCTTTAAAGTTATAATGACTGGATTACAGTACACTGATTAAAGCATACAATTGGTATCAAAGTATAGCATTTACCCAATTATAAAGTAATTGCTGTTAAATCTTGATGATAACTAACCCTTTCATTTCACCTTTACTTCTCTCCGCACCATACATAAAAGAATGTCTTTAAATGATACATCGCCAAACCAGCATTAATGAAGTTGTCATGTCAGTTGATACTCTGGTTTTCTTTCTTTCTTTCTCTTTAAACTGTATTAGTTTATGACTACCATTTTTTTATTTATTTTTTACTAACTAGAAGCCATACCACCCTTAGTCACTGATGGAATTCTTGTAAACTTAGCAGAGACTTAATGAAATATATTGCCTCAAAATGTATTCAGTGTAGAATAACACAGTGTTCCTGCACCTAAGTGGCTTTAGAAGTGATATAACGTTTCTCACAACATTTCAAAGAAAAGTGTTTTGTGTGTGTGTGTGTGTGTGTGTGTGTGTGCGCACATGTATGCTGGATCAGGCTAATAAACCAAAGGTCTCCTAGCAGCAAACTGAAATTGACAAGCAGGGCACTAATTGTATGTGTGTCTGGAAAGGTGTGTCTCCTGGTTCCAGTACAATAGTACCATATAGTATGAATCTATTGAGAAAGGAGTGTGTGATGCAAGACCCTCCTGTGGTGATGTCACACCTTAAATTGTGCAGACAGTGGACATTGCACAGGCTTGTCTGTCACTGCTGTCATTCAGTCTTTAGTTAAAAACCCATGGGTCTGGGAACTGCAAGGATCAGGTAGAACTGCATAGCATTATGAAACCATTTTAATTGCAAATTTGTTGACATAAATGGTTCGTGACATTTGTGTGTATGTTTAAAAAACTTATCATTTCTTTGTCCTTCAGACGGCTGTTTCATTGAAAATGGCACTGTCCAATTTCAATTATGTTCTGAGACAATCTCTCTATTGAGAATAAAACATGATATCAAAAATACCTGTGATACTCACATGGCTCTTAACAGCAGACTATTGGTTTTATGTATGTTCATATTTACAATCTAATCAATAGCCATTTAGTTTTAACTAATGGCAGAAAGTTGTCCACAACCATTGTTGATACTATATTTTGCCAGATAAAGGGATGTGCAGGGCAATACAGGGAGAGGGCAATACATGGAGAGATTTATGCATCTTTAGTGTCAATACTCTTCTAGCATGGCTGGAGCAATTTGAAATGTAACTGGTGATAAGCCACAGCTGCTGCATACTTATGCAGTAATTTGAGGGGTTGGGGCCCACACAAAATCCTGCTTTGAATTTTAGCAGCATGCTTCTGCAAATGGCTGAAACTACCCGACTCTGCTCCTCACCTGCTTCTGGAGCTACACCCCCCACACCAGGATGCAGCCTCCAAAAGATTACCCCTGAGGGAATGCGATCCTCAAGAGAAGGGGGGTGGGACTGGCTCACTCATGGACTATATAATCTTCCTCATTTAGGAACACCTAGATCTGAAGATGCCACTGCATGCCTGAGGCCAATAATGTGATGCTGGAGACTGGCTGGAAATTATCCACTTCAGTGGTGCTTAGGAAAGGGAGGGAAAGAAGGAGAGAGAGGAAGAGATCTCACCAAGACTTTACAGAGCTTGTCTGAGGCTCGGGGCAGGAGTCACCAGTCATCAGGGAGGCACAGGGCATTTTTGGCATGGCAGCATAAGTCTGGCAGGGGTCCCCAGCTGGCTTAGCCCTTTGAGGCCCAAGGCAAGTGTACCCGGATGCCCTGCACCTCTGCATGGTTCTGGATCTCACCACTTCCAGATAGGCACAGTGTAATTATACCCTCTTGAAAAGAGGCACTCACTACTTCCCTTGCCAACTTAGCCAGTTCTTCCCTTGTTAACCTTAATAAATCAGGTAGGATAAGATTGAGCACATACTTGACAGGCATCTCCTCTCCAAGGATTCTGCCCACAAGGATCCGGTCCGCATTCTCAGGCTGTACTAAGTATCCATTATAACTGGACAAGGAGGTAGGCCTGTGCAGAGTGGGGGCAGCCAGGTACACGTGCCCTGGCGTCTCGGAAGGACAAGGCGACCTGGGGGCTCCACCAGGGACCTGCTGGACTTATGCTGTCATGCTAATAAGTAAACTGGGGACTCTTGCCCTGAGCCTCAGACAAGCTCTGCACAATCCTGCAAGCAGCAGCCAAGGTTCCACCAACTGCATGTGCAGTAACTATGGCATGCAAGTCTCCATAGATAGTCTTAAAATTTGAACATATACAGCCATTCAGATACAAAATTTGCTGTGGAAGTGTGTTTTAGTTGTACCTGGAAGATATGAATACTCTATTTAAAAACTCTAAAGAGGCACAGCATTTATAGTGGTTTAGGAAGTTACTCATGAATTGTTGCTTTGTTTTTTGTATAAACTAAAGGTGCTTATCACCGCGACAGACACAATGTGCACACTGTACAATAATACTAATGAGTATTTTATGTCCCTTGGAATGCCAACATTTGTTTTATAGCATATTAAGGCAAAATATAAGGCCCATTCTGTTTCCTTAAAACTTCACTCTTATGGTGTATACTGAGGATGATTCAATGCTTTTCCAACAAAGCTTTAATTGTATGTCTTCCCATCATCCGAAATCTGAGTTGTGTAGCTAAAAACTTTGACTGGAGGGTGTTATTTTCCATATGTTGTTAGCAACAGCACATCACCTCTAGCGTATTCTACTCCAAACTGAGTCTTGTTGCGCTACACTCGCAAGTCTCCTTCTACCCTCACCCCCAAAAGAAAGAAAGTGTGATTCCTTCAAAGTAGAGATCTATCTAATGCAGATACAGTGCACAGTGGACTTATAGATGGCACATGCAAGAAGTGACATGAATTGGAAATAGCCTGATTCACTCATCTATACTTGGGCATACTCAAGACTGTATTGTATGAGTAGGTTTGTAGTTCTCATGGTTCTCAAAAAAGCTTGTGATCATGTTGTTGTTGTTGAGCTCTTTCTGCAAAAGTTCCATTCCATCTGTGCCTTCTGTTGACTGAAGTCCTTCTGATGTGAAGGAAGACCTTGGACGGGCTTTGCACTCTTCCACTCACTCATGGAGATGCAGAGTTTCCAATTTTCATTTATTTTCCCTTCCTTCTGTAACGACCCATGTCAAGAGCCATTCCTTCCATAGGGCTCTCCCAGCCCTCAAGAGTAGATTTGGGGAGGCACAACTGGATGGCAAGGAAGCTTAATGCCATGAACAGAAATCTGTTTTGAAAGTTAGGGTCAAAGTATGTGTATGAAGATATGCAAACATAAACATGCACATTCTTTGACCACAAAATGAAAGAGACTGGATGAGAAGAAAATATAAGTATTGCGCCTCTTACTGCTCACCATATTTATGTGTGAGTTGATCTGTTCTTATTTTGCATGTAGGCTGATCATGAAAATATAGTGATCCTAAAAGAGCAGGGCATATAGCATCCTTTCCCCCTCTCCTACCCAAAAGTTACTCTGTATTTTCTTTTTCTTTTTTAATGTATTATGTTACATTCTAATCTATTTTGATGTCTCACCATTTTTATACTGGCAATCTATTTATTCTTGTAACATTATAGTGTTTGTTTTACATTGTTGAAGCTACACATGGATTGACTTCACAGCAGTATCCCAGCAGAGGACCCTCTTGGACTACAGCCAAACTATTGAGTATGAAGAATTAAATTTGCCCTTGATTCATAGCAAGGTTGTATGTTAACATTCCAAGACTGATTTTAATAATTTGAAGGTCTGGAGGAACACTGATGTATTTATTTCCCACTCCTACCTCCTCGATCCATGCTCCTTTGAAAAGGACATGTTTCCTTTGCTGGATCTTGAACGCTAATGCCTGTTGTCTAGCCATAGGTAGATGGCTGTTCTGCCTGTGTGCGCTTGGTTATTACAGTCAGCTCAGTAGCTCTGCATTGTGCCAAATTGTGTTTCTGTGCAAGCAGTTCTGTTATACATGCATCCTGGTTATTTTTCAGAGGATCTCCTTCAGATGTGCATGAATTATAGGGAATGCACTTATTTATTAAGCTACTTGTCAGGGCCTCAAAACTCGGTTTGAGTATCAGAAAATGGAATAGGTTCAGATAATGGATGGAGCAACTCCTCTATGAGTTAAGGACTTTTTAGTTTAGAGAAAAGACAAGTGAGATGGGACCCGATAAATTATGTGCTGTGTGGATAGATGTAAGTCTGCTTTCCTCTCTCAGAGGTTTGTACATACACACATATTCATCTCTATCCTCCATCCAAGAAAGAAAGAGGCACTATCACTGTTCCAGAATGTATCCCACCAGCCAAGATCACTGAAAGAGGATGTAGAACAGTGAGGGATGTGACC
>JAWWNH010000011.1:17115000-17162500 GCA_034641385.1 Darevskia mixta
CACTCAGATATCTTTTATACAGAATTGCCAGGATCATTCATTACACTCCCAGTGCAGTTGCTGTTGCTGTTGCTGCTCCTCAAGCTATCCATACAAATGCTATAGTGGGCTTAGTTGTGAGAAACTCCGTATTCGAAAGAAAGAGCTGGGAAGAGACTGGGGACTTTTCAAGGCTGAAACCGATTCTCTGAGAGTTCTGGCTGCAGCCCTTATTGGTTGCCAGTTCAGAAATGAAAGAGAAGAGAAATGAAGAAAGGAATGTGACATTTGCATTTGCTACGGTATGAGAAGAACCTCCTGGATCAGGCCAATAGCCTATCTAGTCTAGCATGCTGTTTTCACAGTTGGCCAACCAAATACCAGTGGGAAGGTTGCAAGAAAGGTTTGAGCCATAGCTGTCAACTTTCGGATTTGAAAATAAGGGATCAGCACATAACTGTCGACCTTTCCCTTTTCTCGCGAGGAATCCTATTCGGAATAAGGGAATTCCCCCCCCCCCAAAAAAAGGGAAATGTTGACAGCTATGCAAAGTAAGCCTGTCCACGATGACGCGAGGAGGGGAAGCAGAGCGAGCTCGGGGCCCCTTCTCAAACAGGCAGACGGCTCAGGGATGCCGCGAAGGCGGTGCAATGGCACCAAGTAGCCTCTCCATCCTGCTCTCCAGAGGCTGCGCGCAAACGGGAGAGCGAAAGAGTGAGCGTGTAGACGGCAGGCAGGCTGTCTGTCTGGTTGGGCGTGAGGGTCTGGCTGCACAAGGCATGCAAGCTCCGGCCCCCGTTGGTCTCAGACTCCTTATTGGCAGCCGAGCAACGCAGCTGAGGAGCCTCCCTGGCCGGCAGGGAGGGAGAGGAGCTGCTTCCTTTGAAATCTGGGAAATTTAAGGGATATCAACAATCCGGGATAGCAGCGGGAAACGGCATTGAAATAAGGGAGTTTCCTGCAAAAAAAGGGAGGGTTGACAGCTATGGTTTGAGCACAACAGCGCTCTGCCCACCTGCGATTCCCAGCAGCTGGTATTTTGAGGCATATTGTCCCTCACAGTGGACGTTGAGCATAGCCATTATGGCTAGCAGTCATTGATAGCTTTATCCTCCATATGGGTCTCTGAAGGTTTCGCAGAATGGAATTTGGCCTTTGGGCTGAAAATAATCTCTCTCCCTCTGCTGTAAAGTTTTCAGAATTAATAATCGCCAAACGGGATTTTAGCATCTGATCCTGTCACAGGCAATAGCCAGCAAGACAAGCACAATTGTTGTGCCCATAGCAATGGCTGGAGGAATGAAGAAGAGCTGATTTACAGCATTGTATGAAAGCTTGAGCAGGGTGAAGCTTAATTTAAGATTAATGACCATCAGAAATAGTTGGGCAGGATGTTCAGTAAAATAGGATAACCCCACTTGTGACCATTCTGAGAACACTTCCCCCAAGGAAAATGGTGTCAGGCAGAGACCATTAGAGGATTATGGGTGCTGCTTATGTTTTCTCCATCTCAGTAATTGCAGCAGTTTCTTTATATACATGGGAAAGCATTATATTTCCTTAATTACAAAATACTAGGTGGCATGAGTGCTGGGAAATAGGAGTATCTCTGCAAAAGGACCATAACGAAAATTGATTAGAAGCCTGTAGGCTATCCAACCTCTCTTTCTTTCTTTTTCATTTTTATGCAGAATCTAAATTTTATTTGATCACACATTTGATGATGATGAAGACCACTGCTACTACTGTAACTGCTATGACTGTTGCTGCTACTCTATTGTCTGGCAAATGCATTTAAAAACAATAGGATGGTGTAGAAAAGCCTGAGTAGGACAGACACCAGGAATACATAGAAGCTCTCTAACTTTTATTTGCAAAAATGGCATCGAAAGTTGCATATGGGAGTTCCTGATAACATAAGGAATGGAATTTCTCGGGTTTTTCTTTTTGCAGTATAGTCGTACAGTGGTACCCCGCAAGACGAATGCCTCTCAAGACGAAAAACTCGCTAGACGACAGAGTTTTTCATTTTTGAAGTCGCTCCGCATGACGAATTTCCCTATGGGCTTGCTTCGCAAGACGAAAACGTCTTGCGAGTTCCCAATGCATTCCTATGGGAAACCGCGCTTCAATGCATTTCTATGGGAAACAGCGCCATCTAGTGGTTCGCAGGACCGTGCTTCGCAAGACGAAAAAACTCGCAAGACGACAAGACTCGCAGAACGAATTAATTTCGTCTTGCGGGGCACCACTGTACTTCCGTTCTCAAAAAGACTGTGTTTCAGGAGTCCATTTGACTTCTGATTGGCTGTAGGAGCATCCTGCTGTCAATCGGAAGCCATGGAAGCCGTGCCGGCTTCCAAAAATTGTTCGAAAACCGGAACACTTACTTTTGGGTTTCAATCGTTCAGGAGCCGATTTGTTTTGGGAGTCAAGGCGTTTGAGATCCAAGGTATGACTGTACTGAGTGGAAAATCAGGCAGCAGCATTTGAAGGGCAAAAACTGGCTTTGTCAAAATATATTTGTTTCTTACCAGACAATTGCAATCTCTCTCTCTGTGTGTGATTGTGTTGAAGGCACATGCTTCTTGAAGCAGGTTTTCTGGCAGCTAGATTCTGACACTGTGCTGCTTACACCATCAAGTTTTCCAAAGCAATTGTAGACAGAATTATGTTCCCTGGAGGAACCACTTGGGCATCCTTGAAAACCTCACCAGTAGACTCAACACCATGTCAGGTGACTCAGGGAGTCAACTGACTCATAAAGCCTGTAACACTACTCCACCTGACTCTATAAAGCCTTAGGATGTGGTCTTCAGTCTGAGCAAATGGTCTTGTAATGAGAAGATCTTTGCTCATGACCAACCATGCTCACAGTGGTTACAGCCTCTTAAAAAAAGAAAAACAACTTCACTGTTTGTTTGCCTGCCTGGACTATGCTGCCTTTCTTCTGGCCCATCTGTCTGCTGGATGCCATGTTGAGAACCTGACCTTTGCTTGTGTTAGTCTGGCCATACTAATTGCTTTTGGTCTCCTCTTGGCTGATGACTTGCTCCCTCTTAACTTATGGGACCCTTATCCTGTTATCACAAGGGAAGAGGCTGACCCTCAGCAAACCTTGTCAGTGTGGCTATGTGGTGGGGGGAAAACAAACAGGATAAACACATTAGTGTGAAAGTAACTTTAAAATCCACGTTATTGCCAATGACAGTGTAGCCAAGGTAGGGTTGCAAGCTCTGCTTAGTAAATTACTTGAAATTTTAATCAGTGGGGCTGTGAATTAAGGGCGCACAAGTTTTTATTTATTTCCTGAAACTATTTTGGTGCTGGCAAAATAAAATACTGATTTTCTTTGAACAGTGCTTATTAAACTGCATGTTTGCAAAATTGCATTTCCTTCGATAGATCCCAAAACACACCTTTTTATTTCTATCGTAAAATGCACATTTATTTATACGTTAGCAGAGAAATAAAGGTGGATGATTAGTTAAGTAAACTGTAAATTCAGTTCACACCACTAATCCTAACACATCTCTATGTTTTAGAGAGAATGTGAAAATGAATAGTGATGGTGAGTGGCTACCAGTTTGATGCCAATGCAAATTGAGCCCATTCTTTTAAGGAGGAGCTGTTTCCACAGAAGCTACTCTGTGCCTTACCTTTTTTATTATTATTCCCAAGGCTTTATTCTCTGAATCCCCAGCAATGCTTAGCACTGGCAAACACATTGTTTTAATAGTTATCTGCTGCACTCTCCATACTTGTCTTCAAATATTGTGATTTAGATAGGACTCTAATGCACAAGAGCAACTTGTCCCCAGAGCATTATTCAGAATATAAATTAAGTGATATTATAACAGAGCCCTCACTTAGCTCAGCATAATGAATATGAAACATCATGTACTAGTGACCAAGGTCATTCTGCAAGAATGAATTACTCTATTAACTTCTCCTTTAAGTAGCATTAGAGATAATAAATGGAGAGATTTAATGTAATTCTGATAATATTATTCATGCAGAAGTAGCATACTTTATCTTGTTAAAATAATTAAGACACACGTTGAGGGTGTTTTACATGGCAGAGATATGAGGCTTAGCAACGTGTTTGTGTCATGTTTCAGAATGCATCCGCATTAGCCAGCACTGCAGATAATCTGATAAAAATCAAAAAGCTGATTTGTATGCTATGCTAATTCAGGATCATCCCTTTGGCCCTAGGTACTTCCCAAAAGCTACAGAAGATTATGTCAGGCTTTAGAAGTGATATTAGATTAAATTCAGTTCTTTTGCTTATGATTTTTTTAAACAAAAGAAATTACATCCCCCATTCTTTTCCATAAAATCTTCTTTAGCTTTTCTCTAAGAAGCATGTGATACTGGTGTTTTTTTTTAAAGCTGTACATATTACTTTTTTATCCGGAAATATTTAAGCTTCCCATTTCAACAACAGAGGATGTGACTTTGGGAGTGTCAACTCCTCTGGTTTAGCCATGATAACTTTTCATTTTCAAAAAGCTGGTCACCCTCATTTCCAAGTTGTGGCTTGTGCAGGTATACAGGTACATCAAGGGCCAGTGATGAGCTTCTGCTATTTCTTTTCAGAAAGCAATTGTATTAAATGACATTGGCAGTAGTAGATGGCATGGTGGGGTGGTGGGGCTCACCTGACCTCCTGATAGCTGAGTTGCTGCTGCTGCTTACCAGGAAGGTGAGGGGCAAGGCAATGGGGAGGACAACACAGCACAAACCTACTGGCAGGAGTGCCAGACTGGCTCTACTGGTGCATTTGTACCACACCGACCTAGTTCAGAAGAGACAGGCCACAAGGATAGTTCTGTGGCTAATATCATGATAAAGTTTTCTGCTTTCTATGTAGTATTAACTTTGTCTGCATAACCTACTTCCATGAGATACATTGATGACCCTGACATCACTGGGTTCCTTAAGGGCTGGACAAATGCTTGATGTATAAAAGAAGCAAAAGCTTTTGACAGATGCTCTGAATACATCTTTGTGCCCGTTGTTGTTCTCTGCTTCTTTGGAAGTGGACCTGAGATGTAATAATCTAGATGATGATGATGATGATGATGATGTATTGTGTTGTATTTATACGCTGCCCTTCCAAAGGTACCTTAAGCTATGATCAAGAGCATGGGCATAGGGAGTGAGATTTTGACTTTTGAATAGCAGCCTCCATATCATCTCACAAAGGTATTTTGAAACCTTCATTAGTTCCCAAAGTGGTTTGCCAACAAGCTTCTGAAGCTGCTATTTGAGAAACACAGATCCAAAAACCCTGTTGCCACATTGGACTGGGAGTAGCATTGAAGAACAGCTGTCATCAAAGATAGGAGCAGGTGGAAAGCAATAGATAGAGCTCATTGGAACAACCTATGGGTTAAGTCAGAAGCCAGGCTCTGCACACAAGGAACAGGAGAGGAGATCACTATTGACCCAATGATGACGAATATTTGGGCCTCTGTCCTACAAGTTCTAACTACTAGGACCAAGCTCTGGAGTCAGGGCTTGCTTGGGAGCAGACCTATATCTGTAGACATCTGTGTTTCATGCTTTTCTGGTGGCTCTTCACTGGGGGCTACTGAATGACTGAAATCAAGAGTTTAGCAGTTCAAGGTGCCCCTATGACCTAATATCCCATGGATATGAGGAACTAGTTGTATGGCGTGTGTGTCTGTGTCGTGGGGGGTTGACTCTGAATGGAAAATAGAATACTTACTGTGCCTTTCCAAGCATTTGTAGATCATAGGTGGATGTAGGAACTATTATTGTGATAAGGGCTACACATTTTTTGTCTAGCTTTATCTGAATCTCATGATTGCTTCTTCAGACTTTCCATTATTTTCTGTATATTTGCATTAGGGTAGTTCTAAGGCATGGAAATAAATTTTACAAACCACCATAAAAATCATATGAAGTGTAACAATATTTTAAGTGAATGCCAAATCATCCAAATCTTTGATTATCTGAATAGTCTTCTCTGACTACTCCTTACCCCATTTGGAGACAAAGTTATGATGTTATCCGTATGTAGTCTAGAAATAATGGTGTTCTGTTAAACATCACCATATTGCTATTTTGTGAGTGATTTGCAAATTATGAGCATTAAAGTCTTGTACAATTTCCTAACTTGTACTTCAAGCAACTTGATCCCTAAGACTTGCCAATAACATGAATGTTTAGGATGACTGAAACATAAATGCTTAACAACCAGCTAACATGATGATTGTGTTACATCAGGGTGTTCAGCTCTAGTATTTAGGATCAGCATGCCAGTTACTTAGCTATAAAATTAAATATTTATTATATTTTAAATACATTTGGAGAGTTCTTATATCCCAAGTTTTGGTACCCTTGTATTTAATCACATATATTATTACAAAGCATTAGTGCAAGCCAACTGCTTGCTTGACAGCTTCATTCCCATTGAGTAAAGATGTTCTACACAGGGGACATGAAATAAGGACATCCTCCAGATCAGGGAGATGGTAAATCAGGCATTGTCCAGCTGCTTGGACTACAATGTCCATCAGTCCCAACTAGCATGGCCATGGGAATTGTAGTCCAAAACATCTGAAGGGCACCAGGTTGGGGGAGGCTGCTTTGGAGCTTAATAATGCTCTTAAGGAAGATTTTGTGCTTCATGTTCTAGGAGAGGTTTTGGAAAAATGCACTTGACTCTGGGTTAATGAACAATTGTAATTAAGACTTGAAAAGTATCACTCACTTCGATGCAAAGTAGATCCAGGTAGATGAGCATGTTTCTCATACTCATACAAGCTTTTTAATTGTGCCTGGCATGGCTAGTTCAAATTGATCCTGCACTGATTTTGCAAGTGGAACAGGGGCTCAAATTCTGAAGAAAGATGAAGTTTTGCATAAAATGTATTTTGTCACAAAATAAAACCTACTTAACTATATCTAATGAGCCAGGGAACATTTGTCCAATAGGATTAAGATGAGAGGTATTAAAGTATTATTTACTCATATTTTATGATTAATGTCATTCTTATATAAGATTTAGAGTGCAGATAAGATAAGGAAAAAGCAGGTTGGGCTAAATCTTTCTCGGCTATAAAGTATAGGCATTATACTTCACTTAACTCCATAGAAATCCTTAATATCTATGCATGCCAAGACCCAAAATAGGTCAACCCCTGAACTCCTGCTTTATAGTTTATTATTTAAAGTTTAACTGATTAGTTTAGCCCTTAAAAGATTTGGAGGGAATTAAACCACTGTTCTCTTTATTCATAAGTAAACAGAGATGCAGATGGAGGATGAAGTGGCTTCTCAAACACTCTGAAACAGAGCTTTCCTAAAGAGCCATTCGTTTTCTCCACCACATTTCCCCCCCCCCCATGACTTTCTAAATAAATACTCTAAGGGGAATTGTTCAGATCCTCTGTAGTCATAAATGCATCAAAAGGAGAGAGAAGAATGCCAGCAAGATAATCACCGCCCTCCCCATTCATAGGCTCCTCTCTCTAGCTCCCCCAAGCGACTTTGGGGCATACTTCCCCCTTCTATTAATTTAGGCTGTTTTTTGTATTGCTCTTCATAAAATCTAGGCCTTAATGGTTCACAAAATTAATTCGGGCAACAGTAACAAAAAAATAATAATATGTATATACATTAACACACCATCAATAAAACAAGCATACATTCAACAACTAATGTAAACTACTAACATCAATATGAAATGATTTAACCACAGGGTAAGATAAAACAAACACCTTTCAAGTGTAATGCCTCTCATTCTTTAAAATTAAATTCAAGTGGCCACTGGGTGAGTTTCCCTTGGAAGGGAGTTGCACAACCTGGATGGTACTGATCGAAATGCTCTCCCCGTTATTGCCATCTGCTTAATCTCAGATGGAAGAGCTTAACACCAGAACAGGTTGACATATGAGAAGGTGGCTCTTCTTAAGGCCCTGGGTCCCAAACTATGAAGGAGTTAAATGCAACAATGGGCAACCTTTGACCTTCCACGTGTTGATGCACAGTCAACTCTCATTGACCCTGGTGAGTATGGGCAGTGGATGATGAGAATTGTAGTCCAGCAACATCTTGAGGGCCACAGGTTCCTTATCCCCGATTAATGAGTTTGCAACACCAGCTGAGCTCAGAAACAAACTTTTCTTTTGATAAAAACACTAATGGAAGCCTTTAAACCTTTTCAAGGTTAGTCCCACATTATGGTAGTCTCGACAGGATATTACCAGAGCATGAATTACTGCATTTCTCATATCACCAACATGCTTAACTCTAATTAAAGCATGAAGGGGTTAAGACCATAGAGTAAAGTGTCTTGACACACCCTCACCTTGGGAGAAAGGGTTCTCTCTCTTTTCCACCATGTAACCGACCAGTAAAGATGTCTGGGCTGGTCACTCCAAGTCCAGACCAAATGGCTTTAGCAAGCCATCTTTGTATTTTTATACACATAACATAGAAACATTTACCTTTTTGTAACCTAAGTTAAACTGCTGTATGGAAAAGCACATGAATTTGACATTTGAAGAGTGTGTAATTAAACCATTGTTACCAAATGTGTGGTCTCTTTCTACATAAAGCAGAAGTGGGGCACTTTGGAAGAAACTTAGAAAGGGATATTTTAAAGGTCTAACAGCCTATATTTCCATGCTTCGTGTATGGAGTTCATGCCCCAAATCTAGATCTAGGCACTGAGGGAATTCTCATTTTATTCTTAAGCCAAATTACCAAAACAAACACAACACAAACTACTCCTGATGAGGCAGCCTCAACGAAGATATAGCTGTTCTACTCGCTGTTCTACAGTTCTTTTAGCATAATGGTTAACCTACTCCTGACTGCTTGTTTTAAATTTATTTGATCTCATTAACTTTCATGAGCAAGGCTGGCTGAAATTCAAAGAATGTACCCAATGTGCTTTATGGATGGAGTTGACCACTACTGTATATCTGACTTCAGACAGTCCTTTTCTCCATAAGGCCTGACACATAAAAGTTGTATTCTTGTCATTGCTCTTCTATCAGAATGGATTCCCCCTTCTTTCTTTCTTTCTTTCTTTCTTTCTTTCTTTCTTTCTTTCTTTCTTTCTTTCTATCTAAAAAATCCACTTTCTGTCCATTTAGAGCTCTGGCTTCTTCTCTTTTTGCATCCCTGACACTCTTCAAAGATTAATCCAGAATGGTCTGGAAAGCAGGGAACACAAAAACACTCTTGCCTTGAAATAGGAGCGGAAAAAACCCAGTTAATTTCAATCAAGATGACAGTTTTTCGGCGAACAATAGTCTCCCAGAGTTGACATGGTGAAGTAATGAATGAATGAAAGGAGAACTGAGTCACAGCTGCACTTTGCAATCACTTTAGAACATCTACACTCTCCCAGCCAAAATACTATTAATACGTGTGTCAGCAGAGTGAGTGAATCTCATAGTGTGAATGGCTCAGGAAAGAAAATGAAGAATATCCTCAGGGACAGACTTTTCTTTTTTCTGCGAGAGACTCTTCATTATTCAAGCATTGTGATACTTTTCCTTTATTTGTGTAAAGATTAAATTGCACATGATTTCTAATGTTTCTGCTACTCCAACTGTCATAGGTCGATGACCTTCATGGAAGTGAGATAATAGATACATCGTCTGTTGTTTGGGCTTGTGCTGTTCTTCCACAGCCCAGTACATCCCTATTGTTATAAGTCGAAAGCAATTAAATAAAAAACCGTGATAAGGCTTCTCAAGTATCTTTAGTATTTCATATGCATCATTATGTGGCTGTCATTTAGCATTAATATGAGATATTATCTGATGTAATATAATGAGACCCTTGAAGCACACATTAGAGAACTTCTTTGCGGGAGATACATAAACTCAATGAGGGAGATGTCCATCTGGACAGGTACTTAATAATGCAGCTCCTGGAACGGTGCCCTTCCCATTGTTGGTACTTTTAGACACATGTGGGTGGGCGCTTACAGCCATGTACTTCCTTGATTGCAAATGGAATAGATGGCTAGCTGTGCAATCCTACGCATGCCTGATCTGAAGTACCATTGTGTTCAACAGGGATTACTCTGAGATAAGTACGAGGTGTAAGACTGTAATCCTATGCACACTTACTTGAGAGTAAGCTTTGTGGAACTTAATTACACTTCTGAGTCAACATCCATAGGGCAACACCATTGATCTATTTGATTGGATTTGACCGTTTACTATTAACTGACTTCACTAACAGCACATCTGTATATGGACGCTTTCAGGGCAATGGAGATAATGGCAATAGCGTCGTAGATTTCTTGTGAGATTCATGTTCTATCCCTTCTAATGTAGTATTAAATAACTAAAATTAAGCGTATAGAAAGGTGTTGCTTAGACTAGAAATGAGTAGATTCATAGGAACATGGAAAGCCTCCTCATACTGAGTCAGATTATGTCCATAATGATTGGCAGTATGTATCCAGGGCACCACATTGTTTATTGCTGCTGGTCTATCTAGTTTACAGCTGTCTGCAGCAGGGATGGGAAAACTTTGGCCCTTCAAATGTCAGGAGCAAGCCAGCAATAAATCACACAGAGTAAGTGAAGCTAACTCTTTATTAGAAGAAACAAGGTCTGCTCAGGGATGCTTGGCCTAATGAGCACAGCAACTCTTCCCAGTAGGTTTTGCCCCTGTGAGGCAGTTGTGGAGACAGACGGTCTGTGCCTTCCCACAACTGCCTAAGTCTCCTCCTCTCCCAGGAGCTATCCAAGCAGTCTGAGACTCTAACTGCATGCCTACCTTTCCTCTTCCCACTTCTCCTAGTCCTGGGAGACCAGTGGGGAGGGGAGCTTGCTGCAGCAGGAGGGGGAGATCCCTGTGGCTTCTTCACCAGCCTGACTCATCTCTGCCTTTTGGTATCCCTCCTCTCCTGCTTCTGCTTCTGGACACCTCTCTGCCACAGACTCTCCCTGCTCACTAAACCCTGTTAGCCCTTCAGCTTCCAACACCTCTTCCTCCCAATCTTCTCCCTCTTTTTCCTCTGACCACCCAAGGTTGTTGCACCACCAAGTCCCCAGCTTTGAGCCTTCTTCTCTTGGGGGTTCCCCAGCTGGTGCCTCCCACCATTCCTCTGAATCCAGCCAGTCCATGACACCAAATGTTTTTGGACTCCAGCTCTTCACAGCTCTTGCCAGCACAGCCAATGGTCAAACATGATGGGAACTGTAGTCCAGCAGCATGATCTGCCACAGGTCTGCCACCCCTGGTCTACAGGCTCCTGATTTAGAGAGGAGTCTTTCCCACCCTGACCTACAGATGCTGGGAAAGAATCTAGGATCTTTTCCACACAAAGCATATGCCATGCCATTGAGGTGCCTTTCCTCTATATAGCTGTTCATACATAAAAAATAGGTTGGCATGTCCATCAACACACTCTGTTTTCCTTGTGTTCTCAAAATGGATCAGGCCAACCTCACGATAAATGGAGAAATGCAAGCAGATGCTGATGCAGAACCAACTGCTGTGAACAAGAATATGTGGACCGGGTCCCCGTCCTAAGGTCCATGTTCAGCTGCCAGTTATTATTGAACTCGCTGTGCACCAAAATAATCAGATGCACCTCTGTAGACACACACCCAATGGCTGATCGGCGAAGTAAATAATGTAACCAGCCTTCCATTGAGTAACATCCCCCCTCCGATTCCCCCTTCTCTTGCGTTTTGGCAGGGTTTTCAAACAGGTGACAAAAGAACAATTATAAAGCAAATTCTTCCCAGTAGAATGTTTACTTGAATCGCTAACAATTAGTGGATTGTTGCTTTTGTTTTGACATGCCAAGATGGTAGAAAGAAAGGAAGAAGGAAAGAGAGATGGCAAAAGGGTATAAGAAACCAAGGAATCTGTCAACTGATAAAAGGTTCTCTTAAAACAAAAAACAAAAACAAGCTGAGATATAGCCTCCATACTATGAGATCTGTGAACCTAGTATGTTCCTGTTAAAAGGATAATTCCACCATGTACCAACTATAACCTGGTAAAATGATATATAGAGTGGAATTCATTCATTCATTCATTCATTTGAAGAATTTATAAACCACCCAACATTTGAAAACATTGCAGCAGTGTACAAAAAATGAACAAATAAAAAAATGTGAAGTTAAAACAGTAGAAAAAATAAATTAAATCCATTTGTAATACCAACAGGAGCAATATCCAACAATACTACCCTGAGAATGTCATGTTGATTTTTTTTTTTAAAAAAAAGTCTTTAGGATATGCCTTAAATAACAAATGGTTTGCAGCATCCTAATTTATAGGAGGAGTGTATTCCAAAGAGTGGGTGCTACTGAGGGATGTCAGAGAATTCCATCAGAAAAAGAAGCAGAAACTGCCACTATTCTCATTTTTATCCCAGGCACAAGATGCACATCATTTCAGTGAATATAATTGGTATTGAGCCAGTGAAGGCAATCAGTATTCACTCACAACATTAACAAAAAAATAAAAAATGGAATTGGCCAATTTAGTCGCCAAACCAGACCTGAACTCAGATTGGAATGGGTCAAGATAACTGTTCTCCAAGAATTCCTGTGGTTGTGCCACCACCACTCTTCCAGCCACCTTCTCCAAAACAGGAATATTAGTGAAAAATATCTTCTGAAAATCCATCATTATTTTAGTGCAAATTCTCATAATAAACACATTTTTATATGCGTTTTTGACTAACAGAAACATTTTTGCAAACAATTTTCTCTAATACATTTTTGTGTATTATTTTCACTAATATCTAATTTATGAATTTTGATATGCTTTGTTTGGCTGGAGAACTGCAGCACATAATTCAGAGAACTGTGAATTTCAAAGGATGGTTGTGTTTCGGTTCGCATATTGTTTAGGAAAGTGCACAATGTTTAGACCCAGCTTTCTCCTCCACCCCGAGTGCTGATTTCCCCATACCTTAGAACACCCTTTCAACCCCTCCACCTAAGTAGCTTTTATCAGCCATGAGGGGCAGGGATCCAAGGAGCAAGGTGTTGACTGCATGTCTGTACGCATCTTGTCCATATCATTGAGCCATGTCAGTTAAAACTAATCCAAGCGCAAGTCAGATGGAGGTATTGGATTTGTTAGGATCTATTGATATTCTAGAGGGTTAATCAAAATATTTAATGGGTCTATTAGAAACAAATGCAACTATGAGATTTTAATAATTTTAACAATAATATATATATATATATATATATATATATATATATATATATATATATATATATATTCTGTTAAAGAAGCTTTGCCAAAAAGCATTAAAAAACACCAACATGACTTAGGCTACAATCCTGTACATACTTACTTGGGAGTAAGTTCCATTGAACATAGTGGGACTCACTTCTCAGTAGATACGTGGAGCACTGCACTGTTGTTATTTTTTTATTTACTTGTTTATAGAAAGGATCTATATCCTTTCCTTCTAGTGCTTTTTACATTACTCAGGGAGGCTTTCAATAATTAATACAAATTATTATAAGTACGATAACATTCCTTAAAAAGAAGAAAAGAAAATACATTGTCCACCTCAGCAGATAAAGTGAAGACATGGGATAAACAATTATCTACCCACAAAGTATAGAAATACTTTTTATATCAATTGAAACTTCAAGCATATATCTATTTTCCTCTAAAGATCCATCCATACAAATTCCTTAACAGTATAGGAAGAATATTTCAATTTTGTTTTGGGTGTCTGTTGTTAATATCACATTCAGAAAGCCACTTTATGTGTCTGTGCCAGTCCTGTCGAGATAGGTTCATTATCATTACAATACTAGCTGTCGACAGTGCACTCTGTGATCCCAGCTTTATGTTGGCAAATTGCTCCAGTCTTTTCAGCATAACCAGATGACAAATCCCAAGGCTGATTTAATAATTTGCCCCCTTTTTTAGGCATGTTATTGCCTACAGACACTGTAGGGAACATTCCTGCAACCAGCAGGGAGATGGAATGATTGAATGAACAGAACTTGCCTTAGTGCTATGATTTGCTGAATTGCTACAGAAATGGGAAGACCTTGTTGGCAAGGTGAAGATTCAGGGGCTTTTTTTATGGCCATGAATAGAATCTTAAAATTGCATATTAATTTGTTAAACCTCTAAGTTCACAGGGACTTCACAGCTATCAACCTTTCACCCATTTCCACCACCCCTCTGAGTAATACCCCTCCCCACCCTCTCACTATATATCAGGGTCTGGTGACTTCTGTTTCAGTGTATCTGAAGAAGTGTGCATGCACACGAAAGCTCATACCAAGAACAAACTTAGTTGGTCTCTAAGGTGCTACTGGAAGGAATTTTTTTATTTTATTTTGTAGGGACTTCTTGTGTCCGTTGTCTAAGGAAGGGTGCTCAAGGGTCGCTTCTTATGCTATTTTTCTCTACTTAAGCTTGAGGGGTTGGAGCCAAATATAAGGAAACATTTATAAAAGAGGAAGGGTCCCATGTACTGTGCAATGGACATGTAAATAATGGGGAAGTTAACCAGAGTTTTGACAGATGCTGGAGTTATATTCCCACCCAGCCACTTGCACATTAAAGTTACACATATCTAGCTGCTTCCCCCTTGTTATTGAAGATGACACATCAGTTGGAAGCTAATCAAGAACTTTATTGAGTGTCTTAAACACAATTAGAACAGCAATGGGGGACCCATAACTCTACTCAGATAGAGACCAACTATATGGTGAGCTAGCCACACAGTCTCTGTGTGTTTTCAGAATGTGAACAAATAATAATAATAATAATAATAATAATAATAATAATAATAATAATAATAATATAATTTATTATTTATACCCTGCCCATCTGGCAGGGCTTCCCCAGCCACTCTGGGCGGCTTCCAACAAAATATTAAAATACAATATTAAAGCACAGCACAACTTGCCTGCAAACCGTAACTGAGAAGACTTTCAATTGGCATCTGAGGTACTGACATTAATAGACAAGATAAAAAGCTGTTTTTATATGCGACAACTTCAGCAAGAGTATTATTGGCACAGAAATGGAAGCAGGAAGAACTACCGACGAAGGAGGAATGGCAGATGAAATTAATGGACTACGCAGAATTGGATAAAGGTGACAGGGAGAATTCGAAACCAGCGGGACCAGAAATTCTTGAAAGTAAATATGCGAGTTATTTGAAAGACAATTGTAGTCAACTGACTACACTTGTAGGACTACAAGAGGTTTTGTAAGGAGAACTATATGAAATATTGCAGAAAAGATTTATGAGAATGGATTTTAAGTTGTGGATTATTAAAAGTAATAGTTAGGATAACAAAGGTAAGATTAAGAGATGAGGTAGGAAAATCATTAGATGTGGCTGATGGAAGTCTCAGGCTAAAATAGCCAAAATGTTGTATAAGATGAGATGAGATGTTCTGTTTGGAAAATATATGTAAAAACTAATAAAAATGTATATTAACCAATTGGCATCTGATTCCACGGTTCAAACACTTCAGAATTCATGTAGGGTAACACTTTTGAGAAAATGTCTCCTCATCAAACTGTCTCTTCATATGGAAAAAATTAATAAGGTTATCTATTTACAGGGATGTTATACTAGTAGCCCTCCAAATGGTCTCTCTTAACCAATGAAGGATCTAGGATCTGAAGGGAGACCAACTTATAATCAAGAATTCTGAGACAGCTGAGATTGTAGAGAGACTAAAAGAAGAGAGTCACCATCACTAACACTGTTACTGGTCTATAGCTGAAACCAACTTGTGGGATACAGTTCTAAAGTTCATGTGTGATGTTTCCTGGCTATCAGTCTCTATGACAACAAAAACTCTCCTGTGACTGACAACAAAACAAAGCTGACATTTTCTCTGCGCTATATATGTGAAACTTCCCATCATATGGCAACACCCAGTGCTCTGCAATTGGACTTCTGTTTGTTCAATTAGACTTCTTTTTATAGCACAAAACCTGCTCTGAAGTGTCCCCCAACTCTCTATAGCAGATTTTGGGGGGCATGCAGAGTGCTACAAGTGGGCAAGAGGAAAAATTACACCTATCATACAGGTGCTACTAAGCTGTTGCCCATGTTAATCCCCTCTTTGGGGGGAGAGTGGGTAAAATTCCTGCAGGTTTGATGCATCTAGAATGTTATGACCAATTTACTTTTGAAAATATTTTTTTGGGGGGAAACCAAATTTGGCATGCTTAATCCGCTCCTGTGGGACTACCACGTCTGCAGGTTTCATGCACCTACATGGGGGAAAAAACTAAAAACTAAAAAAATTATGGCTATTTTGGTTTCCCAATGCAAGTCAAAAGCAGGACATTTCCCAACTATTGCTTTGGATACAGGGTCCAAAGCAAACCTCCCCACACCCAAAGCTATCTGAAGTGAATAGGGGCTTGACCCAAAGTGAAGCAGGGTGTGTGTGACTACATTTGCACAGCCTAATGGGTATGTTTCTTAAAAGTAATGAAGTTAATTAACCCAAATGTAGATTTTCATTTTTCTAATGATCTGAAATCTTGATTTTTAGTCAAGGAAGGTACTGTTATTGCAGCTAAGCCCCATTGAACTTAATGGGGGCGTTCTTGTGAGTAAATGTGCATCACATTAAGGTGCCTATGTACCTATTAATTTGTACATCTTTTCTTTTCTTGTTCTTCGCCTCCCTTGTTTCTTCTCCCCTCCCCCAGAAGTCACTCATCATAGCTGACATATTTTATTTTTATTCTTGTATCAATAGCTATGAAGGGAACAGTTAACCCAGTCTCTAAAATGTCAGGGGTAGTTTTGCCCTTGAGCCATTCAATACTTTTGATTCATCTTCTGCGAAAGTTCATGTTGACAGACACTTTCTTTCTTTCTCCCTCTCTCACTCTGCTGTCAGTGTCTTTTATGACTATGTTTATACATATATATGCCCACGAACATTTGGATTCCCTTATCCACAGTGTATGAATATGTTTCTTGCCTGAGTTATGCAATGATTACCTTTTGAAATGACCTGGCAGTTCCTTATTTCCAGCATATTAATGGTCTGTCTGTTGGTTCTAATTGCTTAGGACATTCTTCTGCTGTGAGTGGGCTTGTGGCAGATACATATTTTGTAAGTGGTCTGCATCATTGTCGATAACTTAATTCAGAGTTATTTGGGAGAGGTGGCAGAAGGTGTCAAGAAAGGACATTAGCATAAGGGAGAGACTCACATGTTCAGCTGGCAATTTATAGGCAGTTTTCTTTGCAACACCACTGAAGAGACAAGCTGCTGTTTCAAATGGACAATGGCATGCCTCTTCAGCTGTGGGAACTACTGATACACACAAGCACTGCCAGAGCTTTGATTTTTTTTTACTGTCCCCCCCTTGGATGCTAGTCCTGCGACAAATTACTGTCAAACAGACTTTATGGTTGATGTGATAAAGAGGGATAGTGAATGAATAAAAATGAGGAGGCACAAAATAAACAGAATGTGATAATAAAATCTTATCAATAAGTATACGAATGACATAAAAAATAAGATAAAATGCCCAATATCTTCACACTTAATCCAAAGGAAAGACAAAAAACAGGGGGTGGTGAAGCAAGGAGATCTTGCCATTGCAAATTTTATTGAGATAAATAAAAGTGTGATAGAAGATTATTATTTTTGGTAATCAGTAACGTGAATCTGGTGCTTTTGTTTTCCCTCTGTTTGTCGCTCTCCTCTATAAGCATGCTTATCGAGGTCTACCAAAAGCCCAGAAGCCCATAGGTCAGAGAACAGCATTTTGATGGATTATGGGATTGTAACTGTCCCTGCCAGCTGACAGCTTTTATTGGCTGGGAGGATGAGCCTGTAAACCTTTATATAATTATTGTATTAAAGCCACTGTGCCTCTGTGTTGCTGGCGCTTGTTCAGGGATCAATGTGAAGATAATTTCAAAAATGAATAGTAAGTATTGATCGTCCCTTGGTGAAGCCTTATCAGTGTCTGAGGCAGACTACTGTAGATTATAACTTCAATGTCATTTATGATGATATGATACGTATTCTAGAGTACCAATTTAAACAAAGGGCTGATTTAATTCACAATGGATTTTTGTAGCTTGATGGGTAATAAATCACAATCTGTGTAATTTTTAGAAATGAACACATGTTGGCAGTAGTTCAGGGCAGTTCCTGGGAGATCAGAAAATGACCAGGGAGGGCAAATATCAGCAGAGAACCCCTTCTGAATGATTGGCCTTTACTTGATTCTGACATTCAGATGACCTTGGGGCCGCCGCTGGCAGCTGCTGCTTAATTTGCTTCACTGAGGACACAGTTTAACTTTCTATCTGTCTGCCAATTACCTGACATTTTCAACTTATCACCATCTATTTTTTAAATTATTGGAGGCACATCCGCATTTTGAAGGGGGGGGGGATTTAAGGTAAGTATTGGTTTTTACCGGTTGCTGAGACATCTCCATGACAAGGAGCTACGATATCACTATTCCTAGACTAGATATTAATAGCTTCTTTGATTTCGAGCGGGGTAGAGAGCAGAGACAGGTGCTCTCTTAACAAAAACAAAAACAAAAAACACCCAAGTTATATAGCTTTTAAATAAGTTTGTTGGTGTGTGACATGAAACAAATCTGCAATTCAGCTTCCAGGGATTCGTATAGCAAATGACAAAAACTCACTTAAGATAATGATAGGTAATGGCTGTTTGTTGTTGTTGTTGCAAGTCTTTTACATGCGGATTGTTAAATTAGGTTGACAAAATCATTGCTAAGTGCTCTTAATAATGTTTCTGAGGTAATGAGAGGTGACGTGCAAGGTCTCTGTATTGTTTGATCTGTAATGTCATTCCCACATGCAGTTCATCTTGCAGTGGTGAATTTAAGTATCTGAACTCAGAGAGAGGCTGTCACATTCAAGAGCCACCTAAGATGTTCACAGGTGAGTTGGGATGCAAATCCGGTTCTTACCCTCTGGCTGGCTTATAGCCACAAAGATCAGCTTCTGGTGCCCTTAGTTCACTGTGTTGGTGTGTTATCAGCAAGCCAGAGAGAATTTCTTTAGGAATGGTAATGAACTTGGGAGTATCACTTCATTTACCTGAATCCAGTCACCAGGGGTCACACAGCTTGTACCTCAGTACATTGGTGCACAAAGGAACTGAATATGCCATCAATGAACCTCTCACCCATTTCAGAATGGATTTGCAGATGCTTCCTGAACTGGATTACACGAACCCTGTTTGGGCTTTCAAATAACATGTAGGGGAATAGTATGGAGTGGGTGTTGGGTTGTGCCTGCTAACCCTGTCCCCCCACATTGTCACAAGCGCTACTCCAAACGTTCACACAGCAAGGTCTGAAAGAGGATAATTGGACTGCTCAGCTGATCTCATCTTGCATGCAGGAACCCTGATTGTGCATGATTTCTGATTGGATGAAGGATTCTAAATGTGCTCAGCTAAAGCATGCCAAAATCCCCTTTCGGATCATCATATGAAGGTGGAAGTTGGACCCAGTGGAAATGGGGCCATTGGGGAGTTAGGGACACCCGCGCCACACTTAATCCTTCCACATATTCTTTGAACACTAGAATTACTTGATGATGACAGAACAACAAGTCAGAACCTGAGCAGAAGGTCACACATAGGTTCATCCATACATTTATTGTTCTCTTCTCTGTCCCCCCCCAACATTAGATTAGCCATTTATTCTATACATCATTCCTTGTGAGCTACCTAAGGATGTTCCAAGAGCAATTTATTGCCAAAGATAGATAGGTGCTGTCTCTGTTGTCTTTTTGGTGCATACTGAAGATGTTCCTTTTCCAGACAACCTTTTAAATAAGGATCTTTCCCAGGCTGTATCTGTCTTGGAATTGTTTTTATAAGTTTTGATAGTTTTATCATTTGTGTGTTTGTAGCCCTGAGCACCTTTGTGAGAAAGGGTTACAATTATTATTGTTAAAAAGATTGTCCAGTAGCACCTTGGAGACCAACTAAGTTTGTTCTTGGTATGAGCTTTTGTATTCGAAGAAGTGTGCATGCACACAAAAGCTCATACCAAGAACAAACTTAGTTGGTCTCTAAGGTGCTACTGGACAATTTTTTAATTTTATTTTTATATATTTCTACTGCGTCAGACCAACACGGCTACCTACCTGAATTATTATTGTTGTTGTTGTTATGTATCCAGCTAATGCATTTTGCAAATTAACAGAGGAAAATCCGAATCAACTTCTTTCCCGACACAAAACTCCCAATACAGTGGGGAAAACCTTGACCTTGCCATATTGGTATATTGGTATAATAATTTCACCTAATTAAACAAAGGAAAATACAGTAATGGGTTTCCTGTGATCCAATTCCATTACACAGGAGTTGATTTTTCTGAGACAATGCAACCTTCTTGGGTGGCTAGGCTTTTTTCCTTAAGTGGCCAATTAAAGAGTTCAGTCATTGTGCACAAAGATGATACATTTAGCGGCTGTATACTGTACTACTAAAAAAACCACCAGAATCTTATAAAATATCCCAATTTAAGGCCTCATTAACTTGTGTAATAACTTTGATGTTACATTTGCAATCCTTTACTGTAGTTAAGGGTCAACAGGCATTTTCAATAAGTATTTAAAAACATTTCACAAACTTTAGTTATGTCCATTTCAATGGGGTTTAGAATGAATGCCAATTTTTATTTTTATTTTTAAAATGTGTTTTTTTTAAAGTTAAATATGCTCTCTTTTTTAAGTTTAAATGAGAGAAACGTATAAGTAAATTGCAGCAGGGTCTCTTATGACTAAATCATTTGCTGCATGATTATACTTATCCCAATTTGGAAAAGACTATCTGTTCACTTCCCACATGTTCATCTGCTCTACTACCACAATCGTAGCAGGCTGCAAGATAGGATTTCCTTGCCATTCACCAACAGCTTGTCTCTGATGGCTGACTATGCACCTCAAAGAATGATTTCATTTGATAGCATCTGAGGGTTATAAGCAAAGGTGAGAGAATGGCCAGAAAAATGAAGGGAGGTGAGGTCAGAACTCTCACCTTCTTACAGCTGTAGTGAGAGAAGAAGAAGAAGAAGAAGAAGAAGAAGAAGAAGAAGAAGAAGAAGAAGAAGAAGAAGAGGGAACCGGTAGTTTTTGTGATTGGTTCAGTACCCTAATAGAGACATTGGCAAAACCAATTAAAAAGAGGAGGAAACATGAATGTTTGAGTTTCATTTCATGTCTATCTCAGAGAGAACATGACTGGAGTCCACCCTCAACGCAGAGAACATTGTGGAGACATCGCCTGAGGTAAATTTTATAGCTTATTATCTTATGTACCTGTATGAAATTTATTTATTTCACAATGACGCATTATTTTTATTCTTTTACATGATTGAGGTGGCTGATTCATGTGGTTGATTCCTTGATTTTACATGAGAAATCAAATGGATCCATGTGCATTGGATTTTTTGAACATGAGCTTCATTCCCTCGTAAAGGAATGTCTGGTGGTGGTGCTTGGTGCAGGGTAAACTTCCTAGTTGGGGAGAGTCCAAGGGAATAGTTGGAGAAAGCATTGTCCAGCCCAGCCAACTGCTTTGGGGTATTAAATCACAAAACTAAGTTCTATGGCCAAATAGGTAGTCTGTGAGCTCAGCTAACAGGAGAAGTGAACAGAGGAGTAGATAGAGCAGAAGATGGGATTTCAGTCAACTAGAATCTTAAGGTCCCATTAGAGTAAGAGAAGAGCGAAGAGAAAAAAATAAGTGAATAATCCTTAGCCATCAACAATGATAATCAGCTGGAGTTGATGGGAGCTGTATGGGGATACAATATTGACAATGGGAGGGTTGAGTTGACAATTTATGCTGTAACAGGCAGCAATAAGGGTTAGGGTAGACTTGGAAGAGCTGATGCCACTGTGAATAACCCTAAACATAAATTAATGGAATTGCAAAGCTCAGACATGTGTAGTGTCCTCTTCTGAGATTAAATCTTGGATAAGGATCTCTCAGTGAAGTTCCAACGACAATCTCTCCAATTGTCAAAGCATGAATGAACTAACCGTGGTTTCCATAGTATCCATGATAAAAATGTAACCTCTTCATACAACTGTAGCTATGATTTATTCATATTATTACCCTTTCTATTTTCAGTGAAATAACTTCCAAAAGCTTCCCTGTAACTCACCATCTCTATTGATACTACTAATAAAATTATAATTTAAATGCTTTAGAATGCAGATGTTTCATATCAAATGGAAGAAAATTAAGATCATCAGTCCCATGGGTCTGTTCATGTAAAGGAATGATTCATAAGACAAACACAGAAGGTTCTGGGACTGACTACTAAATGAACAGAACAGGCTGGCCTGGTTTGGGGGACCCAGATTGAAGTTACGGCGCAGCCGTAGTAAAAACACATCTGGTCTTTGACAAATTTTGTTATCTATTGGTCATACAAAAATCAGGATTTAAGCTGAACAGACAAGTCAATGTGTCATTACCTCATCTTTATATCTATTTTGTCATCTTTGTAATTTTATCTATATTTGACTGCATTTTTATATTTTTACAATGGGTTAATGTTACACTTTGTTTCTCTAGAACATTTGGAAGCATTTTAGATTTTTTTTATATTCTCGCCCAATTTAGTCATTGAATGGAGCTAGATCCTGACAAGACAGGGACGTTGTGAGTTTTAGTTCTTGTGTCTGGCAATTGGGTAGATTACCTAAGCTGGGCCACTGTTTCCCTGTTCAAACCCAATTCAATATATTAAAGTTAATGCATACATTTCTAAATGACTTGCAGTTCCAATACTTGAAGGAGCCTCTCTGTGTATAAACTGGACTGTGCATGAAGATCTGTAGGGAGGTTGAACTTGTGGTCCTGATGCTGAGCAAAGCCTATGGTGTGATGATTCAAAACAGGGCCTTTTCCATGGTTGCACCCCATGTATGAAACTCTCTCCCCTTGGAGGTATGGTTGATGCTGATGTTATTAACTCATCAGCACTGACTGAAAGCATACCTCTTCACCCGGGACTATGGTAAAAACAGATTCATTCGTGTTAGCAGCTTTGTTAATTGTTTGTCTGCTGTACTGTATTTTGTATTATATTTTATTATAGTTTTAAATTTGCTTATGATTTTTATTGTTTTAAGGTAGAGAGTTTTTTTTTCCTTTTTGCTTTTTGCAAGCTCACTCAGGATCATTTCAAATAAAGGGCAGTTTAGAAACCAAACAAACTAATAAATATAAAATATAAAAAGGTTAAAAAAGTAATATATAAATTCATACCTGTGACTTGGTATAAGACTACATCCATCTGATGAAATGGACTGCAATTCACAAAAAAAAAACCCTGAACCATAACACTTAGGCTGCAATCCTAACCCCTGTTAATTGAGTGAACTGCAATGAATTCAATGGAATTTACTTCTGAGTAGGCATGGTTAGAATTGTGCTATATTAGTCTTTAAAGGCACATTCCTAACCCTACATCTGCTGGGATGAGCGAGTTAGGATGTGGCAGATCTCCAGGCCAGCCAGCAGGTCCCCAACCTTGGCTCAGTCAGGTCTAAGATGGCTGAGCTAAGACTTGTAGATTTTACACTGGCATAAACCCTAAAAATGGGTGTTCCAGGGAAGTGGTGGAAGATGGGACCAAGTATGGGGAATGTATGTGGCATCCTAACTCCATTCAGCTTCATCACATGACCAGGAAAAAGGTTGGTGTAAGTGAAGCTCTATTTTAAAGGCTTCTTTTCCCAGGCTTAGGTGGGCTCAGCCAACAGTAGCTCCACTACTTTATGCCAGTTTAACTTCAACCAGCATAAATTTCACTTACTTCCCATACTTAGGATTGCCCGGCTACCCCCTGGTAATTAAAAAATATTGTTACATTACTTAAATTGTAAAACAATTTATAATATACTCCATAGTCTGTAGACACATCACATTATAACCATGCATAGTTTATCCACACAACATTCCTTTTTTGTTTGACCCACTACACTACACTCCATAAGTTCTCTTCTATATTGGTCTGATATTAAATTTCTTACCTTTCCTCCTGACCTTTGGAGATCTCTTTTCTTTTGTAGCCACTACCCATTGCTCCAATGAGTGCAGTCCATCAGTCCCAATAATTCCTTTGCAGAATCCATCTCATTCACGTGAACGGTGAGGGTGTTCATCAGATTGGTTGGTTGGTGGTTTTAGGTATGGATTTCCTACTACATAACTCTAATGCAGAATTGGCTAACGTAGTCTCTTCCAGATGTTGTTGGATTCTAACACCCATCACCCCTGCCCACTGGCCATGCTAGCTGGGGTTGAGAGGCATTGAAATCCAACAGTATTTGAAGGGAATCTCATTCACTATCTCTGCTCTGATATAACTCCCTGAATTTACAGAAAACCCAGCTGGCGGTGGGGATGTAGAAGTTATTTACGCCGATATGCATTCCTGATTAATCTGTGGTCCAAGACACTGTTTGTTCTAGGACTATAAGCGTTCCAAGACTGGAAATATATCTGGTTTTTTGTTGTTGAGTATCATGCACATTTACAATGGTGTCCAAAATTATAAATATTTTATCTCTGGAAATGAATGACTTCTAGAAGGTATCCAATCACTGTGTTGTTGCTGTCCCTCCTGTACACTTTTTTTTTTTGTCATTAGAGGCAAGAAGATATTGAATTCTTTTAGTCTTTGCTGTACTGTGAGAAATAATGAGGGCTTTAGGTCATTTACATGCACACACAAACAAGACACCTAAACACATGATAGCATAATCCAACGGCTTAGCCCTACCATATAATTTTACATGCTTTGTGTCCTCTTGAGCCTTCAAAGGTAGTATTTATAAGTCTTTAGACCAAAACTATGTGCATGCCATATCATTACTAGCTCAGGGGGAATCATTTGAACCAATGTAATTTACTCAATATTGGTCAGTTTGACTCCTGACCCCCGTCCCTTGACGGTGTATCCTTAGCAACCCTTGATGTGTGTTAAGTCAGGATGTGCTTATTGGTCTCATCTGTGACAGCTTGCTGAAGGCTGCTTAACACAGCTTGGTCTTTTCAAAGGACTGTAAGACATCCAATACTATATTCTGACCCGGCTATAATTTAGGTAGGCAGTATTACGATGAGGCTGGTGTGTATGTGTATGTATATCCAGGAAAATCCTGGAATTTATATTTCTCTCTTTTTAAGAAATTGTTTATTGAAAACGTGAAAAAAGCAGTCAGCATATATGTGGTGCAGTGAGCACCGAAAATTTATAGGATCATTTGTCTGGGGTAAAATATGTTCCTGTCTATAATTCTATATAAAATATATGAAATTGTTTGTTTAAAATGTTAGCCCATTATGTATTTTATGGAAACCACTTTGTGAGTGCCATGGTACCCCCTCCTAAATCTTGTATCATGAATTACTACTCAAAAACAAAAGCAGAAATGATCTCTCTAGATAGATATTGGAGGTAAACTATTTCAGCTCCATGTCATTTTGCTGTCTGTTCATTCATAAGTCTTTTTTGTTCCATTTCTGTACACATCTGCAAAATAATTTAAAATCCACACAAATATTTTTATTTAGAAATACAGTTAAACACATTTGACTTTATCTTCTTGAAAAATACTAATTTTTAAGCACATTCTGCCATGAAAGCATACATTTTTGTATGCATTTTTGTATTTATTTTATTGAGCTGGGGCAACATTGAAAATCTGGGGGAAGTGCAAAATGCAGAGGCTAACTGCATCCTGATCCTCACATTAGTCTGAGAGACATGGGTCAGTTCATATTGGAACAAGTAAATGATGAATTCCTCAAGCATACCAAATGCATATTGGTAGGTTTGCAGACAATCTGCACAAGATAAGCCTTTGAATATTTGATTTTTTAATATTGTTGGTGGCTTTTGCGCAAGTTTGTTTTAATTAATATGGCCTATTCAGGCTTAAGACTCGACTAGTTAAGCGTTCAGTCAACAACAGACTCTCTCTTATTTTGCATCTCTGAACAAGTGGTAGCTTGGCATCTTCTAACTTACAGCATGGGACAGAGTCTCCTTGACTTATGGGAATGACCATTCCATAAGGTAGGGGTGTGGGAGAATTCAGTTCAGTTCATATTTAAAGATAAAAAGGTAAAGGGCCCCTGACAGTTAAGTCCAGTTGTGAACGACTGGGGTTGCGGCGCTCATCTCGCTTTACTGGCCAAGGAAGCCGATGTTTGTCCGCAGACAGTTTTTCCGGGTCAGGTGGCCAGCATGACTAAGCCGGTTCTGGCGAAACCAGAGCAGCGCATGGAAATGCCGTTTGCCTTCCTGCCGGAGCAGTACCTATTTATCTACTTGCACTTTGACATGCTTTTGAGCTGCTAGGTTGGCAGGAGCTGGGACTGAGCAATGGGAGCTTACCGCGTCGCGGGGATTCGAACCGCCGACCTTCCGATCAGCAAGCCCTAGGCTCAGTGGTTTAGACCACAGCACCACCTGCGTCTCTTTATATTTAAAGATAAACCTACCCAATTCACACTTTCTGAAACACAGTTCTGCTAGTGCAAGGTTACCATTGGATGAAATCCATTATATAGAATCTAAAAGTAGAACGGAACATAATGTTAAATGCATTATTTGCATTTTACTTGCAGGTTTTAAAATCTGCAAAGAGTTCAGCTGAAGGAGGACTGATACTTTTCAGGTCCACAGCCAATATGAAGGGGATATTTAACCCTCTCTACTCCCTCTGCAGTTTTGAGAAAAGTTTCTCTGTTGAAGATGTTATTTGCATTGGGGGGGGGGGTGGAGAGACATTGCTGCCAAATGGGGCATTTGCTCCCAAAGGAAACAGTAGATTCAGTTAAGGTATTTTCCTCAGGGTAGAAGTAAGGGAGGAAAGAATGAAATGTTCCTGTTTGGCTCCTTCATGTGTGGCTATTTGTGCATTTGTAAAAACCTGCTTGATAAATAAAAAGACATATTGAAGGTCACATCTGATTTGAATCTAAGTCCTCTGAGCCGATAAAAATAGAGTGAGGGAGGAACGAAGGAAGGAGAAAAATATACAGTAAAAGAAGTATAAATGCATAGGACAAACAAGTACGTAGTAGTCACAACAATCAAAACAAACAACTCCCTCCAATAGTCTGAAGCACTAACATTAGTACATCTAAATGTATTTTGCATACATGAGACATCAACCTATAAAGTTCAGGGCCATCTAAATATGTGATTAAAGGAAACCAAACCATGAGGATGTTAGACTTCAGGGTTGGATGCATAGCCAAAAGTACTTGGTGCATTAACTTCTGCATAATTGAAATATCGTACACTCTTCCCAGCCATTGTTTCCTTGTAGGCAGCCTAGAATATTTCCACAACCTAGCAAAAGTGATTTTAGTTACTATGAATGAGTACACTGGAAGAATCCTAGGTGTGCAGGAAGTGGCATCATGCTCAAATGAAATAAAAAGTCCATTGCTGAAAACAACCAGTAGGGATGTGTATGACCCCCCCCCCACACACACATTTAGTTGTCAATCAGTGCTATATGAACCTTCCTTCATTTAAGATTCAATCCAATCCCCAGAGTCCCCTGGCAAGAGGAATTGATTGTTTAAACCACTCTGGAAACTGTAGTTCTGTGAGGTGAATTAGAGTCTGTTAAAAACATTCAGCACCCTTAACAAACTACAGTTCCAGGATTCTTTGGGGGAAGAAGCCATGACACTTCGGTGCAGTATGATACTGCTTTAAATGTATAGTGGATATGTGGCCTAAGACTGCTATCCAGCACCCTTTTGCATCCATGGAGTGATTGCAGTGTTCTGCCCACTGAATGTGTTGGATGAGCGGAAAGGATATTGGTGGGACCTGCGCTGGCAGCAGCCCATAGAAAGCCCTGAAATAGGATGTGCCTGACTGGGAGGGCTGAGCTGTCCCAGGATCCTGAACTGGATCACTTGACAGCAATGGGCCCAATTGAGGTCTAATTGCTATGCCAGCTTCAGGCTTTCTCTGGGATTTGCCTGTGCCCATTACCTTGAACCCTGGGCAGTTTCCCTGGGCAGTTTGAGCAGAAGGACTGTGAACCTGCCACTTGATTAAACCCCATTGCTGTCTGGCTGGTGTTTGGATTCTGGTCCTCCACCAGTAACACGAGTTGCTAGTTTGTTACATGCCCAGCAATTAAATAACAATATGTGTGGAAACAGGGCCATCTTACCCATAGGCGCTAGGGGTGTGGGGCACCCGGGTGCCAGGCTCTCAGGGGCGCCAGGCCGAGAGTCCAGGGCCCAAGAGTTGAGTCCAGGAAAGAGCCCGCCCGTCGGTCGGAGCGCCGCAGCAGGCTCTTCTGCTGTGGACGGCTCTGCGCCGAGAGTTGGGGGCGAGTGAGCCAGCAAGGCACTGAGGCGGCCAGCCACCTCAGCCCTCCTGCGTGTCTGGGACTGGACAACCAGGGGGGTGGATATTTGCACCCCAGCGCCTCATATGCTTAAGGCAGCCCTGTGGGGAAATAAGATCACTTACTTTTCCCAATATTTTAAAAGGTTCAGATTCCGTTCTTGGGATCTCCTGATAAAATTATCTCAGGTAGCAGGGCAAGGAGCAAAGATCTGTGTGAGACTTTGGAGATAGTTGTGCTAGGCGAATGCTACGGTGGGACTTCTGGACCCCACTGGTCTCAACTGCAAAAGGGTGGGGGCCTCAGTTCAAGGTTTTACACAGAGTCGCCCTCTTTAGATCTTTCTGTGGCTGTATTCCTAGGCAAAAGTGTACACTGCTGAAGAAAGAAAAAAGAAAGAAAAGAAAAGACCTCTTATGTTTATTTCTTGTACTGCCATATGTGTAAATGAGCCTAAATGAGTTTGCAGTAAGAAATAAAGAGTGCATTTAGCAAGCCCAGGAAGAATGAAATAGTGAGGTTATCTTTTCAGCAACAGATACACACTTTCTCTCTCTCCCCCCAACCTCTTCCCCCTCCCTCCCTCTCTCTCACATACACTTGCGTGCACACAGAAAAACAAACTCGTAATGAGCGGGTACTTTATCAAGGCCTCACTCCATCCTTCATTAAATGACAGAAAATTGCTCTTTGCTGGTTTTGTCAATGCAGCTTTCCCTCCCAGAAGCCCATTTGTTTCACACGCTAGCACAGAATATTGCAGGAATTTGCAGATTTTAAATGACAAATGTGTCTAACTTTACTTTGTTCCAAACAATTTCTTCTTCTTTTTTTTGCACTCATCCAACTATAACATGCACATATTGTAGATCACGATGGCAATTCTGCTTGTATATTGCACAGCTTAACACATCTTTGTAAGAATGGGCTTTGGATCTTTCGTATTTGACAGTATTTCCAAAGGATTATCTGCCTTCAATAAACATCTATTGCCCCACCCATTATATGTGTGTGAGAGAGACACTGTGTGTGTGAGACACTGTGTTTGTGACACTGTGTGTGTGTCACTTCTAGCTAAAAGCACAAAATAGGGCAAAGGAGGCTTTTTACTGCATTCTTTCTGCTCCTCATTAAATCTTATTGAATTTGTCATCTTTTCCTAATTGCATTTGCATGTACGGGAGGTGAAAGGATGCTTTTTATGACTTAAAAACTGAAGAGTTTGACACAATGAAAGGAAGAAACAGTTCTTCCCTGGTCTTTCAGGAAATGGGAAAGAATCTGAAAACAGCCACTGTGTTGCTTTGTTAGAGTAACACTGATGGGTAGGATAATAATCAATGTAAATTATTGAGTTTCACGGCTGTTATTTTGAAGGTAGAATGCATTTCTTTGTGGTTGGTTTGTGTAGTCATTATTTATTCATACCAAAAGGATTAACCACTCACAACATATTATTTTATAGAGGAAATTCTATTATAAATGAGAATTAATCAACACAGCTTTAGAGTGTACTGGATGCCGCAGTACGCCCAGGTTTCGTGATTTCAATAAAGTTGTGCGGATTCCTCTATCCTGCATTAGCATGCCCTATGAATTTCAGTCTAAACAAATGGAGAAGAGTTTTAGGACAGAGCCTGCAGCATGACGTGTCCTTTAATTGCCATTTACATAGCCGAGGAATCATTAATTTCTAATTCACCTATTATTCACTCTTCTTAGCCAGCTATGTCAATGTCGGGTTTGGGGGCAGTGGAATAAATGCAGCTCCTTTCCTGCTTTAGTAACCCACCTTTTTGTCATTTCCCTTAATGCTTTTCTGACCTTAGCCAAATACTACTTAGGCATGGGCAGCTTAGGGCTCTTGTTTAGATATGATTTATGATGCTACATTAGCCCTTCATTGACCTAGAAATGCCCTAATATTAAAACAGTTTGACACACAGAAAATCAAAAGCCCTTTTATTGGAAGTGCTATTGTCCGCATCATAAGTTTCCCCGATGTGATGCCACAGTTACACCATCAATTTCCTACTACTATTGAACACTGTATTGAAAAACTAATGGACAGAATCCTTTGTCATTTCTGTCCCAGTGACCAGCAAATAGCTCAGAGAAAGTCTTTCCTTTGATATCACTCCAGGCACTTTGAAATGACATGTCCAAGATACTGCCTTTGCATTTTATGAACGGTACACAGAGTGGGCCAGATCGGGTGAAGTGCCACATAACTCTTGCTGCCTTGACTGCTATTGGTAGCGAAAGGTGGGGGCATAAATAAGAGAATGAATAAATGAAACTCTTTGAGGATCGCAGGAGACTCTCATCATCTGTTGGCTCCATTAGAAACTAAGGTGAAAAACAGTGGCGTGAGCAGGGCAGGAAGGTTATATTACTATTATTTTTTGCATAACCCCCTTTATTGGCTACCATTAAGCTCTCTTGCTCAACTTCATTTCAGTAGGGACAGCGCTATTGTGTTTTGCCATAGTACTAGTTCCATAGTAGCCTTGAAATAGTTGAAACAATATTCTTAAGGAAATCAGCCCTGAGTGCTCACTGGAAGGACAGATCCTGAAGCTGAGGCTCCAATACTTTGGCCACCTCATGAGAAGAGAAGACTCCCTGGAAAAGACCCTGATGTTGGGAAAGATGGAGGGCACAAGGAGAAGGGGACGACAGAGGATGAGATGGTTGGACAGTGTTCTCGAAGCTACCAACATGAGTCTGACCAAACTGCAGGAGGCAGTGGAAGACAGGAGTGCCTGGCGTGCTCTGGTCCATGGGGTCACGAAGAGTCGGACATGACTGAACACCTAAACAACAATGTTTGGGGAGAAGAGTAGATGCATAGAAATGATTGCTTTCGTATGGACCTACTGGAATATATTAATCCAAAAACAATAGTTTTATCCCCTAAATAAAAAATATGCATTAAAAAAAAGAATTAGAGCCTGAATTTAAATGACTGCAACACTAATTCTGTATGTCCCAAGAGGCCAAAGGGATGTAGAAAAGAAGAGGACAGAACATTCTCCACTCCCTCTCCTCATTCATGGTTTATCTGCAAACCCTCTAATCCTTTTCTCACAGATAGGGCTAGGATAACCAGAAGATGTCTGGTAGGGAGAGGTTGCAGGGAAGTAAACCAAGGGAGGGGGGGGTTTAGGCTCCCCTCCCCCATAGCCATCCCTTTTGCTTTTTCCTCAGATTTGCATTTTTTTGGTACAGAAAGTATTGGCTTAAAGTGTAGAGATCTTTCCTAATCTATTGATTCAAGAAGGTTCTGGAAGCTTCTCTGGTGCAAGCTGGAAGTTTCTAGCTACCAAGTAAGTTTTCTATTCTGCCTAGAAACAAGCAGAAGGTTCCTGATGTTTGGGTTATTCCTTCAGAGAAGCTGAACAGTTGGTTTAAACTGGTTCTGTCATCTCTTTCTGTCAAGGTCATTCTGACTAAAATAATAGGCCAGAAGGAGCCCGGGTTTGACTTTCTGTCTCTCTTCTGGTGTGGCATTCTGTACATAGTATGCTTAAGTTTTAAGGTTTTAGTCTTATTGTGAGTTTAAGTTAAGTCTGCTGCAGCTGGACTTCTTATGGACTCTGCCAATCCTGAAGAATTGGATTTGTGACCATTATGCTCATTTGCCGTCAGTAGTAAAAAGCTCTGCTGGATGAAGTTGATTGCCACTGGTCTATTTGAGGGAAACCCTCCATCGTGTTTAAGTTTTTACTCTGCTAACTATACGCTGGAGTGTGCTCTGGGTCAATATGGAGCAGAATCATGACACTCTCCACTCCTTATATTAGAGTCATTGAGACCAATCCATGTTTAAATGCATGACACTGCTACCCATCATGCATTGTGGGCTTGCTGTGGTGTGTGGTAAACCCTCTTTCGGAAAGCCAAGGAGAAGGTCAAAAACGGTTAAAATCCATTAGTCCCTCTTTCTCTTAGCCCAGGTCACTTTTAATATTTCTGGGGGAAGGAAAACCACATTTCAGGTGGCTTTGGTGGTATGCAAATTTATTTAAATTTAAGGCATAAATTAAAGGTTAACTTTTTAAATACAATAAAAGAAGTCTCTCGATAACTGTATTACCGGAGCATACATAGCTGTAGGGTAGTAAACTGTAGCCTCCTATATACAACTGGTGTAAGGATTAATCAGATTGTGACCATAAAAGCACTCAAAGCAACCAGGAAAGGCGCTACATTAGGTCAGGAAAGACCCACTTGACCCGTTCCACTCAATTGAACTTAAAAATCTGGAGCTGTTTTTCTCATAAAGTAGCCCCACTCTACTTCCCACATGGCAAAATCTATACCCAAGAAGATCTTGATACAGCCATGTATAAAATCGCACCATTTGCCATTTTGCTGTGTTGAATCAATACACATATTCACATTGGAGGTGTCTGTGTGAAGGCCATAGGCAGCATCAGAGGGGGCCTGGAGAGCAAGGAGTCCTTGGGGTGAGGAACTTCTCCCACTGCTATATTCCTATAGTTACTTGAAGAACAGACTTCGTATGCACAGATTCTTCAAATGCACTTTGCCCCTTCTGCGCCCTCCCTAACGTATTTTGACAGGTTGTTTGTTTCTTGTGCTGTCATTGGGGGAAAGAGCCAAAGGCTGTGAAAGTTGCTGCACCAAATGCTTTGAACAAAATCCAGAATGAAGCAAAACCAAACACTGAGGAATTCATTATACACTGTTGCTTTTCGGAAGTGAGACCCAGTAATTCAGAATTCCAGAATGTCAAGGAGAAATTCAGATGAGAAGAATTCCAGAAGTGGGAGCCCATCCATGCGGCAAAATGAGGCAACCGCTTCAGGTGGCAGGATTTACGAAGACAGCAGATCTGTCCTCCAAGGAATGCATTGCCCGCAGCTGCTGCAGCGATGGCAGCAACTGTTGCAGAAAGCTCATTGGAGGCCAGAACTGCCACCTCTACAGGAGTCTCTCAGCAAATAGCCTACCACCTCTAGAAGGAAATGGCAACCACTGCCTTCTGGGATCGCCTGGCCTTGACACCTACCTGGCAGAGTAGGCCCCCTTTCCCCACTCCACTCCATGAATATTCCCACTTCAACCCTAGGGTAAGGTTTATATGATTGCCCACCCACCCACCCTTGTTCCCAATGTAGATCTTCCTTCTCACCTTGTTCCTGATGTAGATTTTCACTTTTTCCCTGGTGGGGGGATGATTTGGACTAGCCCTTTACAGAAGTATATCTACTTCTGTCGAGCCCATGCTAAAAAGCAAATGACTCACAGCTCTCGCTTCTGTTTCTATACACATCAATTCTAGCCCTGCTCAGATGTTAGGTCTGAACTAGGAATCTCCAACACGGATAGAGGGCACTGGAGCACATGGACCTGCCTGCCTACGCCTTCCATATAACCATCTGTTGTACCCCCAACCATGTTGAGTGGGAAGGTTTGAAAGGGCAATTCTGGTGGAAGAATCCTCCAAATGAATAGGAATCTTGAAGGTGCTTAGAAGTCCCTGCAAACCTTCTTGTTCAATATAGAAAGCTCAGGAGGGTAGAGCTGGCATATGCAGGGAGACTGGGGGACAGGGCTAGTGTGTGTGCCTCCCTTTCCCCTATAGAAGTTCAAGTAATAACTTCCTAATGGGTCTCGAGTCTCTCCTCCTAGCTGATACTTTGTATGTGTACTTGGCTGAGATCCAGTGCATACTAACATGGGAGTAGGTCCCACTGAACTCACTCCCCAGTAGATATGCATCTCATTTCAGCACTCCAGTTTTGCACGTTATTCTACTCTGTCAACTCTCCCAAAACTTTCTGTTTTCCTTTGTGTGGGAACCGAGCAAATCTAAACCTCACACAAATATATTTCTGTTGCTCTTTTTTTAAACAGACTTAACTTTCATTCTCCTACATAAGAAACAACATCCCTTGATCATGATTCTGTGATTGTTTTGGCTCAATTGTGAATGCCTTATTGCATGTATAGGCAAACTCGGCCCTCCAGATGTTTCGGGACTACAACTCCCATCATCCCTGACCACTGGTCCTGTTAGCTAGGGATGATGGGAGTTGTAGTCCCAAAACATCTGGAGGGCCGAGTTTGCCTATTCCTGCCTTATTGCAAAAGGCAAATTGCGGAACAGCAAACTGAAAATAATCCACCAGTCATGTACAGCAGCCCATTCAGGGCTCTGCATACCTCCTTGTTTTGCTACCTGCCCGAAAATGAAGGAGCTGAGAGATGGATTATCTAGATTATCTCCAGAGGCAGGAGGCCTCTGAAGCCCAGTAGCTGATAAAGAACAGTGGGAGAGAGCTATTGCCCTCATGTCCTGCTTATGAACTCTCTATAGGCATCTGGTTAGTTACTGTGGGAAACAGGATGTGGTTCTAGGTGGACCAATGGTCTGATCCAGCAAGGACTCTTCTCAGGTTCTTCAGTTATTGGGCACCTGGCTTAACACATGGCTGGTGGGTCACAAGTTGTTCAGACCTGAGTGATATCACTTGTAACTTATTATCAAATGTGTTCTGTTCATTTGGGGAAGGAGCTAATGGAAGGGAAATGAAACGGCTATGGAACTTGATTGGATAATGTGGCACTACATTAAAATTGGTGGTGGTAGGGAGGGAATAATCAACTGTTGCATTGATGGAAACAGGGGTGCCAACTTGAATTAAGGGGAGTGCCCTGCATAATCGATCACAAAATGTAGCGAGCACACACTATTTGAATGGTAATAGCTCCTATGGATGGAAAATATAGATGGCGATTTTTGAACAACTTCCCACACATGTGTGTGTGCACTCTCACACACACCATAGTTATCATTCTGAGTTTCATTTAAGAATGACTCTGTTGACGATACTTATACATAAAGCAAGAGGAGGGCCAGTTTAAAACCTCCAGGCATAAATTTTAAAATTGAGCCATGTCAGATCATAGAAACTCCAGTGTAATTCTTACTTTGTGGATGACAGCTGGCTAATTAGCAATCCTAGAGACTGTCACCCATGACCTCTAAGGTCACAATGCAATGTACTTCCCCTTGTTTATTAGCTTAACACAAAGGATCGTTATGATGATCCTCTTCTCTTTTTTCTTCCATCTTTTTTTTTTAAATCCTTTAGAATAAATATTTGTGGGACATAGCTGAATATTAGCATCACAAATGCAACTAAATGTCATTATTAGCATTTTAAACTGCCCTCCCTAAAGTGAACCAAGTAACGCAGACCCAGCCAGTCCATATGCAAATGTGATTTTTGTTCCTCATCAACACATTAGCTGTTGTGTTCATTACTGAAAGAAAAGATCCTTGATTTTCAAATAAGGGTATTTATTTTTGCTGAAAGTTAGGAGTTATTAGTTTGAATTGGGCTCCATTTATCTTGCCAATAGACACATCTTGGTTGTTGTTGTACTGTACTAAAATGCCTGGTCTGTTTTATAAGGGCTAAGTATTTCACTAAGCTCTTGCAATATTGAAAGAATCTATATTCTGAGAATTTGAAAACATGTCAGCCCACCTAAATTACATATTGATCAGGTTTAATTGCATGCCACCCATCAGTATTAGGTTTGAAAATTCATAAAAGAGAAATAATGTACTCTTTGTGGATGATTACTTCTGGGGCATTTAAATGAATTCCATCACTTAACCCTGAGCTGAGACAGATTATTGAGCATTGCAATCTACCCAGTCAAAGTCCACTGCAGTAGAACAGCTGTTTTCAAACTCTCAGAGAACAGCACGAGTGCAAGCCATATAAATTTATATAGATTTTCTTTTAAGGAAAATAGCAACGTCAAACATTAAAAGTGAACGTACATTTTTCAATTGGTTCGTGACTGTCCCACCACCTTGTTTTGCTGGATAAGCACCCATTTCTAAGCCCTCTTGGCTCTATGCATCCTTCTATGTCCAATGTAAATTCACATCATAATTAAGATCCGGCAACGCTGTGGAAATGGCTTGGAAATTCCCATCCACACATTTTCATTTCTAAAGGTTAATTTGTTTACGGGTACACAAACTACTCATCTTTTTCTGTCAAAACCCTATGGAGCCTCTTCATTATTTACTCGCATATGTATATTTGTGAATGTTCACACACACACACACACACACACACACACACACTGTTTCTCATCTCAGGAGCCAATTTCCTTCTGAAGGTGACTCTGCCTGCAAAAAGGGAGTTTATCATTAGTTTGCAAGGTGTTATTTCCATTTAGAAATTATGTTTGTGGTATTGCGCATGGCTAGAGAAATTGTGCTTATGTATGTTTTCCTTTACAGATTATCAATACAGACTAAAAAAGACCAGTTAAAATCATTGGGTTTACTTGGGTAATAGTTTAAAAGCTACATTTTATTTAGACACTTTGAGGTAATAAATATCTGTGGGCATAATTAACTGTCTTTTATCTAGGTTGGCTTCTTAGTGATGATTTTTAAGGGCCTTTAGTCTTGTCCTAACATTATTGCTCAGTTCAGGCTCAAAATGTGCTAATATAATGTAAAAACAAGTTTGATTTAAGCCAACTGACATGTTCCACATCAGTATGTCATATTAACTCAGTTTGAACTTCATATTTTCACCTCAAAAGTGTATTGTCTGGGGAGCAATAATCCATCAAGTACATTCACCTCACTGTTATAACTTGAGGGGTCACTGCTACTGAGGGTTGCTTTAGTTGTTTTGCTTATTTAGTGAAATACATGTGGGACGTGAACTGAACATTTCTGAAGTGGGGTGGGGGAATGGAGCTGTGTGAATTTGATGCACACAACTGAGGGAGGTTTGCCAGTTGTGTGTATGATGGAAGCCTAACATACTGTAGATATGTCCTAACTGTCCTAATATAGATATTATTTCCATGTAAAAGAGTGCTTATGTGACAAATATGTGCATACGTGCACATGTGGCAGAAAGCTCTGGTTGGTGGTGTCGTCCTATGGGGCAGTATCCAACTATGCAAGGTGCCTCCTCCTCATGCAGCCATTGGACACAAACCATGGTGTACGCATACAGCAAGTTAGACATGGGCACTCAGCCCACATGAGGGATATCATAGGTGTCATATCCATGGTTGGAAGAGACCCTGAGGAACATCTAGTCTAACCCCCTGCAATGCAGGAATATGCAGCTGTCCCATACAGGGATCGAACCTACAACCTCGATGTTATCAGCACCATGCTCTGACCAATTTATGTATGGGCACAGAAATGATACCCATGTACAACATAGGAGTCAGTTAAATTGCCCCTGAGCTGGGGAGGTCAGCAAATTTTGCAAACCACATCACACCCCGTTAAATATGCCTCTCATGTTGATCATCAACTGGGGAGGCTGAAATGGATGAAATTTACATGTACCCCATGCAATGTGTTAAGGCAACTGCTTCCCCTCATGAGGTACCTACCCAGCATCAATCCAAACATCCTGCCCCTGGAAGATAACATTAGTGTCCACAGAAATCGGCTCTACTCAAATTGCAGCATTTCCATACAAAAGCCTTTGTCAATCAGGCTGCCCTCCCATCAGATGTCAATGAGATGAGTAATTATATATCTTTTAGGAGACATCTGAAGGCAGCCCTGTGTAGGAAAGTTTTAATGTTTTACTGTGTTTTTATATATGCTGGAAGCTGGCCAGAGTGGCTGGGGAAACCCAGTCAGATGGGCAGAGTACAAATTATTATTATTATTATTAATAAATTCGATTTATTTTCAATGAATCATTTGCATAGCATTCTGCAAGTCAGTAGTCATAAATTTTCATTTCCCAACTTTAAAATGGGAGCAATAACATCATGGAATGTTGTGAATGGCAGTGAGATAATGATAGCTTTTTTTCCTTTTTCTTTTGTAAATACATGCCTATCTAAGTAATAATATTTAACAATGATATAATGTCTTTGTTAACAAGAAGATAATGGTCAAACCAACCACACACACCACAATACTTTCAGGAGTGTTTAACATTAGAACTATTACAGCCGGGTTAGAACCATTAATGGATGAGTCATAATTTTATGCATATTTTAATCTACTAAATCAAGTGATTGATAATAGCAAATGCAAAAAAGAGAGTACTATACTGAATGCATTTGTACAGTCTGAAATTCTTACAGCTTTCCCTGAATCATGTTGCTTGGAGGAGAGGAAATTGAGGATAAGAGCTGAAATAGATTAGAAAAGCTGTAAATGTTTCCCTCTTGGTGGTTTTCCTTTCTTTTACCATGCTCCTGAAGTTCCCATTCACTTTGGAGTTACAGTACCAATCCACTTTTCTTCTGCCTGTGGACAAATCAATAGCAAATCACTCATTACTCACTGAGTACATAGGAAACAAATCTGTAGAAGTCTAGATCAAAGAAGGTGCTTATGGCCTCCCAAATTGAGGCTTACTACCTATAAATCATCACTACCTTTAGTCTCTGGAGAAGTCTGAAATGACTCTGCTAGGAAACCAGCGTACAGAGTTCACAGAACTTTTCCCTTCTCCCATTTGTTGTTGCTTGATACTGCTACACTACTTACCTATTTGCCCCAGCAAATGCTCAATTTCTAAGCTGGTTCACACATGCATCTACTCTGTTTGCTTCCTTGGTGCGAGATGTTTAGTGGCAGAATGCGTACACTGGCTCTATGGAAATGGTTTGCATTTGGAACCACATCTGTGGTAGATCTATGACTCCTTCACATGTGAATCACCACATGCCATCATTTAACAACCCACACTCGATGAACCTGCATGCAGAAACCTAGAGAAGCATGGCAAACCCACATATTTTTCCAAAGCACAAGCATCCTTGTCGCTCCATGACAGGGCTGGCCCAATACATGTTCCTGCCTGACGTGAAGGAGAATATCCTTCAGCTCATGCATAGAAGCCGACTGGCTGTGAAGCTGCCTCTTACTTCAGTGCTGGAACTTGTAGAATTCAGCAAGGACAAAGACTGGGACAAAACTAGAATTAGTAGGCTCTGTCTGTCATTGGCTGTGGCAGCACCTGTCATTAGCTCTGGATCCACCTACAGTTGGGCTCCCTGCCTTCCATGTTATCAGTCCCAATGGGTACCAGCCACCACAGTAGACTACTGTTTCATTCCCTACTGTCCAACATCTGTTGCCTGAAGCAACTACCTCACTCTGCTTAATGGCAGGGCTGACCCTGACTAGTATAAGCTTCTTGAAATTTGCTAGTGTTCCCTCCCTTATTACACTGCAGTGACCAAATCTCTCCTTTTTCATTTCCCCTGGAGAACATGGCAGCTTTTCTCAATTTGGGTGGGGAGGACAAATTCAAAAGAAAATAGTGCAATCCAAAGTTTTCCAAAGTATATGCACACTTAGTGTCACTAACTCATTATGCATACAGTGCTGTCTTATTTCCATTGACTTCATTGCCTTCAGAGTTGAATATATGTGGCCATTCACCAAGTGATGCATGTAACCACTTGGTAAGCTTATTATCTGGATGGTTACAGATGACCCATATTCTATACCCAGTGGTATTGTTCTAGGAAAAAAGGTGCCAGTACTCATCATGAAGTTGTTGCAGTACGCGCCACATTTTTAACAGTGCCTTTCTTCTACAAAAAAAAGGTGCCAGTACTACGTACCCTCAGAAAAAAGCACTGTCTGCACCATACCAGAGAGTTGGACAAGCTTTGAGGTTCACAAATGCGTAGGAAGAGAACAGGGAAGATTGGTTGGAAGGGGCATAGTTCTAAGTATGTTAAAAAAGTATTTATGGATGCATGTGAAAATAAACAAAAATACCATACAAATATTGATTAATTTTTAGGAAGCGTTGATATGCTTTCCATCATATCAGAATTCTGGCAATGTGTATGTGCATATAAAACAGTATGGGAACATTATGTTGATATACATTGATTTTCATATAAACTTTGTAAAGCCTGTGCTATAGAACTTTGGTATGATGGAAGGAAATCTAGATGTGTAGTGGACTTGGAAAGAGAACTAGGACATCATGAATAACTGAAATGTTAGATAATGTTGGTCTTTGGATAACTTAGTTGAAGAGCACCATGGAGTGCTGCTGTTTGGTGGGCCTTTGGCTAATTAAACAATCTATGACCTTTTAAACTGTGGTAGAGGGAGCATTGTAGTCATTTGTTTCCATGCTATGTATTTTTGTGTTTTTGTATCATAAACTTCCCTGCGCTCCAAGGATGAAGGGCGGTATAGAAATTTAACTAACTGATTAATAAATGGAAACTCTATACATTGCTCTGTGCAGATGACCTTTCATGCAACAGAGATCATCTAAAATAACTGCAGGAATGCAGATCCCCATTATGAGCTGAGATTAGGATTGTAATCCTAACCAATCTAATGTGGGAGCAGGCCCTATGGAATGGAGTAGGGCTTTCTTCCAACTCCAGGGGCATGGGGAAATGTGAGTGGCAACACAGGTCTCCAAATTGTGTAGATTTCCACAAGCTGTGACCAGAAAGCTAAACATAGCATATCAATCACATATTGTAGGCTGCATGGCGTTCCCTGTTTTATACTTCCAACCAGTCAAGACTCTTGCAGTTCTAATGCGTTGCTCTGTTGAGTTAGGTAGGCCACACACTGGGTTGACCTAGTGTTGGGAGTCGTCCCCAGCAAAGCTGCCTCGGATACCACTCCTCAACATTGGTGCCCCTCCCCAGTGAACTTACCACCAACAGTGGGGGTGAGCGTAGCTCTGCTATTTGTGGTGCTGCCATTGCCTTTCTTTAACATTAGATTGGGGGTGGGGTGGCATAGGAAGGCAGGCCTTCCCAGAGCAAAGTGGTAGCATGAGCTGGGCTGGGCCCCTGTTAGCTGCCACAGCAGTACAGTGCCGCCATGTCTGCCTACAGTTTTCTATGGTGCCCATTGCTTTTTGGTCACGTGTGAATTGGGTTGTATGAGCATTAGATGTACAGTAGTCTCCATTCTGCCATAATGCTTCTTGACTTCCATTGCAATCCTTAGTCAGTAGTAAGACCTATTGAGTACAATGGGAGATACTGTCAGGTTAGGGATTGTACTACTGCAGTCTCAAGCTATATTCTCTACAGCAGGAAATTGGATACAGCAGGTTGATGCCCCTAGCCTTTAATGATCATCATTCTTGAAACCGTCCTCTTTTTAAAAATCAGTTCTTTCCCCCTGTATTAAGTCTCCATGATTCCTAGTAATAACCGAGCCAACAAAAAGCTTTCTTTTACTTTCTGAGCAAGTGGGGATTCATTTTATTGTATTTTTAACACATTCCCATTTAATTATATATTGAGCAGACTGCCTTCAAAGGAAAACCTTTCCTAATTGTATTGAAGCGACAGAAGAAACTTTTTGATGATTCCAAGGAACTGAAACTTTTTCATTCCTGTTTTTCCCCCTTATAAGTGTAATTACTTTTTCGATAGAGTCTTCACTGTGTTTTTGAGAGCCACTATTAAGAGCATTGTCGGCAAGTAAGCCCACCCCACCCCCAGAACTCTCCGCATTCAATATTCTTAGGAATAAATGATACACTGTTGGAATGAGGAGCTGTCCAAAAGTAGAGTTGAATTAAAACACTCCTATGATCAAGGGCTGCATTCACAGGACAGTTTGTTCTATTTTCCTAACTATTAATTTCTGCATTATATTTGAGTTTTCATGTGATGTAGAAGCCACTTCTGTAAAATGAATGGAATATAGTCCATGTTTGGTGCTCATTTCCATGTTGTTTGAATCCAGAAGAAATTTGTTTGCAGCCTCCTTAACTTGGAAAGTAATCGAAATGAAGTGATTAAATATGGGGTGGTATTTCGGCATACAGTCCTTTTCTGCTGTTTTCATGGGGGATCAGAAGCACACATGTGCAGAAATGGCAAGGCAGTAGAGGCATTGTCCAATGCTGTCCATTGACAGCTATTGGTGTCAATGAAATCTAGCACATGCTGGTATATCAGACAAAAAACCACAGTTTCATAGCACAACAAGTGGTGGTGTTTTTCTGGAGGTACTGACACCTCCCCACCCCCATCTTTAAAGTGTAGCACTTATAGCAACAACTTCATGGTGAGTACTGGCACCCTGTTATGCAAATATTTCCAAAGGCCTTTGTGGTCCTCAGCCAAATGTGTGTGTCATCTTGATTGAAGGGTAGTGTGTAAAGGCTGGCACTGGGTCATATGGACATTTTGTGTCTGGTGGTTTGTCTGTGTTGGCTGATTCACCTGATGTTACATTGAAAAAGTGATCCTGCACTATCTCTCTCACACACAGTAAAATCAGAACACACCTTGTCTGCAATCCTATGCACTGTTACCTGGAGTTAAGTTCCACAGAACTCTGGAACTTTTTGAGTTAATATGTACAGATGTGTATCCCATACTATGCTAAGTAAGTGTCCGACTTGCCTAATAGGACTTACTTGCTCTCCTTCCCACATTCACATTCTACATCCTCCCCAAATCTGCTCCAGGGTGTTTGGGGAAGCCCTGGAACAGATTTAGAAGACAAAGGGAGACAGGTGAGGAATTCCATTGTGCAAGCCGGAATCCTTGCAGTGACAGGATGCTTCCTTAGCACTGAATTGGATGCAAGCCTTACTGAATTTATTTCAATAAGGGGTGTGACTCAGTGGCAGAGTACATCCTTTGTGTGCAAAAGGTCTCATGTTCAATCCCAGGCTTCTTCAGGAACCCTGTCTGAAAGCCTGGATAGGCATTGCCTGTGCAGACAATATTGAGATGAACCAGTGCTCCACCTTGGTAAAATACAGCTTTTCTTTCTTTCTTTCATTCCTTCCTTTCTTCTTTTTTTGTGCGATCCATGTTCATGCCCTTCTGCAGCCAGCTTCTGTTCATCAGAAGTAGCCAGGTTAAGTACATTATATCTGGAATTATATCTCTTCACTGCAGTTGGCATTGTCTGTTCATTCTGTGACATGAAGAGCAGGAACCTCAATTATTCTTTGATCTTCCCCACAAGCAAGATAATAATTGGAAGTTGACAAAATTCATGCTCAGGTTGGAGGCTATTGATTTCTGTTTGTCTTGCATCTTAGCATCTAGACTGCAATTGTCATGTATACTAAAACATGAAATTTATTGTTTCATACAAGTTTTACTAAATCAGCTCACATGGAAAGGGGTTATTGGCAGCTTTTTCATTATTAAACATGGTAAGACTAAGGGATCTGATTACTTTTTTGCTGTTGTTTAGAGGGCCTGCAATTATTTGCATGTATGCCAATAAATACTACCTCGTTAGATATTGCAAGAATCATTTAAAATCTATGCTGTTCTTGGGAAGCTCCTAACAAAATTACTTCCCAATTACTTCTTAGCATTTAGTGCTTTATTCATTCTATAGAACTTTATGCTATATCTGGGCACAATTTGCAAATGATTTCAACTGTGCTGATGGAACCTTTCCTTCTCCTCTGCTCTGTGGTATCACAGACAGAACATCTTGCTTGAAAGCTCTGCAGCTATCACTGGCTATGCTTTCTCCCCTGTTCTTCATGGAGACTCACATCAGCACAGCAAAGGGTGAGCTCTCCCCAATTTGCATGGATCGCTTCAGAAATAAGCTATGCTGTCTATTCCCAAAGCATTATGAAAATGACATAACCTCCACCCACTTGTTCACTTACCCTCTGATTTCTCAAAGCATCTCCCATCTTACTTTGAGCCCCACTGAGAGCTGTGAGCAAATGGCCTTTCAAAAGTCTTCGCCCTATTTTTCTGTGCGGACCCATTTCACCACATTTTTCCAGGAGGAGGAGAAATTCTCCAACAGTTCCTTGGAAGAGGGAGGGGCTTTTTATTGTCATTATATTAATTTTATTTAACAAAATGTATATTGTACAGCAGTCATGAAATTAGAAGACGCCTGCTTCTTGGGAGAAAAGCAATGACAAACCTAGACAGCATCTTAAAAAGCAAAGACATCACCTTGCCGACAAAGGTCCGTATAGTTAAAGCTATGGTTTTCCCAGTAGTAATGTACGGAAGTGAGAGCTGGACCATAAAGAAGGCTGATCGCCGAAGAATTGATGCTTTTGAATTATGGTGCTGGAGGAGACTCTTGAGAGTCCCATGGACTGCAAGAAGATCAAACCTATCCATTCTTAAAGAAATCAGCCCTGAGTGCTCACTAGAAGGACAGATCCTGAAGTTGAGGCTCCAGTACTTTGGCCACCTCATGAGAAGAGAAGACTCCCTAGAAAAGACCCTGATGTTGGGAAAGGTTGAGGGCACAAGGAGAAGGGGACAACAGAGGATAAGATGGTTGGACAGTGTTCTCGAAGCTACTAACATGAGTTTGGCAAAACTGCGAGAGGCAGTGATGGATAGGTGTGCCTGGCGTGCTCTGGTCCATGGGGTCACGAAGAGTCGGACGCGACTGAACAACAACAACAACAACAACAACATATTGTACTTGATTGTAAATAGAGCATCTAAGCAGTTAGCAGCAGCAACAGCAATAATAATTGTTCTGTCATTCAATCCAAATGTTCTCAGGGCAGTATATAACAATATACCAATCAATACAAAACTCATAAACCCCATTAAACTATTAGAACTGGCAGTAGCATAACTTATTTCTTGTCCATCTTAGCTTTGCTTTTGTTTCGTTCTTTGCTGCTGCTGCAATTGGTAGCAACAGCAACTGTGTTGTTAGCCTGGCAGCCATTTTGCATCCTTCATGGTAGCCTAGATCTAGCATCTCACTAGGCTCCATCAGGTAGGTCTTCGAAGGACCCCTCTCTGAGAATGAAACCCTGAAGAGCCGATGACAGTCTTTGTTGACAACATTCCCCTGTGCATTCATCGGCTGATGCTGGGGAAAAAATGTCATTGTTACCCTGAACAACTGTTTGGAAACATATTGCTTGCTTTCCATTGCTTCTCTGTAGTTGTGAATATGAAAGTTTCACATCACGAATTTAGCCAGGGATGTTCACTGCTCCTCTCATGATAACAATATGAGACAGGCAGACAGTTGTGACCTGCTGTTCTAATGCATTAGGGAAAGGAGATACATGGCACTGTTGTTGTTTTTTAGAAAATCCTGCTGCTTAGACTACACTCTCAAGGGAAGGTAGTGTGAATAGATGGCTGACCTTTGTCGTGTCTGGAAGCCATACATAGTATTTAGCATGGGTTGCCTGGAAAGCTTCTTTTCAGGGAATTGACTTCTTTGAGTCTAAAACCAGAGATTTGTAAACCCAACTCTCCAATGGAAACTTCAAGAGAATGATTGCTTCTGAATACCAGTTGCTGGAAACCACAGGAGGGTAGAGTGCTCTTGTACTCTTGTACTCACTGTGAGAACAGGATGCTGGACAAGATGGGCCATTGGCCTGATCCAGTGAGCTATTCTGATGTTTTTGGTAGCTTGTTTACTGTCCAGGAAGTCTTTTTTTTGGGGGGGGGTCTTATGACCATGTCTTCCTGGCCTACCTCCAAAGCAGAGAATCGGAAGACATTTCCCCACATCATCAGTTGCACTAGGCTTTCCCAACCCAAGCTGCCACAATTGTCATGGACGTAAATAGATGGCTCTTAAATGACTGATGTTTAATCATGCACACCTAGGGACACTCATGACTGCAAGACTGGAGGAGTGCTGATTGTGGAATAAGTGGCATAGCAGATTTGCAATGGCATAAGCCCCTGTTTTGGCTGACTGCATCTCTATCCATTTCGTTTCCACGAAATGCCTGTTTCTAGCCTGTGCTGTGCATAATATGATTCTGCTAAAGAAGATTTAATATGAGTCTGTAAGTAGCTTGAGGGGTGGAAAATGGCCAGATTTCATAGTTTGATATTACATTTCATATTATGTGCTATAGTTAAGTGTCAGTTGTAATTTTATCATAGTGATTAGAAAGCCCTGCAGCTGCATCTGAACTAGAAAACAAGCTGTGAATACTTCAGGATATCCTAAACACTGCACTTATCATTTTACAGCAGTAAATCTGAAACTGCTGCATTTGGTCTCCGTTTCTTGGACAACTCTGCAAATGGTTTTCAGGAAGGAAGAAGCAAAAAACAGCCGTCACTATGTTTCTTGAATTTTGTGAGAATTAAATGGGGAAGGGCTACTTGGATACGGAACTTGCTTTGTGACGCAATTCCTTAGTTTTTAATTTCATCCCCTTAAAATCCCTATTGATGCCAAGCAATCAGATGGCATAGAAGTCAAAGTTGTGGCCCAAGATAGCCTAGTTTGTCTAAATATCTTTTCTGCTATTTTCTTTCTGCAAATCACCATGGAACTATGTTCAGGGTGGGACTACAGATGTGCTATAAGAAACATAATATATTTTGGGGCATTACAGTCAGAAGTTAAACACAAGGATGGGCAGCAAGAACAGGCACACTAGCTTTGCACCCCATTGCTATTCCAATCACCCTCCATGAGTTTGAAGGGGATCTTATGAAGCAGGGAACCTCCTATACTCATGGGAATATAATGTGTTCCTGCCTTCTCATAAAATATCAAAAATGTGTGTTGGGGAGGTAGAGCATTTCTAATAATCAAGAATTTGCTACCCACTCCTAAACCAGCATGGACTGCTCAGGTTCATCATTCAAAATCACTGCAGCTAACCAGCTAACTTTGGCAGAGCGGGGATCATCAGAGCAGGGATTATGGTGATGATTGATTGCATTTCTTATCCTTCCTTTCTCATAAGGTCCCAAGGCAGGTTACAATAATGCAACAATAAATTCTTAACACAAAAACTCTTGAATTCTTATTGCACTTCCTTGTTGTGGACAGACATCGGGTCAGAATGCTCTCTGTCTCCCCTATCAAGTGCATAATCAGATTGCAGCAACTAATAGGCATGGAGCAGAATGGTGTGCTAACTCCTCTTTCTTCCAAAGAGCTCTTGGCTGGAAGTCCTTGGAAACCATTTGACAAGACATTCAGTGGCCCTGAATGACAGCATCACTGGGATTTTTTTTCTCTCTGAAGTGATTCTTGTGGTGTCAGTGCCATGCCAAGGGGTTCTCTGTCAAAATTCTCTGGCCGTCCCCACTGTATTCTGTATTCTGTGGCTATTTTTCTAGAAAAAGAGGTGCTGTAACTTGATGGGC
>JAWWNH010000011.1:17167500-17170000 GCA_034641385.1 Darevskia mixta
GTGTGTGCACACTGTGCCATGTGATTGATTATGGGGGATGGGGCTTACTTGGGTCCCCATTTTATTCAAGTTGCCCCCCCGGGGGTGAAGCTTGGAAAATAAATATATAAAGAAAGTTACGAGGACTCATACATTTTTGTAAAGTGGGTAGAGCCAGAGCCAAAAGTGATCAGAGACCCATTTCTTTCCCCCTCTCTCTTTCTGCTACCTGCCCACTCCCCTCTGTCTATTTTTAGTTTATCTCTCTCCTTGCCATCTGAATGAATGAAATGAAAGCAAGATTCGGCACCCCTCATTTGCAAGACAATCCAAATCCAAGCTGGGCAGCAGCAGAGCATGATGGAATGGTGGGACTGCTGCTGCATGCTGCTTACACTGGCCGGGGTCAGGCTGCTGTCAGCGACTCACAGCCAGTTGCCCAGGAATGTACAAAGACAAGGAAATGCTTCTTACTATCTGCTTTTTATGGGACCCAGATGGTGCTGTGGGTTAAACCACAGAGCCTAGGGCTTGCTGATCAGAAGGTCGGCGGTTCGAATCCCTGTGACGGGGTGAGCTCCCATTGCTCGGTCCCAGCTCCTGCCAACCTAGCAGTTCAAAAGCACGTCAAAGTGCAAGTAGATAAATAGGTACTGCTCCGGCAGGAAGGTAAACGGAGTTTCTGTGCGCTGCTCTGGTTCGCCAGAAGCGGCTTTGTCATGCTGGCCACATGACCCGGAAGCTGTACGCCGGCTCCCTTGGCCAATAACACGAGATGAGCACCGCAACCCCAGAGTCGGACACAACTGGATCTAATGGTCAGTGGGTCCCTTTACCTTTTTTATCTGCTTTTTATTCAGTATTTACAGAGAGAGGCTATAGAACCCAGCCCCTTGGATAACTACATTGTCCTGAGTGAATCTCCACCCCATCTCTCCCAGTTTGTCAATTCATCGTCTCTCCTACGGGTGCTGTTAAGTGCCCTCTGTCTTTGAGCTCTTTGCTCTACTACTTTCAAGGTTTGCCAGGTTCTGGGAGAGGGGGGTCTGGGATGCTTTCTAAGGACACCGTGTCCATCAGCTGTCACCTCCCCGGTGCTTCCTCTTCCTCTTCCTCCTCTCCCATTATTTCCCAAGTTTTCCCCTCATATGTCTCTGGGCTGTGACCTCCCTCAACCCCCTGTTGTAATTCTAAACTGTCTTCCTCTTCCTCCTCCTTGCAAGGGTCAAGCTGGGGAGCAGGTCTCCAGCATTCCTCCTCTGCCCAGTCCCTGACAGCTGGGCTGGCAAATCCTTGGATCTGGTTTAGCAAATGGGCCCAAATGCTGTCAAGTGACAGAAGTGGGACTAGCTCAGGACCCATGAGCTGGCTCAGTCCACTCCCCACTCTATTTTGTCATTCTACAGCTGGAAGGGGGTTTTGGCTGAAGCCTAAGTTTATCATATTTTTGCCATCATGGAGGGGTGTCACCATTTGGATGAATTACTTCAGACACAGTAACATCTTAGGCCGCCTCTGTAAAACGAAGAGGGAATTTCCCCCTCAAATTTCACATCTGATCAGCGAGCCTTTGTGATTTTTTGGGGTATACAGAAAAAGGTGCATATTTCAGCCTGCTTCTGCAGTACAAGTAAATAAAGTAAAAGTGATGAAATTTGACCCCTCTCATTCTGTTTTAAATGTTCAAAGCGTTCTTTGGGCTATTGTCTCCGCTGACTTGCTGCTTGCATTAGTCAATTGGACTAAATTCTGGACACCATTAGGGAGAACATATGCTTTCTCTCTCGTGGAAATTTGGTACAATAATTCATGATCTCAGAGGAAAAAGTTTCAGGGACGGATATCAGAAAGATATCAGAAAGTACTCTCTGTAATCATATGTGTAATTACAATAAAACAGGAGACACCTACGATTGTGTAAACTAGGGTCATAAGTTTATTAATATTTAACAATAAAGGAGATATGCAACAGTTTTAAATTGTGTTGGCACAGAAAGTAGGTAACTATCTCTGCTTGCCAACTAAATGTGGTGAGCTTGGTCTGACTCTGAGTCCAGATGCAATGTATTGCTTGCCTCCATCAGCTCTGGCGGTACCTTATTGATGTACTGAGGAAGGACTTCTGCCTCCAGAGGACCTCCAAGGGAGAGCCCTCAGAACCATTACCCCATGCCCCATCACTCAGAGTGAGGGGCCAATAGAACACGGAGAGGTTTCTGCCTCAAATAACTTGAGTGACACATCTAAAAGCAAGACCAAAACCCCCTCAAAAGTGAGAGGATTTTTAAGCATCATAAACAAATATTAAAGGAATTTTAAGCAGGATTTTTTTTCACTGTTGCTGTCTCTCAGCTTTAGTCCATTTATCATAAGAGGTTTAGAGTTCTCACCTACTTGACTGGGGCGATATGACACAGTTTAAACACTTAACCCCAGACCCCTTCATGGCATTATCTTGCACAAAGAGAGCCTGAGTCCCGAGTAAAGCCTAAGGTGGAAGACCTGCTCCAGATTCTGGTAT